>CM052895.1:107414208-107547343 GCA_028534135.1 Potos flavus | reverse complement strand
TTTGCTAGGTTTTTAAAAATCGAGTCTTCAACAGGTTACATATTTTGCCAAGAATAGTCATTGTAAAGGCAGGATTTGAACTCAAGCTTAGGTGATTGCAAAGCCACTTCCCTGAGCCAGATTCAAATCAAAAGAGGTTCTTATTTTTCTACTGCAAAGTAGCATGAGCATGGCAGGGTCAGCAATTTAAAAAGTACAGGAAATA
The DNA here is from genome assembly GCA_028534135.1 of Potos flavus. Taxonomy (NCBI): domain Eukaryota; kingdom Metazoa; phylum Chordata; class Mammalia; order Carnivora; family Procyonidae; genus Potos; species Potos flavus. The sequence continues at coordinate 107,547,138 of CM052895.1, read as the reverse complement.
GTTCTTGTGGGAGCTATGGACTAAGGAAGTTTGCCAGCACAGAGCAAACCTATAGAATTTTTTTTTTAACTTGTGAGGTATACGGTACATACAAAAATGGGAATAAAACATACATGCAGGCCTGAAATCCAACTGGGAATCTCAGCATTGACAGGCGGCAGCCCTTCTGATCGGTTAGACCCCAAGCCATTTGTTAAATATTTTGAAGGCCACCCTGAAGGGACTTGCGAGACCAGTATTTGTGCCTGTTGGGCGTTCCCCAGTCCTCATTGCTCCTTCTCCTCCTTACCTCAGGGTCCATCCCACAGGGATGTTTTCTTGGTGTAGTACCTCTTCGCTTCCTGAACGGTGAACTTCAGAACAGAATGTTCACATTGACCACCAAGGTGGAGAGCGCCCAGTGGGAATCCTTGTGACCCCACCCTGGACACCAGCACGGGGTGGGGTGGGGAGGGCCCTCCGTGGCTTCCTTTAGGCCTACAGCCACCTCCTTTCCTAAGGAGAGATAGCATCTCAGCTCTACTGACAGGGCTTTGACTTCCCTGACCTGTTAATGTCAGTGCTTCACTGCTCAGTGGGGCCCTTGGTGGATCTCAGTGGCTAGTGTGTGTGATCAGTGAAAGCCGGGGCCCAGTGTTCTCCTTCCTGGGCGCTCATGCGGAGTGAGGAAGAGCAAAGGTGTGATGGCTTCCTTGGCGTGGTGCCTAGTGTGCCCAACTTCCACGTCTTACCTCAGCTCCACCAAGTTACAAGTAGAATGGGGAGAAAATATCAAGATGTTTCAGGGTCCAGGGCCTCTAACGAGAAATAGAATCATTTTGAGGACCTTGAATAACAATGATGCTCACCTGTATTTATGTCCGTCCTCTTGTTGGTGACTTTCCACACATATCAAGGCCTATTCTGTTCTCCTGAGGAAATGCAAAGACAAGGGTCACGGTCTGCCACTCCTTACCCCATCCTGCTCATTTTTTTTTTCTTCGAGAAAGAAATACCAACAACATTATAATTTGCCTTATTGCTCTGTGGCATGCTTTTCCCCTGAGATTTATCTCAGAAATTAGCCGGTCAGAGCAGGGGGCTCTGTGGAGCCTCAAGGACACAGGCACACGCGTGTGACTTTGTAGGACACGTATTGGCCCCATCTGGTGGCCACTTATTGGCTGGGATCCAAGCTTAGCTGGGTTGAGAAGGATAGAGGAAAAGAAGGCACAAACTGGGAATCATGGAAATGGTAGAAGTAAAAAGCCAAATTTTTTCTTTCATTTTCCCAAAGACAAATGAAATGGAATGAAAGAGAACGCATATGTTTGGCCAACTGTAGGGTTACATAACCTTTCCTGGGATTGGAATTTGGTCCGACCACCCTCAGCCTCTTAATTTCTCAGGTTCTATCTTCGTTATTTAGGCAGAGAAAGAACCAGTAAGACCTTCATTGCAGTGCACTTAGTATTGTCAGGGCCGTCCCAGCGGAAGGTTCTATCTTGTTCCTCAGAAAAGCCATTTTGTTCTTTCCTGCCGCAGGGCTTTTGTACCCACTGTTTCCTCTGTCTGGAACTCTCTTTCCCAGACCTTTCCATGACCGCCGCTCTCACCCCCCCTAGTTCAGATGTCCCTTACTCAGACCAGGCTTCACTGAACCCTCTTTCACCCCAGCCCCATTCCTGCTGTAATTTCCTCAGAGCACTTTCACTTCCTGAAGCCATTGTGTCTGCACCCCTCCTCCAGGATAAGCTTCGTAGTGGAGTTGGAATGCCTTGCTCGAGGTTGTGTCCCAACACCCTGGACCAAGTAGGTGCCCCATAAGTATTTACTGAGTACGTGAATGACTAAATGTGACTTCAGAAAAGGGCCCGTGACTACTTTAGAGGCTGGAAACTTTCTACTGCCACTGACTGGGGAATTCAGGAGTAGGTGGAGGAGAAAGGGAGTCTAGAAACCCACCAGGTTTCCCCACTGGTAAGGTTCACAGGAAAAGTCCAACTCCAGAATTGCAGTTGTCACAGAAAAGAAAAAGTAGAGTAGAGGGAGGGAGGGAAGGAGGGAGGAAGAAAAGGAGGGAAGGAAGAGAGCAAAACCTGGGGGTTTAAGTTTGAGACAATAAGGATGGAAAAGAAGCCTTTGAGAGAGAGTCCAGTGATCAAAAGAGCACAAGTTGCTAATAAGGGGGTGAGGAAGGGGGAAACATTTTCTGACCAAGCCCGTGTTTACTCCTGTGTTCTTTCTTGGTCATTAGAATAAGCTTTAACATTTCTATGCTAAATTCAAGTGCATTTTTCCTTTGGTTCTAGGTAGTCTAATTATGGTCTTAGACCTTCAGAGATTGCTAGGAAGGTGTGAGATGTCTGGGATGGGTTTGGTTTTCGCCACATGCTCCCCTCCACAGTCCCATTTACCACAAGAGTTGGAGAAACACTCTCTTCTGAGCTGAAACAACCATCCTGGCCCAAATCAATCAAATTTCTACAGTAGACCTCATTTCCTGATGTTCCCTCTTCCCCCCGCCCTCCTTTTCTGGTCTTTACCTTCTTGCTCACTGGGACATTGCAGCTGGTATTGGTTGTGTATCTGTTTATACCCTCACCATGCGAATGTCCATGAGTGAATCTGATTTTGCCCAGTTTTGCTCTGAGATTTGGACCCTTGTCTTTCCTTGCCTATCTCCCCAGAGACCTGGTTATCATGCTGGGGTTCCTCGGGACATGTTGTCCCATACCTAGCCACAAAATAGATTTCCTTTATCCCCAGTCACTAGTAAGGGCTCCTATTTGGTAGCAATGCCTTGAATTAATTGCCACAGTGAGCAGAGGGGAAGCTAGTGGGGACAGAAGGTAGTGGCAGGCACCAGGGATGGGTAGGAAGCAGATAGGAGGGGTCCGGAAGCAGCTTCTCCCGAAATTCCCATGACTTCTGTGTATAGCCTACTGTCTCTTTTGGTCAGTGCCTATGAAAATTCCTCACCAACCCTTGAAAGTTCCCCACTGCCCCCAAATACTATACCTTTAGATGGAGCAGAATCTGTTAGGCATATCTGGATCTGAGTGCCAGGAGATCCGTTCTCTTATGACCTTGGTGTAAGAACTCAGGAATGTCAGTGAAACTCTCTGGGCCTCAGTGTCCTCATCTCTAAAATGGGTAAAATAATGTCTGGGGTAGACTACTTCTAAAGACCATTTTGACAAGACACATGTGAAACAAAGATTATGACATCTATCCACTTTTCAAGATGAAGGAGATGTTGATATGTGTTTCTTCCATGCATAATTACTGAAGGATGGTGTAGATGGTGATTGCCCACCGGTCTCTCGCTTTTCCTTTATGACTCCATACCCTGAGCTCTGCTCCTGGGACTCGAGGGCATTAGAATGTCAGAATTCAGAAACAAAGGTTCAGAGACAAAAGCTGTCTGGACAGAGTGGAAGAATAGAAGAGACTACAAGAGTTAGGTCAAATAGAATCATTAAGATGGATTTGGTTGGTTGGTTGGTTTTAAAAGAATGCAGATTTAAAAGACATCAGATAATGAAAACTGCAAGGCACAATGAACTTTGCTAACAAAATTTCATCTCTCTCACCACTCAAGCACATCCTGAATTCAGGCAAAAAGAGAGAGAGAGAGAGAGAAAGACCTCATAGTTATAATACTGTACCTTTAACTCTTATTTGCTTGTTTTTAACCTCCCCAAAGTCAGCCATTTACTTAGACAGGGGTCAGCAGATTTTTCTGTAAAGGGCAAGGTAGTAAATATTTTGGGATTTCTGAGTTCACTTCTGCTGTGGTAGCGTGAAAGCAGCCACAGACAATAAAAAATGTGTGTGATTGTGTTCCAGTAAAACTTTTATCAGTGGGCACGGGAAACTGAATTTCATGTCATTTTCCTGTGTCACAAAATATTGTTTAAGCCTTTTTTCAGCCATTTAAGAAAGGAAAAACCACTTAACTTGTGCGCTATTAAAAGGATTAAAGAAGATTTAGGTGATACAAGCAAGCTTTATTTAACACTTTGTGAAGTGAGCAGTGAGCCTCGAGAGCTGCAGCATGGGGCGGGAGGCAGGAAGCGTCTGAAGGATGGAGAATGAACAGCAGGAAGAGAAAAATAGAAAACGAATCAGGAAGAAGGAGATAAGTATAGAGCTCAGAGCTGGCTTGGATGTTTGAGATCGCCCGGCTGGATATACCGTGTTTCTAGTCAAGAGGGGCATTTACAAGGGACTCAAAAGATACCTAGGTTTCTGTTTGCCGATGTGGTACCCCTGGCAGAAACAGCTTGGTCTTAGGCCCAGAAACTTCTTTCATCAGTATAAAAACAGATTTTGCCTGAGGGCCATAGTTTGCTGACCTCTGTGGTTTGTGGGGTTCCCCCCCAAATTTTAGGAGACTGTCCAGGAAATTTGGAGAATCTACTTGGTAGATTTGTCATACTTGGAAAGAATCAATTAGTGCATTCTAATGAAAGTGTCTCCTTGATGGAAATTGAATTTTCCCATGAAATTTAATTTTAATTTTCATGTAAAAATTCTGAAACAAATAAGAGCCCCCAGAGAGCCTGCAACCAAGGTCCGTTTGGAAAGGTTTGTGCTGCTGTCCAGGGAGAGTGAGAAAGCTGAAGAAGGCTGTTCTGCTGAGTGTTACTCCCCGAGCTTGGGTCCGGCCTATAAATTGGCGAGCTGCACGGATTCGTAAATCTTTAGAATGTAAGAAGGAAAGAGGGCACGGGAGGAAGAACAAATCATTTGCTTCCCTCATAGCCTAGATAAATCTGCATTTTAAGTGGGCAGTTTGTGCATAAGCATAACTTGGAACGCGATTTTACATTCAGGTGCCCTCCGCGGTAATCGCCCCGTTGATTTGCTAAGGCCTCGATGCATGTAAACCCGAGGGGCGCTCATTTGCACAACTTTATTGGTTCTAAAGGGAATGATTCTCTTTGCTGTTTAAATACCTACTACCTAGTAATTGTTCTTCCGAGGCCTCTGTACCTCGCGCAGTACCATACATTTGCTTATAATCACTATGCGGATATTTTACCCTCTCTGGCTCACTGAGGAAGGAAGACTAAACAAATGATACAAAAATAGAATTTTCCAAAGAAGAGTCGCTTGTGATGTTCTCGTTTAGGTCAGCTGCTATTTCGGCCACACTGCGAGCAACCGGGTACTATGTACTGCCCTCTGCCTCAATGGATTTTGAAGCATTCAGATATCGAAGTAATACGCAAATGTTCTTCACTATTTTTCCTTTTGTTTCCTTCTATTTCCTTATGACTCGTTTTGTTCTTTCTTTTATATTCCTTATTTCATGGTTAATCTTTCCGTTATTTCCTTTGGAGCATTTCTTGCTTTTACATGATTCTCCACCGGGATTGTCTCTTAGCTTCTAAATCCCCGAATCACTGAGGTTCTTTGATGGGAGAGGAGGACCGAGGCGGTGGTTTAGCACAGAGAGGAGGCCCATGAAATCAGCTGGACGCAGGGACAGACACGGAGGAGGGACACAGTGTGCACTGGCTGGGTCTGACGGATCTTGTCTGATGGTGCAAGCAGATATGAAACAAATGTGCAAGTAAGAAGCAACCGCAGGAGAAAAGATGACTTCTCTAATGCTCTCTGGTGTCAGTGGGCTCCAGCAGGAAACAGAGACACAGTCATTTCATTTGAAGCGAGTTTAGTGAAGGAATCTTTTGCAAAAGTTTGGAACGATGTAAGGAAAGCCAAGGCAAGCAATTGCCAGAACCTGGAGATAGACAGGGAAAGCCACCCGGCAAGAGCTGTGACCTTCAGCCGTGTGTCCTGTGACAACCTGGTGGAATGGAAGTTGGAGAACAGAGACACTGACTCCTCTCCCGGCTCCTCGCACTCTCCTGCTGACGCTCCAGATGGTCAAATCACAGCTGGCGGCCTGAGAGGTCAGCCTCCCAGGGCCCAGCGCAGAGTGGGGAGGAAGAGAGGAAGATGCTGGGGGACAGAAGAAAGGAATCCACCAAAAGAAGTAATAATATCATCTCATATAATAAGAGATTGTGCCCTCACAGGGATTTCAAGAATATGGATTATGTTTTTGACTTTTAGTCTTATTGAGAGCAGGAACCTTATCTCATTCATCTTTGCCTTTTTAGCATTTGCCTCGAACAGAAGAGATAGTTAGGTCTCACAGCTAAACTTTTGTTGATTGAAAGTTTATAAGCTCAGAGTGGGCAAGGACTAATTCCTTGTTTTGCAGGTGAGGAAACTGAGGCCCAGAATGACTCAACAGTCTTCTCAAGGTCACTTAGCTACAGATCCTGGGTAAGAGTGCAGTTTGGTGATAACCTTGTTTTCAGCTTGATTCCTAAAGTTTGTGGGATTTGTTTTTCCTACAGAATCAGTTCCTCCAAGTTATTTTACGATATACCGATTTGCTCTTTCAAACAAATACTTAGCGCCCACAGTGGCCAGGCACTGTTTTAGGTGCTGGGGATTCAGCAGTGAACAAAACAGACAAAAAGAACCCCTGACCTTGCAGAGCTTATGTTTTAGTTAACGCAGATAGACAATGAACAGAGTAATTAAAAAATACAGATAGTATGTCAGATGGGAGAAGGGCTATGGTGAAATGCAGAACAGACAAGGGGATGGGCAGTCAGAGAAAGCTTCCTGAGAAGGTGATATTTGAGTAAGAAAGATGGGGTGAATTTTCTGGATATATGTACCTGGGCCAACAAATCAATTGATTGATCTATCTACCTATCATCTATCTAATCTATCTTTCGATCCACCTGGAAGAAGGGTGTTCTAGGCAGATTCAGAGGCCCTGATGCAGGAGCATCCTGGGATGTTCAGAGAAGAACAAGGAGGCCTGTGTGAACAGATTAGGGGTGTTTGGGGGAGAGGCCTGTAAGGAGATGAGGTAACAGAAAAGGGAAGTCATGGGTAACAGATGATTAGGACCTCGGAGGCCACTGGATGTTGCTTTTACCGGAAGGGAGGTGGGAAGACTGGGAGGGTTGGGAGCTTGACCAGAGGAATGAAAAGACCTTAAGTTTCAATGAGAGAACTCGTATTGGTATGTGAAGGGGCCAGAGTGGGAACTTTGAGACCAGCCAGGGAAACCACTGCAATCATGTCAAAGCCGAAATAGCTTTTTTTGTTGTCTTTATTTTTTTTTTTTTTAAGATTTTATTTATTTATTTGACAGAGAGAGAGAGATCACAAGTAGGCAGAGAGGCAGGCAGAGGGAGAGGGGGAAGCACGCTCCCTGCCGAGGAGAGAGAGCCTGATGCGGGGCTCGATCCTAGGACCCTAAGATCATGACCTGAGCCGAAGGCAGAGGCTTAACCCACTGAGCCACTCAGGCGCCCCTTTTGTTGTCTTTAAATAGAAAAAGTAATCCATACCTATTATTAGAAAAAAACACTCAAACAACATTAAAAATGTAAAAAAAAATCCAAATGAAAATTCTATCTAATGTCAGCATTCAGGCTTGGCAGCTGTTCACATAGTGGTGTATAATCTTGCAGGATTTTTTTGAATCCAATGCTGAGATCATAGTACATATAATTTTTCTGTGTAACAAAATGCTATGCACATCTTTAAGTATCAACAAATATAGATCTACATCATTAATTTTAATAACTATAGTATATTCCATTGGGAAGCTCTACCATGTTAATTCTTTATTGATGGGCACTTAGATTATTTCACTATTATATGCAAAGCTGGGCCTCCCAGTAATGCCCTCACTTAGCTTTCAGCTTGTCCGTGTTTATGTTTCCCCTTCTGATATCTCGATACAGCAGAGCAGGTCAGGACCATTATCCCTTCTTTATATATACTGATGGATAGACTTGTGTGTGCAGCCAACGATAGCATCTGAGCCCTAAGACTCTCACCTGTTTTTTCTAACTATTAGTGAGTATTTTGATAGGTAATATACATAGTAAAACACATTGTTCGCACACACTTTTAAAACAAAACTATTTTTCAAAAGAAAAAATCATCTGCCTTGAAGCTCAGGTCTCATGCTGGAGTTTTTGTTTCTAGCATCTCATTCCCACCTGTATGGTGAGCTAGAGAACTGTCAGGAAACGTGGATCAGCGCTGCCATCTTACTCGAACCCCAGTGTCTACCATATTTAAAAATGCAAATGTATGTCTCTTCTGGCCCAGTGGAATGTGCTCCCATCAGTAGTCCTGGTCATCTGGTCATAAAGGAGTTCCGAAGGCTAAATGTCCAAAGGCTCCCAGACATCGGGGAATGATCAACCATTGCTCCTCAGGAGAAAGGAGGCCGACTCACCCAGCAGATGGCGGTAGTTCACAAGTCATCCAGCAGATGGCGGGAGTCCCCAGACTTTCTGAGCTGGAAGAGCCTTTGGGATCAGTTTGCAGTCACCTGAGGTGGTGGAGACCCAGGACAGAGACGTTCCCTTCCCTTGCCTCACATGATTGACTTCTTCCATAGTTAACTAGTCCCAACCAACACGGTTGAGAACAACTCATTTTATTTTTTTTTTCCCCCAAATACTTTTATTTTATTTTTTGTTACTTTTATTTTATTTTTACAAGATTCATTGTTCATGTACCACACCCAGTGCTCCATGCAATACGTTCCCTCCTCAATACCCACCACCAGGCTCACCCAACCCCCCATTCCCACCCCTCCAAAACCCTCAGTCTGTTTCTCAGAGTCCACAGTCTCTCATGGTTCATCTCCCCCTCTGATTTCCCCCCATTCACCCTTCCTTTCCTTCTCACAATGTCCTCCATGTTTTTCCTTATGCTCCACACGTAAGTGAGACCATATGATAATTGACACTCTCCGCTTGACTTATTTCACTCAGCATAATCTCTTCCAGTGCTGTCCATGCTAATACAAAAGTTGGGATTTCATCCTTTCTGATGGAGGCATAATATTCCATTGTATGTATGGACCATATCTTCTTTATCCATTCATTTTAGATTTGCGTTTCTGCAATCGAAAGAGAAGTCTGCAAACACAAACTGAAATCTCCACAGAGATCTGAGGGCTTTATAACATCCCATTTATAATTGATGCTGAATCCTCATGGTACCAAGAACCGATAGAGTGAATTTCTAAAATAAGATGAAATAAAGAGCCATCAAATTCAGAAAGAATTAGAACAATGAAAATTATAAGAGCAAGAGGTAAAAAGGGCTATGAACGACTTGAAGTCAGGCCTTTTTTGTTTTTGTTTTTTGTTTTTTTGCTTCATATGTCACCACTAGTAATTATGTTAAGCTGGAAAATGTCTTGAGGATGCTCAAGAAAGTAAAGAACTTAGTTTCTGAATCTACAGTGATTCTTTTACCCGTTTAAACGTTCTTTTGCCAATTCATGTTTAAACTGGATAGGTAGTGCCTATAATATTCCAGGAAAATTCCGGGTCCTGGGGTTTAGCAGTCCACAGGATAGACAGTCCCTTCCCTCATGGAGCCTATATGTGGGAGAGTCAGTCTCGGGAAGTAAGTAGATAATAAACTAAGTCTTTATTATATTGTAATACGTAAGGAATATGTCCTTAATGATGGGTCTTAAGAGGAAGGAGAGAGTAAGAGGGCACAGAGAATGCTGGGAACTTCTGTTCGGGACAGGCTGTCGACCCCGAGCAGAGTCTCTCCATGTTGAGGGAGCAGCAAGTGTGCGGATCCTGCATGAGAGCAGGCTCGGGATACTCTAGGAACAGTAAGGAGGCTCCCGTGGCAGGGACACGGTAAGTGAGAAGGATAGGAAATGAGATCAGAAAGGTAGCCAGAGGCCAGGGTCAAACATTGTAGGTTCTGGTGAAGACTTTGAGTTTTATTCTAAGTTAGATGAAGACCTTGAAGTGTTTTGAGCAGCTGAATGGTATGATCTGACCTACATTTGAAACAGGATCTTTGTGGCTATGGTGTGGAAATCGACAGAGAGGAGGGGAGCCCAATAGAAAGGCAATTCTGTATTAATTTAAGGAGAATATGTATGAAAAGGAAAAGTAGAGAGCCAAACCAAATCATGGAATTTTGGAACTAGTAGGTAGTTTCAGGACCTAGCCAAACTTCCACAGTTTTCTGATAAGGAACTGAAACATCACCAGATTAAGTGACTAATTCTCGGTCCCGGTTAGTGGCCATGCATGTCAGATTCATGGAACTTCTGGCCAGTGCTCTTTTCATCTCCTACCCACCTCTCTGCTGCAAAGAGCCCACTTGCACTCATGGTTGGGCTCTGCCACGTAAGAGCAGTGTCACTTCTTGCCACCTACACTTAATTTCCCTGGTCTCCTGCATACTTGTAGCTTTTTCAGAGCAAGGGGACTGTTGCTTCCGTGGTCCCAGTGGGAACCTTCCACATGAGCTTCCCAAGATGCCTCTTTTGCTGCAAGGGTCTGCTTCTTTCAGCCAGAAGTACTGGGAGTCTTTCTCCACTCTCTTTGCTTCCAAGAATGCCTCCTGACCCATTTCTTTCTATTTTTTTCCCCAAAGATTTATTTATTTATTTGTTAGAGAGAGAGAGAGAGAACACAAGCAGGGGGAGCAGCAGGCAGAAGGAGAGAGAGAAAGAAGCAGGCTCCCCGCTGTGCAAGGAGCCCGATGTGGGGCTCGATCCCAAGACCCTAGGATCATGACCTGAGCCGAAGGCAGATGCTTAACCGACTGAGCCAGCCAGGCATCCCTTGTCTTATTCATTTCTTAAAGGCTGTCTGAATGCCTGAATGATTTGGGGGCACCATAGAGGAGTGGTTCTCAGCTGGGGGTAATTTTTCCCCCTGGGGGCAGCTGGCCATGCCTGGAGGCATTTTTGGCTGTCACCAGTGGGTAAGGTGCTACTCGAATCTAGTGGGCAGAAGGCAGGGAAGCCGCTAAGTACCCTATAACGCACGGTACAGCCCTCCACAACAAACAGCAATCCATGCCAAGATGTCCACAGAGCTGAGGTGGAGAAACCTGACTCTAAGATAAAAATAAATTAGAAAATCAAACCTTTGCTCACAATAAAATGGCAATCAGACTGGAAAATTAACCAGCATTCAAAAAATCAACTAGAGTGAAGTATTTCTCTGCTTTTTTGGGCTGCAGTCTCCAGTAAGGAAATGCAGTTTGCATTGCAGCCCAACGTATACAAATGCAGCTGTAAATACGTGTGTGTGTGCGTGCGCGCGTGCAGATGTCTCCTGGAGCAATACTCACCCGTGCTGAAGGCAGAGCTTTCTATTTTTATACCATTTGGTTCCATTAAAAAAAAAATGTGGTCATACCCCACTGAATTATTTCTATTGTTCACGAATGTGTTTGGAACCTGGAGTTTGAATAATACTGAACAAAACATGTAAGAAAATTGACTACAGTTTCATATAAATCCAGGTGAGCCCTGAAAGGCATAAAGCAAAGGCATATTCTATATAGAGGTCCCCAAAAGGATCAGCTGTTAATTTCACAAATAGTTATTTTGGCCAAACATTTTTCAGAGAGAATTGAACCAGTTCTTGCCTTCCTGGGGTTCGTGATCCAGCCCAGTGAACAGACTACCACTAACTACCTGTGTGGTGATGTGCCGTGTATAGAACACACTCTCCAGCTCCGAGAGGAGGGGACAGGGATGGGTTTTGCGGATCAAGAAGCTGGGAAGTGGATTGGCAAAGGTTTCCCAGTGAGGTGACATGCGGGATGGCTGAGTGGGATTTCTCCAAAGAGACAGGGGATGAGGAACAAGAGAATCCAGGTAGAAGGTTTTCTGGGTTGGGTGTCGAGGGAGATCTTTGAGGATGTGTATGAGGCCACGAGATACAGGGGCACAAAGGCAGATCGTAGGAACCACCCCTCCCAGCCGGACCCTCACGCTAGGCTAAGGTAAAACCTCCCCCATCGGCATGTTACTCTCCCACTCTTCCTGTTCACAGGATAAATACCACACTCCTTAACCTGACATTCAGTCTTTCATGATCTGGCCCCAGCCAGCCCTTCTTGCCTTGTTGCTCCTGGCTTCCTCGCAGGAGCCCACCCGTCCCAGACTATCGCCAGAAGTCAGTGTGTCCTTCCACAACCCCATCTTTTCTTGCTCAGCAGATTCCAGCCAGATGATCATTTCTCAAGGTGTAAGTTTCCAACATGGAAAAAAGAAATTCTCCCATAGAGAATAGCACTGTGATGATTGCATTTGTTATTCTGGCCGTGAATTCTCAGCACGAGCATTTCATCTTTTTCTCTCTGATGGAGAATGGTTCGTGACGCTTCAGTGCTTGCAAACCTTCAGCGTAGCCCCCCGCTTCCCCTCGCTCTCTGAGTGGGTTTAATCAATATGCCAATATCTATTTGAAAGTGAGAACAAATTACTCATTTCCATTTATTTTGGGGAAAAAAGTTTCTTGAGCACAACTTAATCCATGACCCAGAGCAGGTTTGGCTTGCTCCTGTCACAGACACCCTATGGGGTTTTCAATCGATTGCGGGGCAGGACTGGGGGTCAGAGTATGGACTTATGCCAGACTCCCTTCCCCGATTTAAGACTGGCTCTCCTCCGATGATGATATGCATAACGTAGACGTTGTTTTCATCAGGACAGCACACCATAGGTTCTTCCCTAGCTTAATGATCACCAGTCTTTCCTGTAGCTCATCATCGAGGGCTACTGTCCACGAGAGCCACACCAGCTTTCCGAATGGGAGTTCACACAAGACATTTGAATGTAGTTTGGAATCACTTCTGTTTCACCAATGCACAAAAACCATTTGAGGAAGTCTGTATACACACCCATACACACACGCATGCACACACCACAATGAAAAATAAATGTAGTAAGATGATCGGAAATCAAATCAGAAATATGAATATAATTGTATGAGGTGAGACAGTCGCTTAAGTCCTGGGGGTCACCAAACTCTAAACTTCTTTTTAGCAAATACAAGAACAAAATCAAGGTCTTAGAGAACTCTCTGTATCTGACCCAAGGATGCAAACCCGTTTTTCAGTGAAAGTAATTTTTTTTCTGGATACAGCTATAGAAAGAAATTACCAAGTGAATCATTTTATAAAGAATATTGAGCAGTATAATGAATACTGACCTTAGTGATGGTTTAATGGGCAAAGAAATATTTTTTGCATGGCTAGATTCTTACTGATCCTCATTAAAAATTGGATTGTAGCTGACTAATGGTATTTCTTTGGGATAATCGAACTTGACAGAAGGAAAACCCTTAGAAAATTAGAAGCATTGATGATTAATATGCTTTCAGAATTATTCAACAGATTCCTCATGTATATTTTAGAAGCTAACATCTAATGCATTCTGTTATTGAATACCAAGGTTTTTCCTTTAAACTGTTCAGAAGGGTATTTTGAAAGTGTCTTAATTCTTTTTAGTTCAGACACATTCTGAAGTTGGTAGAATGTCCTTTGCCTTCCTAACTATCTAAACTAATACAATCTCGACAAGTCACCTCCTGGACTGTGTATTTCACCATCAAGTTATTTCTTTACTTCCCTAACTTCTTATCTGCACAGAAATCACCATCCCGATTCCTATGGCTTTTCTTTGTGCTGTAGGAATCTTATCGGTTCATATCTAGGTGTAGGTCTCTTCATTTTAGCAGCAATATTAGCTCTTTCAAATTGGTCTCCATTTTTTTTTCCGGCTCAGAAAAGTTTTATTTTTATGTTTTTGATTCATAAGACAGGTGAAATGTTTCCATCATCCTGGTAAAGGCTAAGTAAACATCCATAATCCCTTCATTTGGATCTTGTCCTCTATATCCACATCTGGTATGTTGTATTTTCTCTCCTATTTTTTCATCTTTCTGGGAACATTTCTTAGGTTCACCCCCACGTCACTAATTCAAGTTTCTCCAGTATCAGTTTTGGTCTTTACTGTCTTAGGTGTGAATTTTTGTTCTCCTTATAAAATTCTGGCTTTGTTACATTGCTTCTTTTTTATTATGGACAATTTCAAACATAGTGAAAAATGTCAGGAATACCTCTATATCCATGACCCAGCTTTGTCCAATCTTAACAGTTGCCGTATTTTCTTCAGTGTTACAAAAATAAAACATCACAGAAACAGGGGCAGCCTGTACTCAGCATCCCGGACCTCCCCACACCATCCTTCTGCCTTCTTCTTGGAGGTGTTTGCATTCAGTGCTATGGTTTCCCTCCATGTTTAATCGTTACGCTAACATGTATTTGTTTATACATGTTTATGCAATGTTTATACATGTTTACACAAATTAGTAATAAATGGTAGGGTATTATTTTGAATGTTTCTACACACCTTATAAATACAATGACACGCAAGTATCCTTTGTTGATGTATTTTTCTCCACAGCACTATGTTTTTGACTCTCATGCGAGTTGAATTGTAAAGCTCTAGTTCATAAGGCTTCACTGCTGTAGTGTTCCACTGTATAAGTACACTGTAGTTATTTATCAACTATTTTGATGTTAGACATTTAAATCGTTCCATTTTTTACCATTAAAAACAGTGTTGCAATGAGCAATTTCATGTATATTTCCTCGAACATGTGTAGAGGAGCTTCCCCCCCACCCCTCCCCACCCCGCCCGCAGTGTGAGCTTACAGATAGAATTGCTGTGTTGTGCGTGCATATCTTCAGCTCTGTCATCTGGTAGAAAATTGTTTCCCAGAGTGTTTGTAGCTACCTCCACTCCACTGACGGTGTATTCAAAACTCTTCTTGCTGCCCATCTTTGCCAGTATTAGGTATTATCAGACTTATAAATAGGGTCAATCTGATGGAGGTAAAATGATGTGTCATTATTGCTTTGATTTGCATTTCCTTATTTCTAGTGAGGTCAAATATAAGTTTCTAACTTGATTAGTTATTCTATGAGTTGACTGTTTATATGTTTTACCTATTGTTATTGGTATATATGCCTATAAATAATTTATGTAGATATATGTTAACTTATATATCTACATAAATTACATGCATAGTATATATATTTACATAGTAAATATTAATAAGCGTTAATATATACACTTAAATACTAATCCTTAGTAATATACGTTGCAAATATCTTCGGCTAGCCTGTGACTTATCTTCCACTTCACTTATAGTATCCATTAATGAACAAAATTATTTTATTCAAATTAGTTAAATATCTCAATTTTTCTTTTATGATTTATGTGGTTTTTTTTTTTTAAAGACTTCCTTTTTCTAAGGTCATTAAGCAAAATTTTGTTTTATCCTAAAAATTTGAAAATTTTGCTCTTTGTATTTGAGGTCTCAATCTACCTGAAATTGACTTTTAGACATGGAGAAGAGGAGCCTAACTTAATATATATACATTTTTTCATATAGGTAACCAGTTGCCCCAGCACCAATTGTCGAATCATTAATCCTTTCTTCTCTTGATTTGTAATGGGATCTTTCTGCATATCAGATCTCCACACCTTTATGGATCTGTTTCTGAGTGCTGTAATCTGTTCCTTTTCCCTGCATCAATACCACACTGTCTTAATTTCTGCAGGTGTATAGAATCATGATATCTGGTAGGTAATTCTACCACCTCGTTCTTCTTCAAAATTGCCCTATTTTTTCTTGACCTTTTCCTCTTCAATACAGATTTTAGAGGCAGTTTTTTGATTCCATGAAAAACTCTTTTGAGATTTTAAAAATCAGAATTGTGTTGAATTCTGTATTGAATGTATAGATTAATTCTGGAGGAATTGGTATCTTCATGATACAGACTCATCCAATTCGTGGCCATGTTATATCTCATTCATTTATTTGGATCTTTCCAAAGTCTTTTAGTGCACTTTTGTTACACTTACCCTCTGGTCTCTTATACTTGGAAGGCTGTTTTAAATTAGTTTAATCTGTGGAATTTTCTTTCTTCCTTTTTTTTTTTTTTTTTTTTGTAGTCACAATTTTCTTTCATGCACCTTTCCCCTGTGCTTTTAAAAAGAATGTGTGTTCTCTTTTCTCGGTGTCCAGGGTTCTATATATGTCTACTTGATCAAGCTTTCTAATATCATTGTTCAAACTTCTGTGTTGTCAGTTTGATCTATTAGTTACTGAGAGAGATACATTAAAATTTCCTGCTATATCTCCCTGTACTTCTCTCAATCTTTTTCTTGATATATATGTGAGGTTGTAATATTAGGTACATACAAGCTTAGAATCATCTTATATTCCTGGCGATTCCTTTAATCATTAGTTAGCAACCATTTTTAACATTAATGATGCTGCTTCTCTTTTCTCTTAAAGTTTATGTTGTCCAATGACCACTAGCTTCCTTTTAGCTGTTGCTGAAAATATCTTTTACATTTTTTTTACTTTTGATCTCTCTGTATCTTATGTTATAGGTACTTTCTAGAAACAATTTATTTAACTGGTAAAAATCCAGTCTGACAAGCACCATCTTTTAAATGGCAAGTTTGTTTGTTTTTTTTATAGTTATTATAATTGTTAACATGTTCTATGTATTTCTACCATTTTACTTTGTGTTTTTTACTCTGCTTTTTTCTTTATTTGGTGTTGGGGGAGAATCTTTGTCACTTCTCTCGTGTTTTTTATAGGATTGACTACATTTTCTTAGTCTCCCTTTCCCCTCTATTGGGATGAATTATACTTTCTTTATTTACCACCCCAAAACTGTTAACTTTCAAACTTTTATAGGGATGCCTGGGTGGCTCAGTTGATTAAGCTTTGGACTCTTGGTTTCAGCTCAGGTCGTGAGCTCAGGTTCGTGAGATCAAGCCCTGCGTTGAGCTCCCTGCTCAGTGGGGAATCTGCTTAAGAGTCTCTCTCCCCCTTCCTTTGCCCCTCCCCCTGCCATGTGCACACAGTGCACGAGCACTCTCTCTCTCAAAAAAATAAAGAAAATCTTAAAAGGAAAACCTTTTATAGTCTAAAGTAAATCAATATCTCTTACACTCATCACAAATAATAAAAGGACCTTAGCAGCCTCAATCTAAGTCAATTCTTTCCTGTCTTACATGTTCTCTCTCAGTATTTTTGGCCCACCTTGTTTAGTAGCCACAGGTTAGACATTTTTTTTTTTACAGTAATGCTTATTTAGATTTATCCAAACGTTTATGAATTTCTCTGCCCATTACTTTTTGCATCTTTTTTTTTTTTATGTAATGTTCCAAGAGTCATTGTTTACACGTAATACCCAGTGCTCCATGCGATATGTGCCCTCCTTCTTATTCTTTCCTTCTTCTTCCTGAAGTATACTTTTCAGTAAATCCTTGAGGGTCTGTTAGTGATAAACTCTCTCCAACTTTGTGATCTAGTCCTTGTTTCACTCTCTTGTTGAAAAACCTTTTAATCAAGTATAGAATTTTGTGGTGGTGATAATTTCTCCTAGCATTGTGTTTCAAATTTAGGAAGAAGGATGAGAAGATATAACCATCTCTGGCTTAAACCGTCTGGTGATCACAATACCTAAAAGAGAACTGGACCACAGTTGATACCCAAATGTGAAGTCACTTTAAAAAGACCACAAGAAGTCCACCACGATGGTGGTGTCCCCATGCACAACATCAGTCATTCTGTGCAGTATCTGCAGGCATGTCTCCCTTCCCACTAGACCAGCAAGCTGCATGTCCTCTTTCTCATCTCACTCTCGACTCTACCTCCTGGGTGCCAAGCGCAGGATATGAACTCAACCCCATTTTGTACTGGCCCATTGGTGGTCACACCATGTACGTCATTTTGTGTTTGCTCCTCCCACTCTTCCTTACAGGATTCATCTTTTCACTCCCAGATTTTCTAAATCATTCTCATCACACAAACATGTATGCCATCCTCACAGAAAACACTCCCTTGATCCCACAGCCCCTGCCCTTCCCATCTTGTTTCTCTGCTTTTCTTCAAGCTAGAATTATTGTGTTGTCTACATTCACTGTTACCACTTTTTTTGACCTCTGTGCACTGTTCAGCCAACTCTGGCCTGCTTCTACCTCTACTGCTCATGTGAAGACGGCCAATGACCTCCATTTTTCCAAACATAATGTCATCCCGTGAACATATCACATGCCATCAACTTTAAAATAATTTTAAAAAATAATGAAAATTTGTAATACATCTGACTGCTTTCTTAAGATAAATTTCTAATAGGATTACAAAATTGAATAACTCAAATGCTTGATATAGACTGCCAAATTATCCCGCAGAAAGAGAGAAAAGGAGAGAGGGAGAGAGGGAGAGAGAGAGATCTCAATTTTTAAGCCAGATCCTCCTGACACTATGGACAATAGTTTTCTTTGCTACTAAACTCCCAGCAGAAATGACTGGCTAGACACTTAGAGCTTTGACATTGACCAGGTGAAAACTGGGGTCTTTCAAAAAACATTCATTTTGTGTTTACCATGTGCAGAGCTCACTGTAAGATCTGGTTCTTAAAGAGAACATTCGGTCATTCAGTCCTTCTCTTATCTTTTACAAATACATATTGAGTGCCTGCTGTATACATCACTCTGAATTCTTAATGCCAGCCACCATTTTGGCTGCTTAGAAATGTTTTCGTTGCCTATCTAAATAATGCCCACTCCATCTTGAGTCCAGAGGTATTGCCGCAGAATGTTGTCAGTGAATTATTATTCATTATTCCTTGAAGTCACAAAGATTCCAAGTCTGAAATTTCTAGCACAGCGTGATGAAAATCTGGCCTTGGGTTTTCCAGCTGTGTTTACAGCCGCCTCTTGCATTACGCTTTGCCTATGTATCTCTTCCATCAGCAGGTAGCAAAGAAGTAGGTACCTAACACCTTGGTTTCTGGCCATTTGCTTAACTTTGCACGGCCCCATTATCTTAGAAAGGGAGGCTCTGAGGGAGAGAGATACGGTGGTTTGTGCTTGGTTGAGTGGTTTATGTTCTTCAGAAGGTAACACCCCACAGGGGTTATGCGTAGTCGGCATATCCTGTGTGTGTGCGTGTGCGCACGCATTAGGACAAAGGAGTCGGAGAAGCTTTGAGGTGAGGGCTCTAGAAGTCACTTGGTGCCTGGGATATCATCCTGAGCTACAGTCAGATGAGAATTTCCTGAAGCAGGAACAGAAAAGAGCAAACACGTCTGCCTATGGCTGGTACTTAGAGCAGCTCTCTCCCAGCACCCCACTCTTACCACTATAGAAACACACCTTGGATTAGTTAGATCTATTCAGGTTGGAGGAAAAAGTTCAGGCAGATTATTTGGGGGAAAGGAAGGAGCAAGGGAAACCATTCTGCATCCTTGTAGATGCTCTGAATCCATGTACTGCCGAGGCTGATGTTGAGTACGCTAATTTTCTGCAGAACCAGAAGTCTCTCCCAGTGACCTTCAGGATCACAGGGGAGCTCTGTGCCCCACTGCTCAGCATGCACACGGTTGGTGGGTGCATTTCCCAAGGAGAGAGTCTAATTGTGTCATTCGATCCCCATTCGTTTCAGTTAGGAATGCACTAACTAAACTTCCAGCCATCACAACCACCCTCACTGCCAAAGACAATGTAGTAGAAAGAAAAGTTCCAGAAGACTTCTGCTTATATCTTAGTGACCCAGATGACCTCACGGTCACCCCTAGATGCAAAGGAGGCTCAGAAATCCAACATTTAGCTCCTGTTGCATCTACAGAGAAGAGGGAAGGAAGAAGGGATTTAGGTCGAAGTATCTGCCTTGCCCTCAGATGTGAAGCCCTCCTTTTGGTAGATTTTCACACGAGGCCTCTCAGAGGTGGTTGGTCTACATATGGTTGTCTTAGGCTCAGGCCTAGATCCTGGTTCCATCATTTTTGGCCAGGGTGGCAGGACTGACTTCACTTAAAGCATGTAGCCCAAGCCAAAGCAATTTAATGCTTGGAAGACCCACCCCAGAAAGGGGCACAGGGTATGGATGATTTTTCCAGGAAGGGTCTGTGGAATGATTTCTTTAAGATCTTGGAAAGAATTATTGATAGCTTTTAAGCCCTTTATTCGGGTCCTCTTGTGCATAGAGTTTTGCTATTTAAGAATCCAGATGAATGCTG
Source organism: Potos flavus (assembly GCA_028534135.1). Classification (NCBI taxonomy): domain Eukaryota; kingdom Metazoa; phylum Chordata; class Mammalia; order Carnivora; family Procyonidae; genus Potos; species Potos flavus. The sequence continues at coordinate 107,527,200 of CM052895.1, read as the reverse complement.
CAGTCATATATATATATATATATAGTTTTTAATATTTTATTTATTTATTTATTTGACAGAGAGAGATCACAGGTAGGCAGAGAGGCAGGCAGAGAGAGAGGGGGAAGCAGGCTTCCCGCTGAGCAGAGAGCCCAGGACCCTGAGATCATGACCTGAGCTGAAGGCAGAGGCCTAGCCCACTGAGCCACCCAGGTGCCCCTGCAGTCATATATTTTTATTATGCCTAAATTACTTTAGAAGCTCATTCTTTTTATTTCTTATACATTTTGTATATTTCTACAATGTGCCAGGGAGTGAGTAAGGTTTGGTGTTACAGTAAAATCGATATAGACAGTATCGCCTTCTTCAAGACATTTTCAATCTATTGGGAGAGTCATAGTTATGAAATCATTCCACAGATAAATATGTAATCACAAGTTAATAATGCGATAAAAGAGGAGAGATCCATGAGGATATATAGGAAGAGAACGTGACCTTATCTGGCGTACAGAGAAAACATCTCTAAGAAAGTGATTTTAAGCAGAGATACAAGAATTAAAAAGACAAAAGATAGTCAATGAGGGATGATCTCCAGGCACAGGGAATAGCATGTACAAAGACCCTGAGGCAGGAGAAAGCATGATGTGCTTCCCAAATTGAAAGAAGAAGCAATATTCTTTCTAGCTGGAGCAGGATGAGAAGGAATAAATTGGTATGAAATGGGACTCGAACTGGCAGTAACACAGAATCTCTAAAGGGACAAAGGCCACGGGGCTGACCTGTCATTTTTCCATCCAACCAACGGAATCTTGAATATTTTGCCCTGGAGGAGATGACCCAGTTTCCATCTGTGACATGTTGCCTCATGGGGGACTCTTTTCCTCCAACCATTCTTGTTCTGGTGAGTTGAGGTTTTGAGGAAACCCAGTTAACACTTATCCTCTTTGTCCACTCTCTGAACCAACTGAGAAATAAGACAACATAGTTAGCAGATAAAGAAGCAAATTGCCATCCTTATTTCTGACGAAGACTGGGCAGAGAATGTAGCTTACGCTAAGGTACAGAGTGGGTTTGTGAACTCCCTTCTGACTAGGGAAGAGCCACTAGAAGGAAAGTTTGCATTTGCAGAGAAGTTACACCTGCCCAGGTCACTGCATTCCATTTTCCTAGGTTGAGAAGGGAGGTGGGAGGGACCGAATTTGCCCCCCTAACTCCTCCTCCCTCCCCCTGGTCCTTTGATAGATTAGCTTCACTTGGTTCAGAAGTGTGGACCCAATGCTTCCACTCAGAGCTAGGCTACTGTCTCTACCTCTTTAGGGAGGCAAAGGGATTGGACAAGATTCTAACAGCATTTTGGGAAACTCCCTGCGTGATTACAACTTCAGAACTGGAGAATAAGCGTTTCTCTCTCATCCATCGTCAAGAGCTGTTAAGAGAAGGACCTCACATAACCTGGTCCTTATGAATGAAGATGAATTCTGATAAATGATATCCTATCTTCTAGGAGGCTTATAATATTGAACACAAAGCCACAATCCCCAAAGCCTGTAACTTCCTTGCTGAACTAACTCGTTTTTGTTTTTGTTTTTCTTTTTCATCCACATAAATAAAATTCCCCAGTTGTTTCTTTTTCAAACCTTGCTTGAAGTAACAGATGCCAACAATATGTCTAAATCAAAAGTGTAAACTTCAGGGTCACAGAATGTTAGTGCTGGAAAGGACCCTGTATGTCCTCAATCTAATCCCATTCCTTGTTTTATTAGAAAACATGAGACCCAGAGAGATTACGTGTCTCGCCCAGGGTCACATAGTCATCTGTGTCCCTCTCCTAATTATTTGGATTCTGTGACCAGAGGTATTTCCAACTATACCATGTTGGTACATGAGACAAACTCACTATTTATAGAATACTTGTTTCGCTCTTATAAAAATAAACATCCAGGGGCACCTGGGTGGCTCAGTCGGTTAAGCGGCTGACTCTTGATTTTGGCTCAGGTCATGATCCCAGGGTCCTGGGATCGAGCCTTGAGTCAGGCTCCCTGCTCAGCGGGGAGTCTGCTTCAGGATTCTCTCTCTCCCTCTGCCTCTCCCCTACATGTGTGCCTTCTCTCTCTCTCAAATAAATAAATCTTTAAAATGTAAGAAATAAACATACAGGTTTTTGCCAAATAAATCACCCTTGTTAGTAGTAATTTGTATTTTGCGTATTAGTTTTTCTTGGAGTAGAATAACCCTTGAACTTATTTTGCATTCAATCAGTGGTTTGACTTTTCTGGTTCTAAATAAATGCCTCCTTTTTAATGTTCTCTTTTCCTAATTAACAACGTGCCAAGTAGAAAGAGATAAGTTATGCACTTTAATTACAATAACCCCAGGCTACTGAGAGAATTCTTATCGCTGTCCCGACCGTGCATTCCGCGTTCACTTAGAAACGGCATTGGTAAAAACTTCATGTAAGCCGTGGATTTGAACTCTGAGGTCGTGGGACCATCCATGAACAAGAGCAAAAAATTTTATTCCATGCTTCTTCCAGTCATGCTGTGCTCCTTTCCTTCCTGTTAAAAATGGGAAGTAACTCTTAGCCCAGGTTATTATGAGGGGTAGGGAATTTGAGATGCTGTAAAGGGTAGCGGAAAGCAGCATTGGGAGCCCAGAATTCTGGATCAGCTCTGCCACCAATGAGCTGTCTCTCTGGGGAAGTCACATGGACTCTCTGAGCCTCAGTTTACCCATCTGTAAAATGGACTTCTTGTGCTAGCTGATCTTTAAGGTCTTTCTATAGAAGTCAAAATTTCTTTGACTCTGAGTCCTTATAATTTCATACTCCTTTCCCCACTCTTATCTCACACCCTTTGTTTCCCCAAACCAAGCAGGAGCCTCGGGCTTCAAAGAGATATGCACTATCATGTCAAAACGGATCAGTTTTTATAAATACCAAAGGACTTTATCCAGTGAATAATACATGCTTTATTCTACTCATTAGAAAGAAGAGAGAATCTGGCATCATTTCCATTCTCATCATGGTACCATTTCATAGCTACGGCAACACATCCATAGTCCTTTTCTCTAAGGAGTTTCCTTCAAGACAGACTTCCTAGGTGGGCTAAGGGGCAGGAGGAGACCTCAGCTACCTAAACCCAACCTCAGTGTCTTCATGTTTTTCTGGCAGAAATATCTTAGGTACTTGGCACCAAAAAGTGCATGATAGGGTGTTATGGATATTGAACTAGGGGTCATATGACCCAGTTCTGGTCCTAGATCTTCTAATGAGATGCTTGACCTTGATCTCAAGTCACTTGTCTTCTGTGGCCTCAGTTTCCACGTTTATGAAATGGGAAGTTTGGATTGGATGGTGTCTAAGGTCTCCAGCTTTTAAGTATGTGAAGTGTTACTTAAATTGACTTAATGGATGATGGAAAGGGATATCAAGAAGTGGTTCCTGCCTTCAGGGGGTTCACAACTGAGTTGGGAAACACAAGGGAAGCATTCCAGGGCCAGGAGTCCAGAGGTGGAAATAAAATTTTTAGCATCTGTTGATATTTTCAAGTTATGGAAGTTTATTCTAAGCTCACGGGTAGGGGCACATATACATTTTTTGTGGAATCACCATCTTTTCTCCAAAAGTATCTGATGTTCCCTTTTTTAAGTATCACTTGATTTTGACCTTTTGATGATAAACATTCGGCTCTGTCTCCACAGGGTGCCTGCAGTTGGAAGGCTGGGTAAGCTGTGTAGGCTATAGGAAAGGAAGAAAAGATGGCAGTGTGGAAAAAAGCAATAACCAGTCTTGGGATAAGAAAACACAGTATGTATTAAGGAGACACCTGCTTGGCCATTAGGACTTTTGAAGAGGGGAAAAATGCTACCAACATAATTTGGAGTCAGATTATAGGTAGTATGATGTGGTCAAAAGAGAGACCAAAGATAAATTCTAGCTCTGCTATTTTACCATGTGTGTGCCTTTGAGCAAGTTATTTAATCTTTCTGAGCTTCTATCTTCACATGGTAAAATGGAGATAATAATACCAACGATACAGAACTTTTTGAGGATTAATAGAAACAATGTATGAAAAGTTCCTGGCACAGTAAAACTGGTCATAAGTGTTAATTTTCCAAATCCCAGGCTCTTTCCACCTCTGCAATGACTTCTTCTCTGACAGGCAACTGGGAAAGTAGTGACCAGACAGACCTGGCTTTGAGTGAGGCTTGGTCAGTTACAAGGTCTTTGATCTTAGTCAAGTCATTTAACCTTTCTGAGCTTCAATTTACTTGTCTACAAAGTGAAATTAACCATTCTTACTTTGCAGGATTGCTGTAAAGTTTAGAAATGTGTTACATTATGCGTGCAACCATACCTGTTAATCGCAGAGAGACAGTAAGCTTCAATAAATGGTGATGAGGGAAAGAAGGAGGAAGACAGAGAGGTTACCATTGAGATCCTTGAACTCTCAACCAGGAGCCTAGGATTTATCTTGTAGGTCGTGGTGGTCTTTGAAAGTTTATATCTCAGATAAGGTACCATAAGATGAAAAAAATCTTGACTTTGATGAGCACAGTACAAGAATGGCAAGACTGTGCACAGGGCAGGGAGAACTCCTCGGAGGTGGAGAGAGACCAGCTCCCTGGAGACAAAACACAGCTCTCTTCATGTATGTGCTATGGAGTTCTTTTATTGCCATATGGATTCTTTCCTCCTTAATCTGACAATTGCGAATCTAAGAGAGAGACAGACATAGAAACGGAGAGTGAGAAAGGGACCCACAGAAAGAGAGAGAGTCGAGGAGAGGTAGAAAGATGCATAGCTACAGAGAGACAAGAGATAGGAAAGCTGTGTTTATGGCTTCCTGGCTTTTTGTATGAAGACATCTGGCACACAGCTGTGCCGGCTGGATGCAGGTGGCTTAGGAGAACTGCATCCAGGTATAAACCTGGAATCAACAGGCTTGGATTTTCAACTGCCATGTGGGCTGTTTTAAATAAAACTGCGGGGAATTGAAGTGAAGGTGGTGAGAACACCACCTCCCCTCTGTTATCCCACCTTCACCAAAACGTGCTTGAACACCTGAGAATGGTTCCTTCCCTGCTGTGTCCACGTTACCTGCCCACCGCTGTCTGTCTCTTCCTGGTCCGGAGGAGATTTCTGGTCGACCATGCGCCCACCGAGAAGGCTTCCCACAACCTCTTTCTGTCATGTCTGTTTTCAACTCTGTTTTCAATCTGCATGTTGTTTTTTTGTTTTGTTTGGTTTTGGGTTTTTTTTGCTTAAAGGAGGGTGAATTTGCTTTTGTGAGAAAGGTGTTTGGCTTAGGTTATTCTGAAATCAGAATGTCTTTAAGTTCAGTTTCTATTTTTCATGTCTCCCTCCTTTCCTCTCCTTTTCCAGCCAGTCATCCAAACACTGAAGGTCTGATGGGCATTGGCAACCTACGAAGTCAGTTTCTGTTGCGGGAGTTGTTTCTGCTCTAAGGGCTGGTGCCCAGTGTGTTCTCTTTAGAGAAGGCAATTGGTACCTAGGCCCCAACCAACTGGGAGGAAATGGAGGTGCTATGGAGCAGCACCTGGGAGGACTCTCATACCCTGGGGGAGTACCACCTGTGTGTGCCTAAGGCAATACTGCGGTAGATTGGTAGATTTCGTGACCACCCCCCAAAGGGCAATGTCATGTATTGTCTCCTAAGAGTTTTTCTCAGCACACCTTCCAGTTCTCAAAGATCCCATTGTCCTGCTAAGATGGATGGAAAATGGTGGCACCCAAGATAACCATGTAGGGCCCCCTTTTTCTGGGTGTAGGAGTGTTTAGTGCAATGTCTCTTTCTTGTTCTTAAGAATTTGTAATGAAATATTTAATACATCAAGGGTTCATATTAAAGATAATATGAACACTCATAGAACACACAGAACACTCATAGATAATATGAACACTTAAGCACCTATCTTAAGAAATAGACTGTTAGCAAGCACTCAGAGGCTTCTCTGTCCTGCTGCTCATTCACAGCCCTCTTCTAACTTCCCCTAGGTATTTATGGTCTTACTTTTCTTATGAGTTTAAAACGTATAAATATATGGAGAACAATATATACATTTGCAACTATATATATTTACATATAAATATATATTTAGTTCTATATAACTCTATACATGTATCTGTATATATATTCCTAAATAATAAATTTGTTTGCTGTTGAATTTTATATAAATGGCATCAAACTGGATATGTTCTTTTGTAACTTGCATTTTTTGCATGGAATAATGTGAGATTAAGCCATGTTGATGCATTAAATATTCATTTATTTCTTCTGCAATATAGATACAGTATAATTCATTTATCTATTCTCTGTTGACATATATTTAGGGTGTTACAAGTTGTTATAAATAGCAAATTTGAAATGTTTTTCACCACGATAAATTCTGATGCTATGAATGTGTTGGACATGTCCTGGTACACATGTGGGAGAATTTCTCCAGATTTTGTAAGTTGGGGTGAAATTGCTGCATCAAAATGTGTGAACATTATCTACTTATTTCCAAGAATTTTTGCAAAGTGGTTGTATACATCGAACATCAGGAAATAAAGAGTCCCCATGGATCCCATCCTTGGTAATATTCTTTCATTGCCCAACATTTACATTTTTTGCCAGTCTTGTCAGTATAAAATGGTAGATCTTTCTGGTATTAATTGGCATTTCCTTAGTACTTATGAGATGAAACTTTTTTTTTTTTTTGGTCATTGAGGCTTCCTCTCTTGTGTTGAATTCTTTGTGTGTTTCCAATACATCCCCATCCATTTGACAGAGCTCTCTGTATATGGCTCAGTTAGGACAGAAAAGGGAGGGAAGGCATATGCTGACAGTGTGTGCTCTTTTCTCCGCAAAGGCCCCGAGGAAGCAGGAAGTGGCCGCTATGGATCCCGTTATACAATTGACACGGGAGTCGATGAAGATGATGACGAATTTGAAGCCTACTTAGATTTGGATGTCTCCTTTGAGGAGGTAACAAGAATCTCTGCTCGTAACACCTGGGTGTTCTTGTTTTCATGCTGAACAAGGCAATTTAACCAATGGGCCATGAACATTTTACTTAGAACTTACTTAAATTGGCCCATTTGCTCTTACTACTTATTTATTTTCTCTACTAGGCTCCAGGTGCTCATAAATTCATAGTAACTAGGTACTGACCATGCGAATGTCCTATAGCCAGCCCCTGCCTGCTGACTTCACAATCTGGCAGAATCATATTTAGATTTCCCACCAAGTGGACGTGTATAAAGTCAGGTATTAGAAGGAAATGAACAATTCCTTGACAAAGTAATACATCTTTGTGATATTATAATAATAAAAATCATGTAATAGCAGCTTTACCACTGATTTTCTGAATAGCACAGGGAAAGGTACTTAAAATCCTTTAGCCTCAAGTTCTTATCCATAAACTGGGGTCGGTACATTCAGCCTCATCTACACCCTAGGGTTTTGAGAAATAACAAAATCCACCATATTTTCAAGTATTAGACACCAATCATAAATAAGGCTGTCTAAACACTATGCTTTCTGTTAATCCTGAACCCTTTCTCTTCTCTGGCTTTAGGTGAAACCACTTCCTGCTCTCAAAGGAGGAAATAGGAAATTTTTGGTGGAATCCAAGAAGGCACACAGGTCAAACCCAAAGACTGCTCTAAGGCTTGTCCCCCCTACCCTAGCATCTCCTCCAACGACTACGGTGGCTCCCCAGCCCACTCCAGTGGAGAGGAGAGGGAAGAATGGCGTGGCTATAATGCCAAGGCTCTTTGACATGTCTTGTGATGAAACGATCTGCTCTGCTAACAGCTTTTGTGTCAATGACTACACCTGGGGGGGCTCACGGTGCCATTGCAACCTGGGCAAAGGTGGTGCGAGCTGCTTGGAAGGTAGGCCCCTGGTGGGGAGAAGAACATGGTGGGGGGTTGGCCCCAGTGGGAACCAGAGGCAGTTTTGTGTGCCACACATGGTTCCTTCTAGCCCTTTTTTCTAAGATAAGCACCTTTTCCATGTATTCATAATTAAATTAGCTGTCCAGGAAAAATGTAAGGCCACTTCCATTGCTTCTAGTTGAATAGCCCCCTGTTTCTATGTGTGCCGTACATGTAGTATTTTTGGATCAATTAATAAAAAATCTTAATGACACCTTGGGGAGGCAGACTTTACCTGGATTACATTTCTACTGAAAAAGTGCAGGTGAAACATGGGCATGAAGTTAAGAAAGATGATAATCGAGCCAACTTACATCACACAAACATCCGGCTGGAAGGCAGGTGTCAGTGGTCTTGAAACCATTGATTTCTTTTTAGGGTAGCAAGTTAACAATCTCCAGTTTCTCCCTAAGAATTTCAGAAGCTTAAAGTTCCCAAGAATCAGAATCATAGGTGTCAGAAGCAGAGAAGATAATAGGCTAGGTGTAACGGATTTTCCGGGTTTTCACTTAATGACCTCCAGGCAATGGCATATATTGATTTTTGCATTTGAAGAAATAAGGAAATTGTATAGTATGCTTTTATGTTGTCTTTGTCTCTTTTCAGATATTGTTATACAGTATCCTCAGTTCTTTGGGCACTCCTATGTAACTTTTGAGCCTCTGAAGAATTCCTATCAGGCATTTCAAATTACTCTTGAATTTAGGGTAAGAAGGATGAGTTGTTTGATGAATGCCTATCGGACAGACATCTTAGCTTGGCATTGGGCCATATCAAATGGGGCGGGCTGGGAGTGCAGGAAGTGTGGAGGTAATAAATAGCAAAGGTAAATATGACCCAGAGTCTGTCCTTAAACATACTCACAGGGTAGCAAGAACGATGGGCCAGGGGCGTTCAAGGGTGCCAGGGGGCGGAGGGTGGGTTCTGTGTGCTACTGAACTATGGAAGTGGCTGGCTGGCCAGTGGGAGCATGTAGGTCCCAGCCCTGTGGCTCATCACTGTGACTCTTCACAGACCAGGATCTCAGAGGCATCATGCATTCCCCATTCCAAAATCCCTCTCAAAGGGAGCTCACATGTCTGCCCTCCTTGCTATGACTGTAATCGAACAAATAGAAAAACTGCTTTATACACAGCCCTCGCACATAGTGAGAACCCAGGGGATGCTCTCTGATCTGAATCAACAGCAAATCAGATCTCCGTCCGGGACTTCAGCTTAGAGTTATTCTTTTGAGCATCTCAGACAGCACAGCAAGGTTTGGAGATCTGGAAACAAGTCCCCTTTGAGGTCATGGTCACAGTGTTGAGTGTCCAAAAGAAGATCCTTCCCAGTCTACGGCAGCCAACAAGGGTGTAAACCAACCTAGTCTGGCAGCAAGGTGGATTTTATCATCCTGTTCCCCTAACAGAAGGAAAGAAGCAAATGGGCACGCTTCTCCAGAGGGAGGGAAGTAAAAAAGAGTTAAAAAAAAAAAAAGAATGCTCTTTGGTGAAAACAGAATTTGATGGACATGCAAACAGCCTCTCTGACCGCAGTCTCTGTGCACGTGGTTGTCCCGACGCTCTGCTGGCGGACCCACCAAGCCCAGGGAAGAGCAGGTCAAAGGCCGAGCCAGCTTTCCCTAAACTCACTGCCATTCCTCACGCCCTGTTTGTATCGCTGCCCTTTGTTTACTGGAGAGGAATGGAGACTTGGGACCTGGGAGTTCACTGGAGTCCATGTGCCTGCCCCTTTGTAAATAGGACCGCAGAGAGAACGCTCAGGTTTCACAGTCATGAGTGTTTCCAGGTGGTATTCATTGTTCGTGTGCTTTTGATTGTACACTAGGCGGAGGCGGAGGATGGCTTACTGCTCTACTGCGGGGAGAATGAACACGGGAGAGGCGATTTCATGTCTCTGGCCATCATCCGACGCTCACTCCAATTCAGGTAACTTCCCCTGAAACCCCACAGATTTGTTAATATCATCCAACATTATGTTTACATTTTTATAGTGTGAATAAAATATAAATGGGATGGATTCCTGGAGATAAAGGAATGATGTATATAAGGCGACCCTGGAGCTGTTTACTAAATAGTGGCACAGCAGGATCACAGGTCCCCCTCGAAGCTTGAGTTCAGTCCGTTCATTCAACAGGAAATGCTTCTGGAGTCCCTGCGGTATACCAGGCACTGTTGTAGGCCCGGTGACTGCAACAATGAGCCCAAGCAATCCAGTCCCTTCGCTCCCAGAGCTCGAGTAACTGTGATGGGAAGGAGGCTGGGATCTTCTTGTCTCCTGTGGCAAATAGGACTGATGGCCACGGAGAGCAGAGAGGAGCGTACAGCCTCCTGAAGGTTCCCAGAGGCACAAAGCCCACTCTTGGCTCGCCCCGCACCTCCACCCCCCTGCCCCAGGGCCGCGGACTGTTTGGCGCTCCTCCTCAGCCCTGGTCATTTCTCTCCCAACGTACTTTGGAAGCCACCTTAGGTCCGTGCGTGGTTTTCTGGGGGCCGAGTTTTGTGGAGGTGCCGTGTTTGAACCTCCTCGTGGGGGTGTACACGGCACCTCTTTGAGAATGACCGATGAGGATCAGCCTTGTCCTTGTCCCTAGTGCACTGGTTAAGGTCCGGATGGCATCATTCCTGTGCTGCCTGACCTTCGGAAAGTGACTTAACCTCTCTGAGCCGGCGTTTCCTCCCTGGACCAGTGTGAGGATGAAATGACTGAATACACAGAAGTGCTTGGCACAGTGCCTGGCTCATAGCAAGCACTCCAGAAGCATTAACCGTTACTGTCTTTTGATTATTTCAGCCCCCGAATTACTTTAGGTTAAGCTGGAGAAGACTGTTGAACATCCCACTTGGGGGAGACAGTGGTCCGCCATTGCTTTGATGCATGGGGGTCTGATGCTGGGCCAGGGTCCGGGGCGGCAGTTCTCACACTCACACACACAAAAACACTCGGAGGATGTGTAGCACTGGCGGGGATTCCTGATCCCACTACCCCCCTTTAGATAAGCCTACACGGCTACACGTCTCCACCCCATTCCTCTCCACCGAGGATCATCGTGGAGACACAGGGACTCCATGAGAAGTAGCTGCAGTTTCTGCAAGTCCTGAGAAGGACGATGCTGGTCACGTGTCCTTCCGCACTGGCCATCTCAGGACCCACGGGGAAGTGGGATGGCAGCCGTCTGGAAGTTGACGGGAAAGGGTCAGAATTCTAGACGTCAGGCACGGTGACTAGTGGGTACCCTGTGCCATAGGGAAGTTGGAGAAAGAAAACGAAAACAAGAATAAAGCAATCGTTTGAGAGTGTTCCCCCTCTGCCCACACCCCCCCGCAAAGTTGGGGCCTCCTGTGGAAACCGCACTGCATTTGGGCACAGCTGAACACAGATGGCGGTGCTGGCCAGCTTGCCAAGATGATTGTGAAGACGTGTGTTTTTTACATTTTATTAATATCACTGAACCCGTCATCTGGGAGTTGGGTAAAGTGCCCAGAGAAATACCTGGAAGCAGAATGACTCAAGTTCTAATTCGATGTACCTTGGATCCACTCGAAGCATCTGGCAGTCATGGGGCGGGGGGAGGGGGGATGTCTTAGTTGCCCATCCTTTTCGAAGCTGCAGAGAAAATCAGGTTGAAGAAGGCCCCACATTTGAAGGGTCTATGGGCAGAGCAAAGATAACTGGGCTGAGACTGGCCCAGAGAGCAGGCGTTTAGATCTTTTGTGTAGAGATTGAAACAGTTCTTGATATTGATAAACATAACCAAACAGGTTGACTCTCAAAGAAGCCAGAGCCCCAGAAAAGGTATCCTTGGGGTCAGAACACCTAGTGAGCTGGTCAAGCAGAGAGCCTTTTTCTCCTTTTCCTCCCCACAGGTTTAACTGTGGAACTGGGGTTGCCATCATTATAAGTGAAAGGAAAATCAAGCTAGGGGGCTGGCACACGGTCACGCTCTACAGAGATGGGCTGAAAGGGCTGCTGCAGGTGAACAACGGCATCCCGGTGTCAGGCCAGTCCCAGGTGAGTGTGAGCCTCACGCCCTGCCCGCCCACCTAGCGCCCTCCTTTAGCATCCCTGTTCCCCCCACCCCTCCGAGGAGAGCCGAGGCGGACGTGGCAGGACGCACGCACAGGGCACCCATCCATCCCACATCCACGGAGGAGAAGAGTTGAATTTGCAAGCATCATCGCTGTGGGGGCGCAGAAACATGCAGTTGGCCTTGTGCTCAGGGCCGTGTTCTCTTTCCACAAGGACATCAAAGCCAGGGGGAGAAGAAGGCCCATCTTAGAAGAATAGAAGGCATTATTAGTGCCAAACACAAAGCTTGCTTTTAAGGCAAGGGTGTTGCCATGTAGCTTTAGAAAACAGTCCCGAAAAGTTCCCTTGGTTGAATCTGCAGGAATGATCCTTTCATCTACCATTTGGCCGGGGTGGGGAGGGAGGGCATGATAACAGGAAGTGGTCAAACAATTTAACTGTTGGACTACTCAGTAAATCACCTAGGTATTCACATATTGGTCATGCTCTGGGCAGTTTTAGAGCCCTGTTTCGAATAAACAGTTTGGATTAGCAAGCTGCCAAGGAACCGAGTCTGTAATTATAATCAGGCAGGTGTCTGTATTCTCTGAGGAAAAATGTAGCCAGAAAGCCTTTGTGTATATGTGTGTGGTTTCCTCCCTGCCTGGACTTTTCCCTATTTTTTACTGGCAAGACATGTTATATAAAGGGCCATGCCTTGCTGATTCCCATTAATTTGGACCCCAGTGGTTCCAAAGGAACAAGAATCCAAATACAGTGAATATGAATCCAGTGAGGTCGCTTATGCATATGCGCTTGTATTTCTAAGGGAAAAAAGACAGGATAAATGAACTAAAGAATCATATGCTTGCCAGGACAACAGCCCTAATAGAATTACAATTAAGTTTGATAGGAATAAAGAAGCTTTGAACTTGGATCCCAAATACTAACAGTGAATATAGGATAGAGAAGCTGTAATAGGAGCAATACATGTGAAAATGTCTTATAGTTTAAAGGAAGGAAATTCAATAAAGGTTAATAAACAGAACCATGTGGTAACAACAAGCTCAAGAAATGATATGTTGCATTAATAGAGACATAGCATCTAGAAAAATGGAGGTGATAGTCCTATTATATTCTAGTAGCTATGTATATAGCCTCCAGGGCTCTAATGGTAACTCAGATCCTCTAAGAGGCTTGCATTCAGATCTGTGATTGCACTGTAGGAGGACCACAGACAAATCAGAGCATGTTCAAATAGCAGTTATTGAAACAGGAAACTGACCTAAAATTGATGACTTTAGAATGATCGATTGAAGGAGTATTGCTTAGTTTGGAGAAAAGAAGATGAAGGTGTGGATGATGCCTTTTCATCATAGAATCAGAGAGTTTGCGGGAAGAAGGACTTACTCTGTGGACCCCCAAGGTGAAGTTGGATGGGGGAGAGCCTAAGGAAGTGATTTTGACTCCATTTAATCTGTACAAAGGTGTACAGAAGTGCTACAGACTATCTCAGGAGATAGTTCCCTGCCCTTGGGGGTGTTCAGAAAATATGTTACCAAAACGTTTTGGTAGGGATACACAAGGGCTCCAGGAGTCAATGGGAGCTTGGACTGTATGAGTTTCTGTATCTTTTCCAATCCTATGGGTCTATAATTTTAATGAATATAAGAATTAATTGCAAGAAGCATATAATTTTTATGGCTACTCAGGGCAATGTTTGCCTCTATTACCAGGACTTGCTAGCAAGTTGAATAAGCAGGACAGCAGCTGTGGAATGTTTAGTAAACTGTCTTGGGAGATAGTGACTCTTTTTTTTTAAAGATTTTTTTTTCTTATTTGACAGAGAGAAGAGAGATCACAAGTGGGCAGAGAGGCAGGCAGAGAGAGAGGGGGAAGCAGGCTCCCCACTGAGCAGAGAGCCCGATGCGGGGCTCGATCCCAGGACAGTGAGATCATGACCTGAGCCGAAGGCAGAGGCTTTAACCCACTGAGCCACCCAGGCGCCCCGATAGTGACTCTGTCTTAAATCAAGGTTTACAGAGTTCTTCAGGGTCTGGCTTCAGCCTGATTCTGTAGGGGAGCTCTGTAGTACAAGTTGCACCTCAGAGTGATCCGAACCCAAAGTAAGGGAATTGGACTTTCACACTTTGGCACCTATCAAAACTGTTAAGTGCTGTGCTGGAGGTAGGCAAACTCCAGGGTACTTCCAATTCTCTGACAGTAGGCTAAGCAGGCTCCAGAACCCAAAGCAACTCTCATCAGAGGAAGGTAAAGGCCCACCTTTACGAGACTACTGTCGGGGATATTGTAAGGGAGGCTCGGAGGAACCACCCACCCTGCGATGTTCCAGAAAAGGAAAAAAAAAAGATTGAGTTGTCAGGCCCCTGATATGGTCCTGGAGCAAGGAACAGAGTGAAAATGGGATCCAGGAGTAAATTCTGAGGATCTTAATGAAATAAGCCGACAGGGCACTCAATTCATCTAACGAAAGCAGTATGCCCAGTGGCTGGCAAACAATCCTTAAAATTCTCTGTAAGTACTTTAAAGCTGCCTAGCTCACATTCAGTATACTAGTTATAAATCATTCTTATCCATTCATTAGAAAAGATAAAGTAATGATTTAGATGTTCTGTTTGTTGGCAACAAAAGTCTAAAAGATAAAGATTACATTTTAGTGGCTTACATTCTGGACTTTTTATAAATTCTGGCAACATGATTTTCACAGCCTCCTTTAATCCAAATGAATAAGATATTTCTGTAATATATAAAAACAACAACAACAAAATGACAAAGAGCACCTTAATTTTGTCCTATCTAAATTTCAGTCTGTATTTTGTAACCTCAAAACCTGCAATCCAGATTATGGTTTTCTCTAAGATTAGAAATGTCCCTACCTAACTGTAGATACACACACACACACAAAAGTTGTATCCATGAGCAAATTTCAAAATATTTTGCAAGGCAATCTGTGTGGCAATCCTGCCCCCTCCCCCGCCACACACAACTTTTCTTGCAGGCCATAGTATGAGGGAGGCTAGGAGAGTAACAGGTAAGTGCTAGCCCACATATACACAAAATTAGCATTATCACCTTTTGAGACATGCAAGAACCCTATGATTCATCCAAGGTACACAGTAAGTTGGTGTCAGGACTGGAAAGAGAAAGTTTTTTTTGGATGCCCAGCATAGTGCCCTGGCTGTTGGGTTGCTTTTGGCTCTGACCCACCTTCCCTTCCCTTCCCTTCTAGGCATTCCAAAACCCCTTCTCAAAACACAGCCCTCAGAGGAGCTCACTGGGTTTCCTACGGTAACCATGGGTTTAATTTTCCAGTAGGGCAATGTTGTAAACATAAACACAGATGGAAGAAAGCAATGGGGCTGTAAACTACATCTTAACCATGCCCCTCATTAAAATCTGTTGTGTTTTAGCTTTCAGTTTTGGTAAGTGAGTTACCGTGTTCGTCTTTCTTAAAGGGCCAGTACAGTAAAATTACCTTCCGGACGCCCCTCTATCTTGGCGGTGCTCCCAGTGCATACTGGTTGGTCAGAGCAACGGGAACAAACAGAGGCTTTCAAGGCTGCGTACAGTTGCTCACCGTTAATGGGAAGAGAATCGACATGAGGCCCTGGCCCGTAGGGAAGGCACTCAGCGGGGCCGATGTGGGTAAGTGGTTGCCCAGCGGGCCAGGGCGCTCTGTGGCACTGCCCTTCTGGTGTGGGCCGGGGAGGTGAGCAGCTTCATGGATTGCAACCGTAGGCAACTGGTTAACCCAGAGGCGGGCCCAAGGGGTGAGGTTGGTGCTTTGCAGACATGATGACCTGAGCCTGACCGGCAAGACATGGTAAACAGTATGGCACACCCAAGCTGTGGTTGTGTCCCGGTGCCCTTGGCCTTCTCTGTGAAGCATGGCATGGTCTCAAAAGCAACAAGCAGTTCAGCCCTTCACCCTTCTTCACTCAGTCCAGTGGGAAAGCCAACACCATAATGTAAGAAGAACGTTCATAGGCTCTCTGCTTCCCAGAGAAATGACCAAATTCTAATTCTTGACCACTGTGGCCAGCACTCTCTCATATGCCTTAACTCCTCACACTAGCTCTACGAGGTAGCGATTATTACTATTATGCCTATTTTATTATTTATATTTTTATTTTATTTTTAAAGATTTTATTTATTTATTTGAAAGAGAGAGAGACAGAGATAGTGACAGAGAGCACAAGCAGGGGCAAGAGGGAGAAGCAGGCTCCCCACTGTGCAGGGAGCCAGACGGGGGGCTCCATTCCAGGACCCTGAGATCATGACCAGAGCCGAAGGAAGACGCTCAACTGACTGAGCCACTCAGGCACCCCTGTTATACATATTTTATGCATGAAGAGGCTGGGGCTGAAAGTCAAATAAAAGTTATTCAAAAGAGCAAGCAGAGCTAGGACTGACTTTTTTTTCTATTTTCTTTTTTTATTAAGACTATTTTTTCAGTAGTTTAAGGTTCACAAAAAAATGCGAGGGGCAGGTACAGAGATTTCCCTTATAGCGCCCCACCCTTCCCTCCACCCTACCCCCCACCTGAGTGGCCTCCCCCATGACCACCACGCCCCTGGAGTGTTACCTCGGTTACACCTGGTGAACACGCACTGACACATCAGTATCACCCAAAGTCTGTAGTTCATGTCGTGGTTCACTCGTGGCGTTTGGACAAATGTATAACATACATCCACCATTACGGTGTCATACAGAGCAGTTTTGCTGTTCTAAAAGCCGTCTGTGCTCTGCTCAGTTATCCCTCTCCTCTCTCCCCACCCCCACCTCTGGCAACCACTGATTCTGCCTTTTCCAGAATGTCACATAGTTGGAGTCATGTCGTAGGTAGCTCTCTCAGATTGGCTTCTTCAGTTAGTGATACGCATCCAAGTTTCATTCATGCCTTTTCATGGCTTGATGGCTCATTTCTTTTTAGTGCTGGGTAACATCTCATCGTCTATATGTACTATGGGCATGTCTGTCCTGCCCACTGAAGGGCAGCTCGGTTGCCTCCGTGTTTTGGCAATTATGAATAAAACTGCTCTAAACATCAGTGTGCAGGTTTCTTGGGTTTACATAAATTTTCAACATTTTTGGGTAAATACCAAAAAGGAGTGTGATTGTTGGGGCACGTAGTAAGAGTATGTTTAGTTTTGTGAGAAGCTGCCAGACCGTCTTCCAGAGAAGCTGTCCCATTTCGAGTTCCCACCTGGAATGTTTGAGAGTTCCTGTGGCCCCAAGGTTTGGTTAGCCGTTTGGTGTTGTCAGAATTCCAGATTTTAACAGATGTGTGGTGCTATCTCATTGTTGTGATTTGCATTTCCTTGATGGCCTATCCTGTGGAGCACCTTTTCATATGTTTGTTTACCACCTGCATATCTTCTTTAGTGAGGTGTCTGTTAAGGTCTTTAGCCCATTTTTTTAAAAACAGGTTGTTTTCTTATGGTTGAACTTTAAGAGTTTTTTTTTTTTAATCTATTTTGGACTACAGTCCTTTTTCAGATATGTCTTTTGCAAATATTTTCTCCCAGTCTGTGTCTTATCCTCTCATTCTCTTGACACTGCCTTTCATAGATTAGAAATATTTAATTTCAATGAAATCGAGTTTATCAGCTATTTCTTCCAAGGCTTGTGCCTTTGGTGTTGTCTCTAAAAAGTCATTAGCTTATCCAGGGTGATCTAGGCTTTTGTCCATACTACCTTCTAAAAGTTTGACAGTCTTGTGTTTTACATTTAGGTCTGTGATCTATTTGAGTTAATTTTTGTGAAGGGTATAAGGTCTGTGTCTAGATTATTACTTTTTTTTTTTTTTTTGCATGTGGATATCTAGTTGTTCCAGCATCATTTTTTGAAAAGACGAGGATTGTTTTTAAAGGAGTAAGGACGTTTATTCCATCACTGAGAGCAAATAGGTGATTCTAAAGTTGGTTAACTCAGTGACTTTTAGTGTGCTAGGCCTGCCATAACAGAATACCACAGACCAGGTGGCTTTAATAACATTGTTTCCTCACAGTTCTGGAAGCTGGCACTCCGAGACGAAGGCACTGGCAGGTTTGGTTTCTCCTGAGGCCTCTCTCCGCGGTTTGCAGATGGCAATCCTTCCTTCGCTGTTGTCCTCCCGTGGCCTTTGCTGGTGCCCATATCCCTGGTGTCTCTTCCTCTTCTTACAAGCACTGCTCAGATTGGATTAGGTCCCGCCCTTAAGACTTCAGATTACCTTAATCCTCTTCTCAAAGGCCCTGTCTCCAAATACAGTCACACCGGGAGTTAGGGCTTCAACCTATGAATTTTTTTGGTAACTCCCTCATAAGATTACTTTGTCCAGATGACTTGGACGCATATAAGGACTAAGAACAATGCCTTGCACCCACAAACATGTTGTAAATATTTCTTGCTATTAATATTATTAGTAATATCCTGACTCCCCCCATTAAGCAGGGTATAAGTTGTTTTTTCTCTCTCCATTGAACTAACGGGGAAACAGCCCTGAAGGACAGATCTGTAGTCTCGAGGCTACATGATCACCTCTGATAGGTAGTTACCACATTGCGAAGCTGAGCAAGGACCAATTTCTGGCAGCGCTTTAAATTCTCACGCAGTGTGAAACCAACCTCTCCGTTGAGCCGATGGCACCAGGCGGGCCCATCTTGCTGGCTCTGGGCTCCCCAGAAGCTACTATTAGATTCTTTGATGACTGTGAGCCTTATGATGAACCTTAATGGCAGACATCAGTCACATTGACTTTTTTCATTTTTTTCCCCATTTTTCACCCTGGCATGCTAGAAAAGAGCTGCTTCCTCATACTCCATACTGCTTTACTTTGAGTTAGTTCTTCAGAAACTCAAGTTCTTTTAAATTAAATGCAGTGCCACCATGGGGAAGACTGGGCTCATACCAGCAGCAGTGAATTTCTGGTGGGGATACAGGCTTCCAGAAGAAGGTGATGATAGTAGCGGAGTCATGGTACCTCTCTACCTCTCTGTGGTACCTCTCAGTCGGCACTGCTGCCTGCAGCCCCAGCTTCTTCTCTGTTCCCCTCCCCCGCTCTCCTCAGCTGCCTCCGCACCTCGGAGGGGCCTTTCATTCCTCAAGCCCTCCCACTTCATCTCCTTCATTAGATTATTCCCAGTGATTGAACTCTCTTTAAACTCATGTTCTAGACTAGTCTGCGATCTCAGCAAAATCTTGCATTCTCTTGCCTAGACTTATCTTTTAGTATTTCCACCCAACTTCTCAAACCTAAACCACCAGCACTCCTTTTTTCCAATCCTGTCTTGGATCTTCACACCCCGCTGGGTCAACGTGACAAAGCCATCTTCCCCAGTTACTCGAGACTCAAGAAGATCTGAGGTGTCCATGGGTCTGGTCTCACCATGGGCTTATCAGTCTTTTAGTCATTCTTTACCTCAAGATACTTATTTAAGCATCTGCTTAATGCCAATCATGATGCTGGGTGCTGGGGATAAAGTAATGAACAAGAGCCATGGGGTCCGAGCTGAGTCCTCATGTAGCTGCCACAAGGAGAGACCAGACTGATCAAACAACCACATGAGTAAATGGAAAATGGCATTTGGGTGTAAGTGTTACAAAGGAGGAGTGATAGTACGATAATGGTGTGTAATAAGGGAATTGTGTGAGCTGGAGGTCCAGAAAAGCTTTCTGAGGATATAATGCAAAGTTGCTATCTGAAGCATTTTTCTTTTAAAGCAGATAAGAGAGGGAAGAACATTCCAGGCAGAGGAAATGACTTGTCCCAGTGGGAGTGTGAGGGGGAGGTGGGTACCGTGATGTAGTCTGTGTTTTGAAAAGATCCCTCTGGGGGTGTGGACAGCTTATTGGAAGCAGTGTTGAGGAGGCACATTAAACTGGCCAGGAGGCGATGGCGACAGTCCGGATCATAGATAATGGCGATTTGCTCCAGGCCAGTGGTGGTGGCAGAGGTGTGGACTGAGCCGATGGATCTTCGGTAGGGGAGATAGACAGGCCTTAGTTCGGGGTTGGGGACAAGGGGCAGGAGGTTGCTCCCTGGCCGTGTGTCCTTAATGTCTTCTACCCCATGATGTTCCACCTTTGCTTCTTTCCTCAGGGCCTCATTTCTCTCCGGCCCTCACTTCATTATCTTGCGTAAACAAAGCTGGCATCTAGTGGGTTCAATGTCAACAACAGTGATCTTATATAGTGAGGATGAGGTCCCACCAGCGCTCTAGGCCCATGACCTGGCAACCAACTTCCTTCCTCCTGCTCTCAGAGTGGGAAGTTTTCCTCATTTCTAAAACTAACCTATTTATCTCCACTCTTCATCTATCCTTCCCTACATCCCTGGACCTTGCTACCAGGATCATCATTTCAGTAACCCAAGGGTTCTTAACCTTTTGTGTGCCATGAACTTCTCTGGCAGCCTGGTGAAGCCAATGGACTCTTCTCAAATGTTTTTACTATTTTTTTAAGATTTTTTTTTTTTTTTTTTTAAGAGAAAGAAAGAGAGCAGGGGGGCGAAGTGGGCAGAGAGAGAATCGTAAGCAGGCTTCATGCCCCAGTGCAGTGCCTGACACAGGGCTCGATCTCATGACCCTGAGATCATGATTTAAGCCAAAATCAAGAATCAGACGCTTAACCAACTGAGCCACCCAGGCCTCCCAAGATTTTGTTTTTAAGTAATCTCTCCACCCAATGTGGGGCTCAAATTTATAACCCTAAGATCAAGAGTCACACACTCCACTTATTGAGCCAGCCAGGCACCCCTCAAAATGACATTTTTAAATGCAGAGAATAAGGGCGCCTAGGTGGCTCAGTTGGTTGAGCCTCTGCCTTCAGCTCAGGTCATGATCTCAGGGACCTGCAATTGAGCCCCATGTTGGGCTCCCTGCTCAGCGGGGAGTCTGCTTCTCTCTCTGCCCCTCCCCCCACTCATGCTTGCTCTCTCTCTCTCCCTCAAATACATAAATAAAAACTTAAAAAAAAAATGGAATCATATCCATGATAGGAAACACTTACATTGAAATAAAGCAATACAATGTTTTTTTAAAGTTTCGTTATTGTAGTAGTATCTGTGCTTCTTTATAAAGCATTTAAGAACAGGATTATTTAATGGGGGGGTGCAAGAGCTACCATGATTTCAAAGTAGTAATTAGCATAAATGATACTTTGAGATATCTGCAACAAGTGAAATGTGATGTAACAATAACTCGAGTCTGTTGGTCACAGGCCACGAGCACTGCTCATTCTTAGAGGCTTGTTGCCTACATTAGTAACTGAAGGAAACACTCCCCCCTCAATTGGAAGTGAGGGAAAATAAAGATGAATGTGTTTCCCATACCAGTTCACAGACCCACTGCCTAGGCTCATTCACACTTGCTCAGGTCCTCCCTGCTGAAACCCAGCACCATGCCTCACACAGCCCTGCTACCCTCCTCGCTTGGGAACCCCAGGCACCTCGCTCCTCTCTTTCTAGACCCTAATCTCCCAATCTTTCCAGGCCCCCGTGTGAACCCCCTGCAAGGGGGCTTCTGCCTTCCACAGCACAGCAAAATCCCTCTCCTAAAATCGGGCATGGTCACCTCCTTACAACACGTACAGCTCTTCTTCCAGAACTTTCCAGCAGTATTAACTCTGCCGGCTCTCTGTGCTCCGGCTCCTCTCGGAGCTTCCTCGAACCTGCCCGAAGTCCTCCCAGCCCGCTGGCCTGTTCTCCCTTTGTCTCCTCTGCAGGCTCCTCACCCTTCTCTGCTTCCCCGGGAGTCCCACGGGGCCCTTTCCCCGTCCTCTCTCAGGAAGCCCCTCCGCTCCTGGTGTCCGGGTCACCCCCACGTCACTGCTGCCCCCCCAGGTGCGGCCCCCTGTGTGTGGGGGCTGTGCCCACAAGGCTGAGCAGGGGATGTTGGCACAGTGACCGCAGGCTTCAGCTGAGTGAGACCAGCTCCTCTGCCCCGGAGCAACCTGTTCCTGCTCACAGCCGTGCTCGCGGCTCTCCCCTGCCACTCTGTTTAGACGGCCCGGCTGGGACCCTGGACGTTGTGTTCCCTTCCCTGTGTCTTCGCTTTCTCTCCACGTGCTCTGCTACCACCCTGTCCAGCTCCTGATTCCCTCCCGGTAGGATTTCGTTCCTCCTTTGCACTCCAGTGCTCCCGGTCCATCTTGCATACCATGGGCCGCAGAATCCGGCCGAAACACGCTTTCATCAAGGAAATGCCCCATCCCACTCCCACCTCTTAAAATATAGTCACGACGCAAATATATAAAGTAATATTTTCCCACGTGCATCTAAAATAACCCGAGAAGCCCGTATCTTCCCTATGGGAGCAGCCCTTCTCTGAGAAAGAGCCGCAGCCTGCCGAGACCAGTGGGGGCACGGGGCCTGTGATTTTGGCTCTCGTGGATGCTCGTCGCCCTCCCTGCGGAGCCAGGATGCTGGCCGTGTGCTCGGGCTGTGGCTGCGGACCACCCGTCACTTTGGCCTGAACCTCGAGGGGCCCCAGCTGGGATTCGCCGAGGCCAGCCCACCCTGGCTGGAGCTCCGGGCCATCTGCAGGGGCTCGAATTCAGCTCTCTCACGAGCCCCTGAGGTTGGCCTCCTCACGGGGTGTGCACTCTACCCAGCCCGGCTCATGCTCCCAGGGAGGCTGAGCACGGAAGCAGGGACGGGATCAGCTCGACAAATGCAGAGGACTGAGGGTGAAAGGATGCGAGGCTTGCAGAGATGACACAACTAGGCCAACACGGCGGGCGGCAGGGGCGGGTGGCTTCCAGCTCAGGCGGGCCAAGCATCACCACCTGCAGGGCGCAGGGCTGGACCGCTCAATCAGAGATGTGCCCCTCTGCCCCCATCCCGGGAAGAAGTGTTTTGTACTCACCTCTGTCGTTCTGGGCCAGATAGTGGCCCTTCTGTCTAATTTATTTCTTATATGCAAGGAGAAAAGGAAGACCGCAGAAGCAGAA
This sequence comes from Potos flavus, assembly GCA_028534135.1. NCBI lineage: Eukaryota > Metazoa > Chordata > Mammalia > Carnivora > Procyonidae > Potos > Potos flavus. The sequence goes on along the minus strand of CM052895.1, from coordinate 107,504,318 downwards.
GAAAAGCAGCGCAGGAGAAGTCCATTTGTTTCCCCTTCATCTGATGATCTTGACAATGACACAGTGTGCCCTGGATGGGCCTCTCTGGTTTGTGTTTGGTAAAGAGAATGGACCCATCTGGTGTGGGGTCTCTCACCACTTTTTACTCCAGGCCACCTTCCTGTGTCCCATACAATCGTAACTTTGGAGGTAGAAATAGGGATTCTGGAAGGCACGTGCTAGGGTGTTAGGGAGCCCCCTCACCCCTCCCTGGCCCAGACAGAGGAGCAGACTGTTCAGGCCAGGTCCTATGTTAGACATGGCTTCAGTCCCTACCTTATTGCCGCCACTTTGAACCCCCAGGGGGGTAGCACTTAAGGTAACTGGGGCCGCACAAACTAGAATGCTTTTAACGGAAATGCCATGTTGACATGGGCAGGATTGAAACACACACTTGTGGGAATAAGAGAGACATGAATTAAAGCAGAGACAGCTCATTCAGCCTTGTCAGTGGTCATAAAATTGTCCAACAATTTAGTATTTGATTTTTTGTGTCCACCATGTTTTGAAGACTCTGTGGCTCTTCATAAAGAACCAGCCAAAATCAAATTAAAACAAAGGGTACATTTTACATACTCTGAACTTGTGCAGGGCACTAGGAACAGGAGTGGGACCTGAACTGTGTTTATCCGGAGCCCTGAGCTGTTGGCATGCTCAGCGCCATCATCTTGGCCTGGCTCCCGTGGGGGATCGGTTTGGTAATTCCTGTTCTGTATTTAGGGGAATGCAGCAGTGGCCTCTGTGATGAAGCTTCGTGTATCAACGGTGGCACCTGCACGGCCGTCAAAGCCGACTCCTACATTTGCCTCTGTCCCCTTGGATTTAAAGGGCGACACTGTGAAGATGGTGAGAAAGAAGCAAGTTGATTGTGATCTCTGTCTGCACAGTTAATTCATGTTGATGTAATTTTTCATCAGCGTGCTTTTAGCAAGGTCTCATACATTTTTATGGGATTAAAATTTATGCATCGTTGGGAGACATGGGAGAATCTTTTAAAAGATTTTATTTATTTGAGAGAGCATGCGTGAGGTGGGGTGGGGGTTGAGGCAGGGGCAGAGGGAGGAGCAGACTCCCCGATGAGCAGAGAGCTCTACACAGGGCTTGATCCCAGGACCCTGAGATCATGACCTGAGCTGGAGTCAGATGCTTAAGCAACTGAGCCACCCAGGTGCCCCCCCTTTTTTTATCAGGTTGGTGTGTCTTTGTCAATGGGTCAGACCAACCAAGGATATGTTCATTTGAAGATACTCTTGGGTCAGGCTTTGGTGAGCTCCTTTTGGCCCTCAAAAAACTTTGAAAAACCTCTGTACATGTGGTCTATATCAGACCATTTGCAGCTCGTGCTCCTTAGCATAGCCGACAGTTTCAGAGAAGAGGTTGGGAAGATAGATGCAGAATCATTAACAATGGGATAGGACAAAAGTCATCTTGTTTCTTTGTCTTTGTACTGTTCTAGTGAATTATTCCACCTCTCAATACTGTCTGCATAGGTCCTAATACACGTTTATACCAACATGTATGTATATACATGTAAACACACATGCATATACAAACACACATAAAATAATGGAAAATTTTAAAAATTTAAAAGATTTTGGAACACCATACAGAGTTGAACATGCTTTAATTTTTTACCAGTGATTCAAATTTGGACCTAAGACACCATCCTGGGAGAAAAATATTTTTTAACATTGTCTAATGTCAAATCTCATTTCACCTAGAAGAGGGCCTATGATTTCCAGTAAGCCAGAGCTGTTACATGTCATCTCATATTTTGCAGCCTGACATAATAAAGGTCGATCCTTGCTCACATCACATATCACTGCAGGTTGGTTGGGGGGGGGTGGGTGGAGGGTCACGCCCTCTGCTCCATGCTGTCCTTCAGGGATGGAGGCTCCTGCCTTCTTGTGGCTCTGCCGGGGCCTTAGAATCCACCCCCTGCCACCTCCGCTTCCTGCATTCAGCTAGCAGATGAGGGAAGAGGGCGCGTGGAAGACGGAGGGAAGTTTTCGGGGCCGGACCTGGGGTGCTGTGTAGTATCCCACCCACATTCTACTGACAGGAATTCAGTTACACCAGCCTGCTAACTCAGGGCCGCCGGGAAATGTAGTTTCACTCTGTACCCAGGAAGAAAAGAACGTGGCTAGTCCTGCCACAGAGGGATTTCTAATGACACGCTTCTTTCCTCAGCTTTCACCCTGATCATTCCTCAATTCAGAGAGCCGCTGAGGTCCTATGCCGCAATCCCCTGGCCCCTGGAGCCCCAGCATTACCTCTCCTTCACGGAGTTCGAGATCACGTTTCGGCCAGACTCGGGGGACGGCGTCCTCCTGTACAGCTACGACACAGCCAGCAAAGACTTCCTGTCTGTCAACATGGCAGGGGGCCACGTGGAGTTCCGCTTTGACTGTGGCTCTGGGACCGGTGTTCTCAGGTAAGGGCTGCAACGTTCAGGGGCGCCCCCTCTCCCCAAAAGCTACACAGCAGTCGCTTTGGGAAAAGATGACTTCGTCCTGATAGCTGGCACTCTTCCTGTCTTCCCTCCACAGTTACCTTTTCTGAAATTTGTCCCAGTGTTTACAGATAACATGGTTCCTTGTGGCTCAGGCTTTCGTCCGGGCAAGATTTCCTTTTCTCCAGTAACTCCCCAGCAGGGAGCGACGCTCTGCTTCTGCCTATGGCAGGCAGGCTTGCTTCGGATGGGGGTACCCTGCCTTCCTTTCCTATAGTGCCATCAGGAGAAACATGATGAAGTGTAATTCATCGGCCCGTGCTCGGAGCACCACTCAGTGGGCACTCAGCAAATAGATGACGACTAGTAAAGAAATATTGAACAGAAATGTCCTTGGTGACCTCGCTTTCCATGATTACTGTCTTCTTGCACTGTTTCTTCGATGGTAACCCGTTGCTTAGCCAGTCTCGCACCGCTCTCCATGTAAGAGCCGGGCACAGAGTCACGGGTCGCAGAGACCCGTCCCTGACCATGATGTTCAAGAAGGCTGTGTGATGAGTGGTTTCAGTGGCGTGGCGGTGACCAGGTGCTTCTTTAGTACTTGCTGGCCGCGGCAGAATTGGCTCCGAGTCGTCAAACCTGTTGTCCTGTTATCTTGCTTGTACTATTAATTTATTTAGCAGATCGATTGTTCCCATCCAGTGTGTCGCTATTCTGATGACTCCCTAGCCTGTGGATGATAGCGGCAGATGTTCTTCTTCTTTGTCTGTGTCTCCCTCTTCTTACTGTCTTGCTCCCACGGTAGTTTTTACCTTCAAGCCAGAAGTCTGCTCATCAAAGGCAGACATACTCCTTGTTCCTACGTTTGGCGAATTGTCTTTTGAAACTCACTACAATGTTTCGTTCAGTGGTGCCCCACAGCAGGAAATCAGTCGGTGGTGGTGGTTTTAAAGGAAATCGTGGGCTGCGTTCCATCATAATTCCTACTGCTAGACTGTCATTTTTAGGAAGAGCGTGCGGGAGAGACGTTTACAACCTTACATCGCCTTTAACTGCTGGCCATTTTTCACAGCTGATGAGAAATGCCTACGGCATTAGGTTCCAACAATTCTTAAAAAGGACCACATTTTTGTACCTCTGGTTATGCAAAAACGTCCTAGGTCTCAAGACAACTTTGGTGGGTATTTAATTGATTCAATTTACATATGATTATGCAAAACAGTCTAAGCAATTCCCGTAGAACTGTTTGTCAAGTTGAGAAGGGAAGACACCTTGAATATCACCTTGCGTTTTCAAATGGCTTCCTCCTGGATATGGAGTGACCAGAAAGAGCGAGGGGAGGGGCGGGCTCATCAGCCCTCCTCCTGGACGGATGCCCCCCCCCACCTCTGCAGTGGCCGCTCCAGCTGTGGGGTCACAGACGCATGGGACCTGAGTGTCCAGCATTTCTCTCTTTCATAATTCTGTGCCTCTTTGAGACAAGAGGTGGTTTTTAATTTTTTTTTTTTTTAATGTGAGTTATTGTCTTCTTGCCTGGCAGGAAAGCGCCTGGAAAAAGGGTTCTGCATATTAGTTGTGATGAAAAGGAAGCAAGTGCTCAGAGTGTCCAAGGGGCAAAGCACCCCCTGTCCCATCCCCTCTCCAGTGTAACCTGACAACAGTGATTACTGTTGGTGTTTCAGGCGCCCCTTTGCAAGATGTTTATTTTGAAAACCATTTCAAAGACTTCCTGCTTGATTGAGAACATTCGCTGAAAGCCCCAAACCACAGGAAGTGTTGGAATTGGCCAAATCATTTTAACTTTAGGAAAAGGATAAGGTGGTCAAGTTCGTTATGAGCTTGATTCAAAAATCAAGGCAATTGCAATGAGTTCGTGATGGCTGGGATCAATACCAGCATGCTGAGGAAGGCAGGTATTGACAGGGAGTGACCTCTGCAGGACAAGAACGCCACCAAGGTGCTGTGACTTATCACGGAGACAGGGCTGCTTTAAGAGTGCCTCTGGTTTCTTTATTGCATATCGATTTAGCCAAGGTGATTAAATTCTAATTGCTAAGGACAAATCACAAAAGCATTTGCCAGAGCAAAAAAATCAAGTAAGGGGGTGGAGACCTTTCGATAATTGTGCCCATTGGTATTCCTGACAGTTCCTTAAAGATGATCCAGGATTAAAAAATAATTGGGAGGTTCAGTGAAGGCCAGGAACTAGACACTGTGAGAAATACAAATGCAATAATTATACTCTTCTTGCATACTTCACTATCCAAAGTAATGTGTAAAACTCCTGTCAGTAACATTTAAACTTCAAGTGCTTCTACCTTGAATTAATAATTGAATTTTTAAAGTACCTTTAATCCTTTTCACACTATCAGACAATATGGAATCCTTCTCCCCCCAACATTTTATTATGAGAAATTTCAAACATAGAAAAGTTGGAAGAATTATACAGTAAGCGTCCTTGTACCTCCCATTTGCCATCAACAATTAATATTTTGCTATATTTGCTTTATCACATGCCTAGCTATTCTTATATCCATCTATCTATCCAATCATCCATCCATCCATCCATCCATCCTATTTTTTATGCATTTCAAAGGATGCTGCAAACATCAGTACAGCATAGAATCTGTGTTTTACACCAGGGTCCAGGTAACTTTTCAAAGCTTATGTGCAACTGTGATCACATCTCACCCTCCTGTCACCTCTCATTTAGAAAACCAGGCTCATCTGACCCACATTTCAGGCTTGTCGTAACGAATAAATAAAATAATAGTTGCAGTGATCCCACCATGAAGGGGTCCAATAGATGGAGCTCACACTGCTGTGCTTACTAAACAGGAATGGTTTTTCTCTTTGGACTGAATGAAATGAGGTATCTGAGGTTGGCATCAGTCGCATCCGGGAGGATTCATGAGCGTCATCCGTAACACCAAGGACGCTAACCCACGCTCAGTTTCCTTCCTTCAACAGGAGTGAAGACCCCCTCACGCTGGGCCACTGGCACGAGCTGCATGTGTCTCGCACGGCAAAGAATGGGATCTTACAAGTGGATAAGCAGAAGGTGGTGGAAGCAATGGCAGAGGTAAGAAGCACATGCATTAGTGGGAACTGGGTTACTGTTTTCTTCCCGTCCTGGTGAGAAGAGCAGCAGCGTAGTGGGTGAGTACACGGACCCCAGTGCCAGGCTGCCTCGATTAACACCCAAGCTCCCCACTGGGCAAGTTACTTAACTTCTCTATTCCTTGGCTGTGAGTGGGGTAATAATGGGGGAGGTCTCTTACAGGTGTTGCAAGGATTGAGTGAGCTAATACAAATATGGCATTTACAAAATTGCTTGCCACCCCCTGCCCTACCGCCGATCCCTACCGATGTTCCAGTCAGTGTCTAATGTAGTAGGTCAGGACACGGGCTTGGAGGGTGACTTCTAAGTTTGTGTTTTCTCATCTATAAAATGGGGATAATGGTAATGATAATAGGGCCTAGTTCACAGAGTTGTGCAAGTTAGAATAACTATATATGTAAAACAGTGGTACCTGGCATACCGTCGACACAATGCAGCTTGACTTATTATTTGTTAATAGAATATTCTTGTGACGTCAAGAACACAGAATTTCTACTCACGTTTATAACTTTCATCCATGATTTTATTTCCAAGGTCATGTCCAAAGAAAATAACATTTTTAAGAAGAGATAAGAGACGTTTGTTTTAAATTATAACCTACTAGGATTCTTTACACACAGAAAATTTAGTCCCCCCAAAACAGAGAGGACTTTGGATTTTCTACTATTTTAATTCCCAACAGTCTTTGTTCTGAACCCCACTAGATTTAAAGAGGACATTAATGAATGTGGGTATTCTGGTAAGAAAATGGATTGGTAAAAAAAATAAAGGGAGAAAAAGAGACTTTTGGTGAGGAAAGAAGTATTGGGTTGAAGAAGAAAAAAGGAAGAACACATATGTCCAGAGGCCAACATCAGGGATGGCAATGGTGGGAGGTCCTGTCAGAACCAAGGACCTCCTCATGATTAGAAGAATCCCGAACTGGGTTCTGCTTCAAGAGGTGAGCACCCTTCAAACCTAGAAAATGTTCTGTATGTATTTGTGGAAGGAAGGAAAGGAGAGAGGGAAGGAAGGAAAACAGGCTGGGGGGGCGGGGAGGGAGAGAGGATGGAGGGGTAGAGGGAGATGGATTGTAAAGGGAGAACAGGAATCACTTCTGGTATGATCCAGAAAATTCTAACAGCTGAATTTAGTCCAAGGTAGTAGAAATTCACAGCTATAGACTCGACTGTATGTTGACTTAATATAAATTCAAAAAAGCACTGTAGTATCTCTGTAGGCCTTAGTTACAAACATTTGTACAACAGGAACAGAATGGGGATATTTGTAGAGAGTAGGGTTAAGGCCTTTGATTACAAATAAGGAACTCTTCAGGACATGGTATTTACCATTGGAATTCTACAGCAAAGAGACAACACAGAGGTAAAAACCATACCTCACAGTTCCTATTGCCACCATAGCAGAGAGTGAGAAGTAAACCAATATGGTGGAACCTGTGCCTCCCTGTTGGCTTTTGGACCAGACACAGGCTGGAGTGCAGCTCCCACCTGGAAAGCGATGTAAGCATGTGGGTAAAGTGTAGCTATTCTGGGTGCGTGTGAGGTGGTCTTTTGTTTTGAGGCAGCTCTGAGACAGGCATGGAAGTCCCCATGCTTGATCTCAGGGAGTTGAGCCTTAACCACATCTTCCCCCGGGGGTTTCTGTTTCCCAGCTGCCCCTACCACGTTCAAAGGCATGGCTGACCCTTTTGGTTATAGAGCAGAGGTACTAGGAATAGTGGTCCCAGAGCTTAGCGATGAGTGGCCGAGGGTTAACCCAGGCTGTCGGCCCCTCAGCGTCCACACCGAGGCCGAACTGAACCGTGGGTCGCTCAGCTGAGAGATACCAGCAGTCCAGGGTTGAGTCCAGGCCAGACGTAAAGAAGCGATGTGCTCCTGAGGGCCCAGAAACCCCAGCCAGTGGCTTCGCTCAGGTTTTCCATCCACTTCCAGCTGACCAGAAGTGGCAGCTCTAGAGACGAAGCCTCGTTTTGGTGGGGTCTATTTGCTTTTCGCTTGCGGTTCCCCGTGGGCGGGGCGGCTGCAGCCTGGCCTCTGGTCAACAGGAGGCGGGTGGGGGAGGGTTTTGCTGAGCAACCAGAAGGAAGCTGCCCTCACCCCTGAGGCCGGTCCTGTTCCCTGGATACAGCTGTAACTCAAAGGGTTTTCAACACAGCCTGTTTCTCTGAAATCCCTTTGACCCTATAGCCTTCCTCCTTTCTTCTTCTTATCTGATTTGAACTTTTGGGTAAGAGCTAAGACGCGACAGTGATGGGTGCCTGTGGATGTGTGGGGACAGCTGCTGCCTGGGGCAGTATTCCAGGCAGCCGCTAGAATTCCTGAAAACCCTTCTGCTTCTTTGATGAGCAACCGCCTCCCCCCAACCCTGGGCCAGTTAAATAAGAACCCCGGAAGCCGGCCGAAGGTTATTGACCAAAGGCGGTGCTGTCTATATTCCAGTCAAGACCTCTGTGCCATTTCCTGGCTGGACCCGGCCACTGTGAGCACCCCCTGAGATGGTGCCCCTTCCTCTCTGCCCTCCCTGTCTCCCTGTCCCTACTCGGACCTGACCCCACATCCATTCTCCTCCCTCTGGCCAGTCATCTGCCTAAGACACAGATAGGACTATTTTCTCTCATTGCTTTTTGGGTACAGAGCAAATTTCTATGCGCGCAGGATCTGGTCCCTCCTTGCCTCTGCTCTGTAGCTACTGTTTCCCCTCAAGCCCTGACTTTGTCCATTTTCTACAGTTCTGACTCTTCCTCGACCACCTCCACCTCCCCAACTCTCTGGGTCCAGGATAGGATATGGGACACCCACCTCCTCCCCAGCAAGGGCTTCCAGACTCCGCCGAACTGTCCTTGCTGAGCTGGTCCCACCTGCCCGTGTAAGCCTCTGGAGGGCAGGAACCGAGTCTTCCTGTTTCCTCTTGTTTGTCCAGCATTTAGTGCCTGGGACACAGTAATGCCCAATAATACTGATTAAATCAGTGACTAAATGTGCTACTGTCTATATTTCTTCTCACCATAAGTCAAGGCAACCTGACTTGCATTACCTAAAGGGTGCTCATCCCAGAGATCTCAGATTACGGTTTATCTCCCTTTGTTGGAACATTTTAACTTTTTGCTTGTAGCTCATGTCTGGAGGAGTTTGAACACTAACTGACACAGCTTGTTGTCCAGCCCACGCATGAGAGTTTAGGCTGCTGAAGTAACCAGTAACAGGGAAAGCCTCTGGGGGTTGACATGGGAAGTTTTCTCAGAATTTGGAAAACAGAAGAATTTCTCTACCCTTTGTAGTTGATAACAAGGAATGCCTCCCACCCACCACGCCTTCCTTTTCTCTTGGCCTCCAGTGGTTCTGTCTTTACCACTGTGGAATATAACAATAGCTGGTCAGGCAGGAATGCTGATAATGCATCCAGCTGGGGGCAAAGTGCTAAGGAGGCAGGATCTCAGTCTCCAAGAGAGGCTAGACCGTGCGCACGGCAATCACAAACGGCTCCAAAATATCAGCAGCTACAATAAGGGCTTATTTCTCACTTGCACGTCCATCTGTGGTCAGGTGCAGCTTTTTATAAAGAAAGATTTTACTTATTTATTTGAGGCAGTGGGGAGGGTGGGGGGCAGAGGGAAAGAATCTCAAGCAGACTCCCCGCTGAGTGTGGAGCCCGAGGTGGGACTCGATCTCACCACCCTGAGATCATGACCTGAGCCAAAACCAAGAGTCAGATGCTTAACCGACTGAGCCCCCTGGGCGCCACTGGTCAGGTGCAGCTTGGATCTGACACCCAGGCTGAGAGTCACCGTGAGTTACTTTCTGGCTCGGAAAGCTTCTGTGAAGAAGTGATTCGTTTCCCTTCTGCCCGCGTTTTATTCACCGGAGCCAGTTCCCTGGCCCCACTCGAGATCAGCAGGTTGGAGCTGATCTTCCCGCAGGGAGGGGGGGGGTGCTTTTGGAGAAGCACTGGCTACTGGTGGGCAGTCACACAGTCTACCACACGCACTGTGACAGCTGTCTGCGGTAGACGTTAGGGCTCCCATTTTATAGATGATGAAACAGTCTCGGACAGGTTACTCCACTTACAGATGTCAAATGGGGTAAGTGGCGAAGCAAACCAATGCGGAAGTCCAGCCAGCCTGTCGGGGTGTGTCCCCAGGGTGTCTCTACTGTTGGTCGTCTTACTACCTTTTCTGAGGCTGTACCGGGTTTCGTGTCTCCTCTGTTGGCAGGGAGGCTTCACGCAGATTAAGTGCAACACGGACATTTTCATCGGTGGAGTCCCGAATTATGATGATGTGAAGAAGAACTCGGGCATCCTGAAGCCATTTAGTGGAAGCATCCAGAAGGTAGGTACCGGCTTCACTTGTGCATGTTTGTTGCGTGACCTTGTCTACAGATGATGGAATGGAGAGCCGTGATCGCTGTAATCCGATGCCTCCAAAAACGAAGCTTGGGGAAAGTTTTAAGGTTTTCTTTCTTAATGCCAGCCACAGAGCTTTCCACTCCCACTTTCTTATAACGTCTGCTCCCAGGCCTCTGTCCAGCAGACATTGCATGAGTGCAGCTCAGTGCAGACGAATCTTTACAGCCAGTCCACCAAAGGCTCCGGGCAGTGCTGAGGGAGGCAACAGGCGTCAGGTGGCTGCCGATGCTTCTGCCAAAGGGAAGGGGGTGATGGGGGTCTCCTAGCTACTCTTGGCTCTGTGCTTCTCTTTGGGGTTACTTTGCAGTCTGCTCAAGTCAAGAGCCAACCCCCATTCCCACCTCCACACCCATTGCCACCCCTGCAAGTTAGGAGTTGTTGTTCATCGATCATATACGCAAGCTCTTAAGAGCATAGATGAAGGAAGTCCTCCTGTAGAAGGTTCAGAAAAAAATCCTTCAGCTAGTTAAAGCCATAGGGCACTGACCCCACTCATATTTGTCTGTTAGTCCTTCCCTTGGGGCTGCCCATGACCTCTCCGGTTATGATAACATGTTTTGTCTGTAACAGGCATGCAGGCTGACTCACCAAACCAGATTTCCAGGACCGCCAAACCCTGGGAGAAAAAGGATTGGAAGAAAAGCATATTCGATTCCTGGATGTTAGCTTCCTCCTGTTTTCCTTTAGCAACCGATGGTGGGCAGCGGTCTGATCCTTTCTAGCCTTGGGATGAAGATGGGGGAGGCTAAGATGAAGGAGGCCAGTGAAAGGAGAGCCTATCATGATTTGCACATCTGGGCACTTGGAAGGGTCCCGTGGGACTCTGTCCTTCTCCTCTTGTATCCCAGTGTGGGTCCCACAAAAGGGGTCCAGTCAACACTTACTGACTCTGATGTGTTTCCCTGTGTGGCTGAGCAGCGATGTCAGGGACACCTCGGCTCAGCCCATGTCCCCCATCAGCGGCGTTGGCCGTGTTTAATCATGTATTTGAAATTCTCACTTAGGAAGCAAACCGATGCTAGCATCTCACGCCCTCTCTCCACCCTTGTCAGGCTTTGCCCCTCCCCCTTCACACAGCACACATAACCCTTTCCTCCGCACCACCTGGGAAGGGCACCCTCCCCTCCCAGGGCTGAGTCACTGGCTGTGCCACTCCCGAGTTGGATGGTAGCATCTTGGCTTGTCTCAAGTACATAGGACTCAGTTTCACAGTCTTTCACTTGGAGCGTGAAAAGGGGACAACTATAGAAGGGATTCTGGTTACTTTCTTGCAGCTTGTAAGATTCAAGACTGGGAAACAAGTGTTCTCCCAACTCTCCCGACACCTTCCAAGGTCTAGGCAGGCCTGTGGAACCACACATTAGTGGCAGGAGGGACCCTGGCTAACCTCTTAGGATGCCCTGCTGGGCGGAGGTCTTTCTATAAGGTTTTCTGTCCCCGGGTCCCCCAAAGGCTGCTTGACACTGAAGCACCCACAGCTCAAAATAAACACACTGTCCACGTCAAGGGCTGAAAAGGTTGGCTCCATTCACTTGGGGCTGGAAAGCCCAGTAATCTTTCCGTATAATTCCTCATTTGTGCTAGAGCCCCACTGCAAGGAGAAGGGGTGAAGGCAAAAGAGCTCTCTTGTCCCTGTGAATTTGCATGGCCGTGCTAAGAACGTGATCCGAGTTTCCTTTTTTTTTTTTTTTAATGGTGGGGATGGGGATGTGGAGAGGAAGGGAATTTAAGAGTGTCAGGGAAGGAGGGTAGAGGAGTGGGAGGGACCATCGGGGAGATGCAGTTGATGGAGCTGTAGGTTCCCCGGAGACCATTAGCCAGAAGAACATAGCAACACAGGGAGAAGCTTCTCCCGGCCCCACTGCCACTGGGAGTCATCCGTCCCCCTTTGGTTCCTGCCTGCATGGTACTTTATTTTGTATTCTTTCCTACTTGGCTTTACAGCAGTACCTTTCAACCTTGGCTGCCTCTTACAATCACTTGGAAAGCTTTTAAAAGTGACTGCTGACCAGACCCCACCCTCAGAGATGCTGATCCAGTTGACCTACATGGGACCCGGGCATCAGTACTTTTCTTAAAGTTCCCCAGGCGATTCTAACAGGCAGCCAGGTTGAGAACCCTCGTTTTGTATTTATTGGGACTTCTTTATGACCTCCTGGAATCTTCCAGAGCCAGAGGATGCTTTCCTCTCTGCAGATTCTCCCAAGGGCCACAGGTAATGACTTCAGTTCCCACATCACTTTTACAAGGCGATAAAAACTGGAACTGGACATTTTCTCTGTTATAAAAGCTCCCTCACCACGTGCGCAGGTGCGGGTGCCGAGGAAGGCTTCAGCCGACTGCAGCGATGTGTCCCGAGTGCCCAAACGTCTTGACCTTCTGTCCCCTGCAGATCATCCTGAACGACCGCACCATCCACATGAAGCACGACTTCTCACGGGGCGTGAACGTGGAGAACGCAGCCCACCCCTGTGTGGCGGGGCCCTGCGCGCACGGGGGCAGCTGCTGGCCACGGAAGGAGGGCTACGAGTGCGACTGCCCCCTGGGCTTCGAGGGGCTGCACTGCCAGAAAGGTACACACTGGGCGGGAGGGGGGGTGTCTCCGGGAGCGCGGGGACGCACTCTTCCGGGAGGGGCTGGGAACCCGGGGACAGCCAGGTGCCTGGTTTTGAGCAGTGAGTTCAGGAACATAATAGCTGACGTGTGCCATGGTTAATTATTCTATTAAAGAAGAATTATAATGCCGAAATACCTGTGTAACAGGGGGCCTCTTTCTGAGAATCCCGATGGTCTAGCACCAAAAGATTAAATCATAGTGTAGAGGGGTTTCTGGGACCCTTGCCTCTGAGCCAGGCCCAGAGCCTGTCCTGATAGGTGGATGCCTGGGCTTTATAGGCTGGTAACTATGTTGACCCCTACCTGTGAATGCGGTAACAAGAAATCTGAGAAATCTTGCCCAGTACAGAAAAATGTGAATTCTACTAAAGTATAAATAACCTTCTGTGAAGTGCTATTTTTCATGCTCTTTCCTCTGTGCCTGGGTTTCCTCATCAGTACAATGGGAATAATCGTGCAATAGTGTCTAACACGGAGGGTAATAATGTAGGTTAAATGAGGCGATGCTTATTCCTGAGAAAAATGCCTACTAAGCCCTCAACCAGTACCACCGTTATTGTTATTGGTGAGAAGAAGAAAATCCACTGCAGGTGCTGGGAGCTACTCAGCTTCCAACCTGCCCTTGTCCGAAAGCTAGAGCAGGTCCCAGGCCTCAAGTCCCTACTGGATGGGGCTTTCCACACCTGCCCCAGGGAGGCCACGGACCTCGTGTCTGGAAGAGGCCTACCAGCGTACGGTCATACTAGATCTTTTTGTTTCAAATACCAGTATGGCCTCGCCTGTCTGGGAACTAAAAAAAAAAAAAAAAAGCATCAGGCCGAAGGAGGTAAGGTGGTGGTGAGCCTAAGTGAGGGATATGTACTCTCTCTTTCCCATCTTTATCAGAATTAGGGCTTAGGGGAAGACCGTCGGTTACAGGTAGATGCTGCACTGTGTGGACTAGTAGGAGAAATTGTTTTGCAGCAGTTTTGGGAAATACGAATGCTAATTTGCTGGTTGGAAGCCTGCGTAGTATTCTATTTCAGTGAATTTTGAAAACTGCGTGGCAAATTCTATGAAGTATATTTATTAACGTAGCTCACCCTAGTGATGAACCTCCAAAGAAGAGTAATGGATCCATTTCTGGAAAGATCCTGATTATAATTCTAACAAGCAAATTGTTGTTTGGCTAATGGCCTGTACTTGTGGAGATCTAGTTCAAGAGCAGCGCATCCATTCGGAAAATTGAGTTTGGATTTTACACATTAGTGTTTGAGTTTCCTGGGTCTCCAACTTTACCAGAAGCAATTCAGGTTTGCTCCTGCCTTAAATGCTCACCTCAGTGGTCAATATATAAAGTCCAGGCTTAAATGAACGTTTCGCTTTGAGCATTAGAGGAGGAAGGACAGGATAATTTGTGATCTTGTTAAGCCTCATTTTCTGCTGCAGAGCATTAGCCATAACAGATCTAAAGTGCTTACATTTATAGCTTCGTAACTGTGGGTTCAGGTTCAGTGAGAAGCAAGTATCACCAGCGTGAGGAGTCAGAGCTCCGGGGAGGGCCTGGGGTTCCTGGCAAGACCCAAGGGAATGGACAGTGGACAATGGCAAGACCCAAGGGAATGGACTGCTCCAGGGAATGGAGCAGGGGGGCGTTTAGGGCTCTTTTTCTGGAACATGCTAGGCTCGAGCTCAGAGTAAAACCCAGGCCAACTATCAGCTCCCCTCGTGTTGTATCAGTATTTCCTTATGCTTTGAAATAAAGACAGTGCTTCTGCCCAAATGGCGGCTGTGGCCGCTCCTAGGAAGGCTTACGTATGGGGGGGCATGACCTGTAGCAGTCATTTCTTCTCCTGTTATATGGCTTGAGAGCATTTATGAGAGACTGGGTACAGGTTAGGGCTGTTAAGGAGAATTTTTTCCGGGCCCCAGCAGGCACGCGCTGGCGTGTAGTTGTCACACGGGCTGCTGTAATATCGGGGTGAGCATCTAGTCCTGAGTGAGAACTGGAAAGAGAAGGGAGAGAGATGGGCAGCTCTACTATTCCACAGAGACCCAGAAGAACATTCTAAAAGTTTGGTTAGATTCTTGGTGGGAGAGACCAAGAATGCTCAGAAGCCATCCTTGGTTGTCAGGATGAGTTCTGACAGGTAGACAGGAGACAGTCTTGTCTAATCCAGCGAGGTGGTCCCTAGCTTCCTATATTTAAAAGTTTGGGCTTTTTTTTTCCCTCCCCGATAACCAGATCATGTTTCAAAAGCAAGAGCCTATTCTTAGTATTCCCTCCGGAAGTTAAAGCGGTCCTTTTACATTGAACAACACATCACAGAAGTCACCAGCGCTAGGCCTCATTCAATCCATACCACCTTCTCCTCCAGTAATTTAGCTTTGGGGAGTCCCTGGTGAGTCTGGTGTTCTCTACCCTGGTCAGCGAGTTTGAGGCACGCAGGCGATTTCCACTAGGGCCCTCGTTGGGAGCTTGGCACCTGTTCTCACCTCTTGGTGGCACAGGAGGGTTGGAACCAGAAACTCAGGCAAATCCTGGAGTGGTCTAGACACCCAGACCATCACAGTGGTCTGGGGACCTCCCCCTTTGTCCCTGCAAGGCTGAGCTCAGACAGAAGTGGGCATCGAGCTCCCACGGAGTTCCTCACTGCTCCCGGGACACTGCGGGCTCCCTGTAGTACCAGCAGCTACGGACACTGTACCTCTCCGCCCCAACCTGGGGAACCCAGCAGGACAGGAGAAGCCGGTTGTTCTGACTCCCAGCCTACTTCTAACTACAGGTGCCTACAGAGGTCATGCCCGACTTTGGTGGTCCCCTCTCCTTCCATTTGGGGCGCTCCCACACTTAGGTGCCTTCTGCCACCTCAAATCTAGGCACCCCCTTGGAGCACCCCATTACTGAGACCCCCCTTATCATCTCACAAGAGGAGTGTCACCAAGGCCTCCCTCCTCAGGAAAGGTATGCCCCATCCTTAGAGATTTCTTTTCTCTTTCTCTCTACTCTCATCCAAATTTACCCATCTTGAGTCCGGTCCCTCAGAGTTCTTGTATCTCACCAAGTTACTAGGGAGTTAAAGCAGAATTTCACGAAGCTCATGTACAAAATTAGGTTCTAAGAAATATTAAAGGCTGTTTTGAGCACACATGCAAAGACAGACAATATACATTCACAGACGCAAAATAGGAGTGGGCTTCTGTGGTCAGGTAAGCTTGGTAATCCTGAGTAACCCCAGTTTAAACAGCTCTCTCTTCTGGGGGACTTCTTGGTGCCGTGGCTATGATCAGAGTGTCCAAGACAAGGGTAGAGGATGCAGCTGTCTCTCCCGGGGCTTCTCCCAGACAATAGCACCCAGGCCACTTGGGAAAGAACTCTGAGGCCTGGGCCTCTCTTCCCTTCCCTGCATTACTGACAGGTTTGGACTCAGGGCGTGCAGGACCCGTCAGGCCGCTAGGTGGCAGTGTTTCTCCGCAGCGGGAGAGCCACTCCGCACTCGCAACAGGCAAGGAGCGGGGCCTGGGCGCGCAGTCCTCAGTCCCACAGGATGGGATCTGGCCTCATCTTTGCACATCTACCCCAAACGCAGCATTTTGAACATTTTCTATTGATGTTTAGTCAATTCACAGCACACTGCGAGGTCTGATTTAGATGATCTTACTTTTTCTGGTCCCAGTATATGAAAAAACAGCTTCAGTACACATAAGCCATGATTTAAGAAAAGTCAGTCTGTAAAATCACAAATTCACACAGCATATTCCTTATGCAGACTACAGGGACTGTTTTTTCCTTGGCTTGTTGTATCGTTCGACAATGTGAGGGTGTTCAGCCCGGATGGCCATCGTGAGAGAGTTGAAGGCCGGTCCTGGACAGAAAGGTGCTCAGTGGTGGTTACTCCAGCTGCCGAGGCTGCCTCGTGGAACCGAGGATTCTGGACCAAGTAGAACTGTCCGGCAAGGGAGCGAGCTGCCTCAGGCCGTCCATCAGGATGTTGTTGGGTTGGGAAAGTCAGGTTCCAGCCCCCCAGGTCCTTCCTTCTCTGGGGTCCTGTGACTATCAGGAAGAGCCAGCGCTCCGTCAACTCTGTTGGGAATCTCAAGTCCCTCAAGTGGAAAACTGGCTTTGCCTGCCTTGGAGGCTGCTCTTTATTGGGGTGTTTTTTTGTGTCGGCAGATGGCACGAGCTTTTAGGTATAAATGTGAAGACGTGACAAAAACACTTCACTAGTTAGTGCCTTTGCCGCAGAAGAAAAGATGATGTTGAAAAAATTGGGTTAGGATAAAATATCATCACATTTCCAATATTTAAATAAGCTACAAAGGGCTGGAAAGGACTAGATGGTCACTTCCAGCTGTCATGTTCTAGCACGGAATTAATATTTATCCATAGATACTGCCTGCAGTGAGTATATTTTCACCATTTTATATTCAGTTGGGTCGTTCCTGGAGCGTTCCCCTTGCCCTTCGTTAATCACAGAATGAGCGGGGCTGCGGAATCTCACAAAGGGTGGGCAGGGTGGGAACTGGGGGGATATTTTTCCACCACAGAGAGAAAAGAGGCAGCTGGCTGGTTTATCATTCCTCTTTCACTTGTAGCCTAGAGGCGAGGAAAGTAATAATCATTGACAAGGTAAGTAACTCTTTAGCAAAGAACTGTTTCTCCAGGTTTAGAATAAACGGGGATTGTTAGTTCCAAGTCAGGGGAGCCTCAGAAGTGTCAGACAAGGGACACATCCCTTCTTTGTCCACCCCCACACCACCCCCACCACGAAGTGGAGACTTAGGGAGGGGAGTTGGTGCTAATTGTGCTGAGAAAGATTCCAGCGGTTCCTGTGGGATGCATAGTCACATTCCCCTAAGAGGATGAGCTGGGCCCTCTCAGGGCTTTATGAGGGAAACAAGGCCGGTTTCCAGTGATCTGGGATTTTACGACTGTGGAATTCTGACTTTCCCTGTTCTGTTCCATGCTGGCACCTGGCAGAGTGTGGGAACTACTGCCTCAATAGTAAGTACAGTACGTTCTATGAGACACCGCGAAAGCACTCTGGGCCCCTGCCCCGGGGGGCATGCGGAGAGTAACCGGGGTAAGCGGATGGGACTTGGCCGCTCCGCTGGGGAGGTGGGAATCCTCCCTCCAAAGCCACCAGCGCTGAGATGGCGCTCGTCACCCAGCTAGAGCTCCGGGAGAGCCTGAACTCCAGAGCTAGAGGGCTCGGCAGGCAGCTGACCCCTCGGAGGTTCTCTGTGTGCCCAGCTGACACGTGACAAGCACATCCTGCCCATTTCAAGGAGTCCAGGGGAGCGATGGCTGTTGGCCACAGGCCCACGCCCATGGCCAATAAGGGCAGGCCGGGCCCCTGCCTGTGCCTCTCACCCTGGGAGTGAGCCAAACCCAGTGGGGAGCCTTGGCTATGTTTAGCTCTGGGAACGACTCCTCTGATAGCTTGGCTAGCCTCTCCTTTTCCCTCCTGGGCACTCGTATCCTGAAGTTAGGGGGCCTGCATCCCACCTACAAGCCCCCTTGTACCTCTTCCTCTCTTGCCCTCTCCTCTCGACTTCTGCTCCTCTGGGTCCTTCCCTCGCTGCCTTGCTTCCCCGCCCCACTCCCTCCCCCACCTGAAGGCTGCCCGGCACCGGCTCTGGTTCCTTCCTTCTTTTCTCCTTTCCCCTCTCTCTCCTTCTTCCCATTCATTTTCCTCCTCAGCCCCTGCTATTTTGCATCCCACTCTTTTTACCTCTTTCTGCTTCCCTTCCTTTTCTTCCCCTCTTCCTTGTACCCACTTTAACCAGAAGGGAGAGAGGCAGGTATTGTGGCCAGAATTTGGAGTTCAGTAGCCCCCTCCCCCTTATCTGCGGGGGGCACCTGCCAAGACCCCCAGCAGATGCCTGAAACCACAGACAGTACAGAGTCCTATATATTCCGTGTTTCTTCCCGGCCATGCTTACCTACGATGAAGTGTAGTGTCTAAATTGGGCACAGTAAGAGAGTAGCAACAATAACTGATAATAAAATAGAACATATGTAATCAGAGTTATGTGACTGTGGTGTGTCTCTCTCAAAATATCTTATTGGACCGTGCCCACCCTTCTGGTGATGCTGTGAGGGGAAATGCCAGTTCGGTGGGATGAAGTGAGGGCAGTGACGCAGGCATGGTGACCCGGCGTTAGGCCCCTCTTGGCTTTCGGAAGACAAAAGGAGCATCTGCTGGACCACGGCCGACCACAAGTGACTGAAAGCGTGGCCAGCAAGCCCACAAATAAGCGGGACTACTGTCCTAGATAGAGCCTTCTTTGGTTCCAGTAGGCTCCCCCTGGGCCGGCAGCCCCCTGTCCGGAGCTGTGAAGTGTCGGAGAACACGAAAGCAATTTCTTCAGAGTTAACTCCGAAATTCTTGATACCTCCTCCCCCCCCCCCTTTCCTTCCTTCCTTCCTTTTTTTATTTTTGTTTTTTTGGAAAACATTGTGGGAAATTGTGTGGGTGACCTGCCAACAGAGGAGGTTATCCTTGGGGCTCAGTGTCATTGGGTTTGGGGGTTCGCTGTTGCCTCTCTCTCTCCTTTCTCTCTTTCTTTTTTCATGATTAGGAGTTAAGTTTAAACTCTCCTGCGATTCATAGTATCAAATAATTTTACATTTTCTCTCCCGGGTGTGAAGTCAGCTCAGTGTCTTCTTTGCATCAAGCACGTGTTTTGGTGAAACTCTAACTGGTCTTATAAGCTGGCTTCTTCTCTCTCGTTTTGCACGTTTCTTCAAAAATGCGATTCATTCTATCTTAATTCCCTTCAACGGTCACTTGCACTTGTCTGTCTTTCTAAAGAGGAGAAAGATAGGGCCGTGTGGGAAAGGGTGATTCCTTAGGAAAACAAAGGCATGAGACATTAAGAAGAAGGAAATACACTTCTAAGATACTGGAAAATCAGAGGTGGGCTGAGGGCCAGAATTAAGGAGAGCCCGTCTGCTTTATGGTCTTATGCTCTCGTTGCTGTGTGATCTTGGGCAAATCCTTGATGATCCCTGTGCATCGTCTTCCTCTTCTGTGAAATGGGAATAACCAGCCCTCCTCCATACTTCCTGCTACTTCATGAGAATATGATGAAGAGCCTGTAAAACATGACACTGGAAAGTGATTAAAAAAAAAAAAGGGAGGGGGGCAAAACCTTATTCTGCCTACTTGACCAGTCTCTTGAGGTCGTGGCTGAAGGAGTAGGAGTCCTGGGGCAGACTGGCTTCAGATAATGAAATCCTGGTGGGCTTCGTTTGGGGATTGTTTTCTCTGCCTCCCTGGGAGAAAATCTAGGGTTAGCCCCAGCTGTTCCCCACATGGCCCAAGGCCTCCTCTTTGGCTTCCAAGAATAATTGGGCGCAGTTCAAGTTTCAGCACACTGCAGGGACTTCTCAGCAGTGCTGAGGCCAATAACAGTGACAGCCAGCCCCAGGGAGGCGACCACCCGGAGACACCAACCCTAGGCCGTGACAGGCAGCTCCGAACCTGGCCAAGTATGTGTGCAGCCAAGAGGAAGGGGCTGACAAGTTGTTAAATGTCCCATTTCCAGGAGCTGGCGTCCTCTGTATTTTCCTGCCCTGCGGTTGAGGGCTGGGGTCAAGAGACCCGAACACCGTATAACCTCCATTTTCTCTTCTGTCTCAGCCATCACAGAAACCATTGAGATCCCGCAGTTCATTGGCCGCAGTTACCTGATCTATGACAACCCAGATATCCTCAAGAGGTAATAAGTTACAGTGGGCACCTTCCTTGGGTACCTTCCTTATCTCTGCGGGGGGGCGGGGGGGGGTAGATTTCTCCAAGTCTTTCCCAGGACTTTTCCTTATCTTACTTGCCGGAAGATAATTCTCCAAGAAGGCCATTGAGCCATGGCCTGGGGGTGGGGGTGGGGGGGGAACGACTATAGACATAGAAACTAAAACAAAACAAACACAAAAACAAATTGTACTTGAAAAGTGCCACCTTTCAGACAACTCTGTTACAAACAACCCAAACCCTTTCTGGTCAGAGGTTCCTGGAGAGAGGAGAATGCCCAGCCCCGAGATTTCCAATATCGGGGCATTGAGAAGCATCGAGAACTTAACCCGCCCCAAGCCAGGGTTCTGGGTGTGATTCCCCAGGCGGGGCGGTTAGCTCCACACTGTCCTCTGGCCACAGTGCGCAGCCCTGCCTGGAGCCAGCAGCGGAAGTGCCCCCGCAGTCCTGCCACCACACGGTGTTCGAGTCCCCTCGCTACCTTGTGTCTTCCTCAGCAAAGCTCCACGGTCTTCTTCAGGCTCTGGCCAGTTCAGTGAGGGGCTTCTCGGCTCTCCTCATGTGGCTCCTCATGAGCCGGTCCGAGGAGATGCCCAGGTGCTAGCCAGGCTTTCCATGCCTCGTGGCAGAAGCTCCAGCCCTGCTCTGGAGTCCAAGCCCCTGGTTTGGAATCGCGTGCGGACAAGACGAGGGAAAGGCTAGCCCTACCTAGGCAGAGTCCTCACCCTAGCCAGGCTCATCTGTGGTGCTTTCAATTTGGCCTTCTCTTTCTTTTTCCTCCTCTAGTTCTTTGTAGTTTATAGGGTGCCATCCCCCACCCCGCCACCAGCACTGTCATTCTAGAATTTTCCTTCCTCTTTAGGTGGAGTGCATCTTATCAGACTAAGGCAAAGGTTTAAGCTGAAGGCACCCAATTCTTAGGGTAGATGAGTTTGGGGGCTTTTCAAGGGACAAAAGTGGTTGAGAGAAATTTTCCCAGGACATTAGATGCATCTGGTAACTCTAAGCACACACCAGACAGACACTGCTTCATTTCTTTAACCGCGTGTGTGTGAAGCTGCAAGTAAAAGTCAAGATTAAGGTCTGTTTCCGTCGGGTGCCTTTGGCTGCAAGTAACAGAAAACTCAGCTCAGATGTCTTCAGCATGAAGGGTGTTTATTAGATTACGTAACACGCAGTCCAGACTTAGACTGATTCCTGGACTGATTAATTCAGAGATTCAACTCTATCATCAAAGACCTAAGTATCTTCCATCATTCTGCCTTGTTATTGTCAGGATAATCTCCAGGGGCACTCCCTCTGTGCTTGTGACAGCTGTCCGTAAGACACTCATAGAATGGCTATACATCAGGGCAATATCCAGTGGAAGTAAAAAGTTTTTTCATGCAACTCTTTTTTAAAGAAAAAGAATCTTTCCTAGAATCCTTCTGATAAATTTCCTCTATCTCATTGGACAGTATTGGTCATGTGCCCACCCCTAAACCAATCACTGCAAGAGAAATGGAACCGTTATGATTGGCTTGCACTGATCAGTGTATCCAAAGCAAGTGAGGGAAGGAAGAAACTCGGAGTCAAAGATGGAAAAAAGCAGGTCTGCAGGGCGTGGGGCCAGGGCTGGACTCTGCACCCGGCCTGGTGGCAAAGTCACCCTTATGGACCCTGCTTCTCCTGCTTCACTCTGAGGCCCTGCATGGCCCTGCATGGGGAAGCCAAACTTGATCTCTTCCTGTCTAGGTCAGGCTCTGGGAAATCCTGGACAAGTGTCCCTCCACTGTTGGCTATAGAGAGTCCCCATGTTATGATGGTTCGACTTCATGATTTTTCAGCTTCGCAATGGTGCCGAAGGAATGTGCCTTCCACAGAAAGCATACTTTGAGTTTTGAATTGCGATCTTCTCCCAGGCTAGTGATGTGTGACAGGATCCTCTCTCACGGAGCTGGCGGGGGGCGGCAGCCGCCACTCCCATGTAGCCGCACCATCACGAGCGTGAGCAGCCCATGTGCTGCCAAGCGTTCTGCTCCCATCCAGCTATCCTGGTGGTCACTTTCCGTGTGGGATTCAGTAAATCACCTGAGATGGTCAACGCTTTACTAGAAAACAGGCTTTGTTTTAGACGGTTCTGCTCTAGTGTAAGCTAATGGAAGGGTTCCGAGCACATTTAAGGTAGGCTGGGCTAAGCCACGATGTTCAGTAGGTGAGGTGTATTAAAAGCACTTTTTTTTTTTTTTTATTCGACAGAGAGAGAGAGATCACAAGTAGGCAGAGAGGCAGAGAGAGAGGGGGAAGCAGGCTCCCCACTGAGCAGAGAGCCCAATGTGGGGCTCAATCCCAGGACCCTGAGATCATGACCCGAACCGAAGGCAGAGGCTTTAACCCACTGAGCCACCCAGGCGCCCCAAAAGCACTTTCGACCTAGGATATTTATAATTTACGAGGGGTCTGTCCGAGTGTAACCGCACAGTGAGTTGAGGAGGGTCTGTGCTGAATACACTCTGTAGCGCCTGAGCGGGGAGGTGAGTCAGAGAAGGATGGTATGAGGGATGGGAAGATAGAAAAGGAGACTTTCCCAGTAGTGCCATATTAGGAGCAATACTGAATTATGTGTACTCTGAGCTCACCTTTTATTTAAAGACCTCATGCTTGCCCTTCTCCTTATATCAGATGAAAGCCTGGTACCCTTAGTGAGACTAGATTTCTGAACTAGTCTGTTCCCAAGAATTGATAAGAACCCATAAGCCTGTGATCCTATCCCCAGGCCATGGCTGTAGGGCCAGGAGCTGACCCGCCTGACCACCCTCCATTCCTCTCAGCTTCCTGTTCCTCTCCACCCTGCCTCTGCCCCAGCAGCTCTCGAGACCGTTATCCCATCGAGCCACCTTCCTTGTCTGACACTCTGTCAGTCCATTCACCCCTCCTCTGCCCTCAAGGACAGTCACTGCCAGAGCGGGCCATCCTTAGCCATCATCATGGCCCAGAGAGCTGCCCACTTGAACCTCTCGGCAGTTAAGAAACTCACTTTCTGTTGGGGAATGGGGACCAGTATTCCAAGGCCCCTCGAGGGTGGGACAGGAAAGAGGGAAGACTGAGGTGTGTATTGGGGGTACAGCCTCGATGCCGGCATTGGCCAGAGTCTGGCTAATCTGTGACTCATCAAATGCCCTCTCGTGGAGTTTCACCACATGTGGGGAAGAAGACACTGCGGCAAAATGAGTGATCCAGAATTGTAGGCCCGTCGTGTGGCCTGTGGTGGTGATGCCATTTTTAATTTCCTGGTAGTACGTGTCAGAAATGCCAGATTACCCTGACACCGGGCTCCTCGGGGCTGGCAGACAAAACTGGGCCTATTCAGAATGGACGTTGGTGGAGACTGGTTGAACTGTTGCAATTATTTGTGTATTTTCCCCAGGGTCTCCGGGTCAAGATCAAATGCATTCATGAGATTTAAGACAACTGCCAAGGATGGTCTGTTGTTGTGGAGGGGAGACAGCCCCATGAGACCCAACAGTGACTTCATTTCCTTGGGCCTTCGAGACGGAGCCCTGGTGTTCAGGTAACCTAACCCCTCGCCAGTTGTCTTCAGCATCACCTTGCGATTTTTCTCAGACAGGGCTGATCATGCCAAACAGAGTGATGCCAAAGTAAGCCAGCACCCAGTCTGCTGGAATGGACCGTTGCCTGAAGGTCCAGGCTTCTTTGAGGCTCCTGGTGTTTCTTTCCAGCATCCGCCTTCTAGAGCATCAGTTGGCAAATTTTAGCCTGAGGGCCAAATCCAGCCCATCACCCGTTTTTGTAAATGAAGTTTCGGTGAAATTCTCTTCATGCTACGGGGCACACTTGAGTAGTTTCAGTAGGGATTATACAGCAAAGCCTAAAATATTTATCATCTGGCCTTTTACAGAACATTTCTGGACCCCTGTTCTAGGCCATATGCTCCCCACTTGTAAATTAGGAGGTAGTAGAAAGAGGGCTTTGATAGTGCTGAGCACAGATGTGAGCCGTCAGCTCAAACTAGCTCAGACAGATGTGACCAGCTAAGGTCGAGAGACCTGCCTGTAAATTCTGACTCTGTTCTCTATTAGCTGTGCAGCCTCGGGAAGGAGACCACCTGCCTTCCAGTCTCCCCCCGCAAAGCCAGATTCACTTGTCAGTAGATCGACCCAACATTTGGATTTTTGTGAATGCTTCTTGGGTGATACTGATAAGGCAGTCCCAGAAGTTCTTACCTCTTTTGAGTGACTTGAGACTGTCCTCAAATTTGTCGAATGGATAGCTGTGAAGTAGCTAAAGGATTACCCAGATCACTTGTCCCCACCACAGTGGGTGGGAGCCGGGTTTCCCCAGGGCAGGCACTGGCTTGTGTGATGCGAGAAAGTTTCTTTAGAGATTGTGATTGTACATCCTCATTTGAGGTTAGAAATAACTTGTCTAGACCCATGATTCTCAAAACACGGTCTTTGCACCAGCAGTATCACTGTTCCCTGGAAACTCGTTAAAATGCAAATCCTCAGGCCCCACCCTTGGCCTACAGAACCAGAACAACTCTAGGGGTGGGGCCCAGCAGTCTGCTTTAACTGTTTCTCCAGGTGATTCTGTGTCCACTAAGGTTTGAAACCCCTGCCTGGTTTCTAGATCATCTATCTGCTCTATGGGGGTAGGAATTTCTCTGGCTTTTCCTTCTTTAATCCCCCCTCTGGTGACTAGCACAAATTCACTAAACGATATGGAATCAGTTGGAATCAAAACAAAGATGATTGACCTGAGAAGGAGATGAAGATTTCATTCCGGGGCTTCTGTGGATCATGCATGGGGATTGCTGACAGCCTGAGTAGGATAATGTCTTTTCCATTTGAATACAAGGCATTTTGAGAGGAAATGTCACTTGTGCAACATCACGCTCGCCCCTAAACAGCAGAGCAGGCTGGAGGACGCAATCCTGTGATCATCAGGGACTGCAGGCTGGCCGGTGGGAGCAGCTCTCCCCGTCTCGGCTCCTTTCCCCCCTTGGCCCTGAGGTCAAACACAGAGTTCTTCACACCCCAGTTTCAGGCTGGCTGCCGCGAAGCCATTTTCTTGTGGTTTTCCTGTGGTTAACCTCACCAAGGCCTCAAGTACTTGATTGTGCCCAGAAAGAGGAACTGAAACAGTAGCTCAGCCGTGGGTGGGAGGCCCAGCTTCCCCCCTAAACCGCCGGCCCCGACAGGGGAACTGCGCTCAGGGCCGCCCCGCACCTCCTACCAGCTCTGGGCTCTCGCAGCTGGCCGGCCCCCGCTTCCCACATCTCCGGGACACCCTTCCGACAGGCCCCCTGCGTCCCAGACATTTTTCTTCTGTTACCAGTTCTCCCTCAGGATTCTGCATATGGGTCTGGTGTGTTTCTCTGAGCCTCGAGTGGTGGCTGTGTTCTGTGTGGAGGATGCCGGCTTCGTCCCCCCACCGAGGCAGATGTCTGCACCCGCCCATCCCTGGGCCTGGAGCTGCAGTGTCGCTGCCTCTGCTACCCTTCCTTCCTCTGGTCAGTCACTTCCCACAGCCATTCACCCAGCGCGGATCTAAGAAGCGTCTCGGGAGGCTGGGCATGGAAAGGAATTCGAGTGTGGGCCAGTGGTTTGAAAATGTCAGTGTACAGAGAGTCAGCCGAAGGGGGAAGGACGTGGCTGGTCTCAGAGGTGGATTCCTGGGACCACCCCCAGAGATTCTGATGGCCCAAGGCCTCGTGGGTATCAGAATCTGATTGGAAACGATCAGGAACCACGCCCTAAGAAGCAGGGTCCGAAATGGGCAACCGCCTGGGCTTAGAGTCAGACCTGGGCCATTCCCATGGCCACGTGACCTCGGGCAAGTTACCCTGGCTCCCTGTAAAAGCCAGAAGCAAACAGTCGTGAGGACTGAGTGCGTTAATTCACGTGAAGGGCTTAGTGCAGGGTCCAGCCTCTCTTGATGTCAGTGGTGCCGATTATTAAAACTGTAATCTTGGAGCAAATGTTTCCTGGGTTTCTGTGTACAAGATTTAGTAGAAGAAAGGGAATCAAAGTATTCAGCTAAGAGTATGGTTTTGGGTGGTTTTGCTTCATTACGTTTTATGATTGTGTATGGGGCATAAAGGCCAGTGAAGAGATTTGTGAAAACTCTCTGATGGACAGGCTTTCCCACTATTTCCATGTGACCTCGATAACATTTTCATGCATCAGGAAAAAGGAAGAAATCTGATATTAGCAAAATGCCCTGTGCTGCAGTTCAAAGGGGGTGTGACTAAGTGTGGGGGTCACCACCTGGAGGCAGCCACCAGGTTTCCAAATGGCCGCACCTGGTGGCTCTCCCTGGTGCCTCACCTCGGTGCTCAGCTCCATAGCTTCCCAGGCCCAGCAAGCTGAGCAGGTAAATATGGATCAGAATACCCCAGTCTTGCTAACCACATTCACGAGGCATTGATAGAGAAGCCGGCATGCATTCATCTGTGCATTTATTCATTCATTTGTATGTTTCTACCTTTTCTTTTTAAACTGAGGTATAACGTCCGTGAAGTGCACACATGTTAGGTGTACAGCTTGATAACTTTGGAAAAGTTTTAAACATGTAGACACCTGTGTAACCACCACCCAGAACAAGATAGAGAACATTTCCCACACCCCAGAGAATTCCCCCATGCCCTCTCCCAAAGCAGGTAACCACTATTCTTGGTCTTTCATTATTGTAAAAAACAAAAACAAAACCTAAGAGATTTTGCAGGGTGACAGGGTGTCTGGGGAAGCAGGAGGTTAATGGGAGGGTCTGATAGAGTGCTGGGGTGTCGGAGAGTCAGGCCATTGAGACCTGAGTTGCCTCCCCAACCTCCACCTCACAATGAGTCCAGTCTGCTGGGTTTGGCGCTGACTCCCTTGAGCACGTTCTGGCTCTTTGTATCAACAGGAGCCTTATCAGGTTGGAGAACAGAAGAAGAAAGGCCGTCTTTTGTCCAAACAGCTGAAAGGTTTCCATTCACTGGATTACAATCACGTTCCAGTCTGGCGTCCCTGAGATTATCCCCAAGTCACCTCGATTCTGAGATCTGGGTGTTCCTGACCTTTTTCGTTACATATTTACAGCCTGTTGGTTCACTCTCACACATGACTACTCTTCCAGGAGAGGCTTGATGAGTTTAACTCTTGGTGGCAACTTTCTCTCTGCTGCTGGTTCCTCCGGACATATTTTCAACCTCGCATATGAGCTGCATTAAGGACTGTGTGTTTTGTGGGTGGTGGGGTTATTTGTTTGGTTCTTACTATATGCCATGCTCTTTTATGCAATATTCCCTACCGTCCTTTAGGGAAGGTATTATTATCCCCGTTTCACAGATGAGGAAACAGTCTCAGAGAGATCGGGCAAATGGCCAAGGTCACAGAGCTAGTCATTGGCAAGACTGGGAATCAAGGCAGGCTCGTCCAGTCCGAGTGCCCACACTCTTTCTATTAGCTTGTGCTGCCTTTCATTAAAGCCACCCCTGGTGATTCGGCTCAGTGTCTGCCAGCCAGCTTTCGGCCCTGCTTCATCCTCATTCATTTCTTCAAAGAGTTATTTGGCCACTAAATAATGGAATCTGAAAATCCCACCTCCAGACTGCTTCTTACAAGGAGACACTGGATGTGGGAAAATCTGTTAGGAACCCGTAAACTTCTCAGGATCAGAGTGACAGCTGTGTCTCCTAGCTTGTCAGGTCACCCAAGTTGCGTGCTTGGTTCGGTGTCGATGGGCTCCAGGACTCCTTGGAGCCTCCGAGATCACAGAAAGGACCCATCGTGCTTTCCCTGGGGAAGGCCAAGTGCTTTCTCCTCTTGCTCTTCTCTCAGAGCAAGTGCACGGAAGAGCTCAGTAACTAATCCAGGTTTCCCTTCAACATTTCCTATTTCTTGGCCATTGAAGTCACAGAGAGACATGTCCTCTAATATAAGCTGAGGAGAGAGGTGCCGTGGTAGAACACATTTTCTTTGAAAAGCGTGATTACATTAGGCTTTATTACGTTATCAAAGGGAGGTCGAGGCGGTTGGCCCAGTGCCCAGCCTGGAGTAGTCACTCACAAAATATTTGTTGAATTGAATTAAACTAGAATTATTAAATGAGCACTGGACTGAGAGGGATATTTCTCTCTGGTAAACAACATGTGCATGTCTTCTGAGACCTGTAGGGTATGAGGGTATTTGGAAACTGAAACAGAAAATACAAAGCTACTGAGTGGCCTGCTATCAGAGTAAAATGGGGAGGGAGGAGCAGATAAGACGCCGAGTTAAGTCCTATCCATTAGCTTCGGGATTTTAGGCAGATCCTGCTGATCTCTTCCGGGCTCAGCCCACTCTGCCGTGTTCTGTTTTGTTTTGTTTTTCAGAAAGTGAAAACACGTGTGTTAGTTTCTGAGCGCTGCCGTAACAAATTACCACAAATTGGGTGACTGAAAGCAATAGAAAAATGCATTCGCTCACAGTTCTGGAGGAGAGAAGTCCGACACACGGGTGTTGGCAGGGTTGGTTCCTTCAGGGGGCTCTGAGGAAGAATGTTCTATCCCTTTCTCCCAGGTAGTGGTGGTTGCTGGCAATTCTTGGTGTTTCTTGGCTCTTAAGATGCCCCATTCTAATCTCTGCCTGCACCTTCGTGTGACCTTCTTCTCTACATGTCTCTGTGTCCAAAAATTTCACCTTTTTTATGGGGACATATTGGATTTAGGGCCGCCCTAACCCAGGATGACTTCATCTTAACTAATTACATCTGCAAAGACCCCCTTTCTAAATAAGGTCACATTCTGAGGGTTTTGGGGAGACAGTATTTGACTAAGTACAACACATTACAAATGATGAAGCCCTTCTTGCTCCTCATACTATAGGACTGATGCTTCTGCACATGGGGCCAAAAGAAACCAACCAACAGACACCTTGAGGATGTTGTGCTAAATGAAAGAGGCCATTACTGCATGATTCTACTCATGTGAGGTATCGAGAATAGCCAAAGTCACAGAGACAGAAAGCAGAACGCTGATTGCCAGAGGCCAGGGAAAGGCGGATGGGGAGTTGTAATTTCAGGGCTGTAGAGCTTCAGTTTTGCAAGATAAAACTAGTTTTGGACATTCCTTACACAGCGGTGTGAACATACTCAACACTACCTAACTGACCCTTGAAAACGGTTCAAGTGGTAAATTTTAATGGTACGTATATTTTACTACAATTAAAATTTAAAGAAAACTTTTTTTTTAATTATTCATGGCCTAGCCTGGAAACCTAATGCTTTTTATAAAATTGTTTTGTTTTATATTAAGGAAAGTACATTTCGAGTTCCAAGGAATTTTTGCAATGAGAATCATTTGTGGTTGCCTACCTGTCTATACTTCACTTGATTCTGTCTGTCTGCTTCTTCTCTCGTGCTGTCAGCTATAACCTGGGCAGTGGCGTGGCGTCCATCATGGTTAATGGCTCCTTCAACGATGGTCGGTGGCACCGAGTCAAGGCTGTCAGGTGAGTCCCCACCACAGGGAAAACGGAGCCAGAGCTCAGTGGATGTGGTGTCCCCCGTCCCTACAGCCCCAAAGTCCTGCTCCCCAGCCTTGCCTGGCATCCTACTGCTTCTGTCCCGGGTCATTCGGGGCATCTTGTTACTAACTTCCCCCTTGATTTTCCCTAACACTGACAGGCCAGAGAGCCTGGCCTCCCAAGTCTGCACTCAACAGAGACCTTCCAGAGAAAGAACTTTCTGATGGCTCAACTGGAAGAGCACCTCGCTATCTCGGGAGATCTAGATCTCTGTAGTGGGATAAGATTTCAGGGCCTGTGGACTTTGAGGAATGCTTCAAATCTCACTGTGTAGGCAACCGCCCACTTTTTTTTTTTTTTTTTTTTTGGGGACCTCACCTGAGCTTTAGAGGCTGTGTGAGCCTTGCCCCAATTACATATCTCCCTCCCTCACAGAGGTCACTCCCCTGACTTCTGATTAACTTCGGGTGAATCATTCCATTAAAATTAGTATTACTACCTCTGTCCATATTCTTAACAGTATATTCTGAGAAACCAAAGAGCAGGCCCAAACTTAACTCTGTAAAAAAATGTCAGTCTAGTCAGTCTAAGAGAGGCTAGTGATCCAAGGAACAAGAACAGTTTGCTATAAAATAAGAATATTAGAAGATCAGTAATGAACTCCTAAAAAAAAAAAAAAAGTGCAGCCTGGGAGCCTGGGTTGGTATAGCCCTCCAAGAGCTGTGCAAACAGAGGTGGTTTTTTGAAGAAGGTCCCTGGGACTGGATAGTTTTGAAAACCAGCTTAGAAAACGCCAAAGCCCTCGCCACGTATAAACACTTCCACTCCACTGTCCCCAGAGTCACTTTTGGGTGACTCTCTGGGTCCTTTAGAAACTTCTCATTCTGTGTCCTCTCCCAGAGTAATCCTCTACCTACAGAACCTCCTTCACTGGCTTCCCATTTTGCTCAGAATAGCGTTCAGACTCACCACGTGTCCCCATGTTCCCATGTCCCTGCTGCTCCTCCCCTTACAGTTCTGTTCTTTGGCTCCCTTCAGGGGAAATGCCCATCACCATCTGCTTCTGGCCACTCTCCTCCCACCTCCAGAACTCTCTACGCCCATCCTGCACCAGCCCCCCGTCTTTTCTCTCTTTGGTATTGCTACTTCCTTGTTTGCGTTACCCTCCTCCTTTACCTGACCTCCCCAGCCTTCGAAGCTCACCTCAGACGGAGTCTCCTTTGAAGCTTCCCCTGACCCTCTCTCCTCCCGCATTCCGCAGCATCCTGGCATTCCTCTGCTGCGGAGTGGTGACACAGTGTTGTCATGTACAATTTGAATTTTTTTGTTTGCCTCAGGAAACGGTAAACTCCTGAGGGCCGGGAATTTTTTTTTCTTTCATTTTTTACGCCTCCATCGTTTAGCATAGTGCCTGGCACAGAGTAGATACTTGAATAGAGTTTTATTAAAATGAATGACTAATTGAATGAAGCTCCAAAAACGGTGGTTTCTACAGGGATGGCCAATCCGGAAAGATAACCGTGGATGACTATGGGGCCAGAACCGGCAAGTCACCTGGCATGATGAGGCAGCTCAACATCAACGGCGCTCTGTATGTGGGTAAGTGACCTTTGACCAAATCTAAATTACACCACTGTCTTCTTGCTAGGCCGCCATTTGTCATGGTGGGGTTCCCCCAAAGAGGTGCACGTCACCGGATCAAACACTTAGAATTGCCAGATAGTCTGTTCTATTTTCTGAACTTTGACTCATGTCTGAGGGGGCAGGAAGCACTTGGACGCTTTTGTGCTTTGGACTAATCCACCAGGAAAACCATGCTTTTCTTGTTTATAGAACGAGAACCTGCCTAATATGGCCCCGAGAGTTCCCTCTGAGGAAGGAGGATCCTTCTTGCTCCCTCTCAAAATTAGAATGA
Organism: Potos flavus; assembly: GCA_028534135.1. Taxonomy (NCBI): domain Eukaryota; kingdom Metazoa; phylum Chordata; class Mammalia; order Carnivora; family Procyonidae; genus Potos; species Potos flavus. The sequence continues at coordinate 107,472,544 of CM052895.1, read as the reverse complement.
GTAGTATTTCTGTAAGTAGTTTAGAAACCACTACTGCAGACACAGAAACACGAAAATAGATCTCTACCCAAATGATATTTCCTAAAAGTGAACTTAATTGAAAGCTTTCGGTATCAGTGTATTTCTTACGGGCTGAGATAACGTCGCCTTTCACCACCTGCTACATTCTGCTGCCATCATACAATATTTCAAAATTTACCAGGTCCCGTTCGGCTTGACGTGAGTCAGTAGGGTCAGCGGTTGCGCATGAGGGGGGTACTTATAGCCCCTGGTTGTGTGTCAAGTCAATGCAAATCCGTCTGCTCCTTCAAGGGTTATTATTAATTAGACGGATGCTCTGCACTGAGCAGCTGGAGGGGCTCACGGCCCTCACTCATCCTGTCAGCCGAGGGACACCTTGGTCAGTAAACACTCAAGTGTCCTAGCGAGACCTGCTCCCCTCTGGCTCACCCCATCGCCCTCTTGCTTCCCGGCAGGTGGGATGAAGGAAATCGCTCTGCACACTAACAGGCAATACATGCGAGGCCTCGTGGGCTGTATTTCTCATTTCACGCTGTCCACCGATTACCACATTTCCCTCGTGGAAGACGCCGTGGATGGAAAAAACATCAACACTTGCGGAGCCAAGTGATGCCGGCTGGCCTTGCCCAAGGGACACACAGCCTTCTGTGCTGAGAATCCCCGGGGCCCTGAGACCCTGCCTGATGCCAGCCACAGTGGCACGGGGACTAGGTGTGTGTCTTCTCATCAAGGAGAACATACCCCCTGATGAGAAACTAGAATCAAGACAGGAGTCCCTGTGTGGCCTTTCCTGCGGACACTCTGTGGGCCAAACCCAACAGAATCCTCTGCGTAGGAAGCGTCGAACTTTGTCCATTGAATGTGTAGCAGCTGCCAGAGATCACACATCAATGCAAATTCCAGAGCCTTCTGCTGTAGCTCAATGACTGTGTTGTGATTCATGGTGCATAAAAAAAGAAAGAAAGAAAAAAAAAAAAGACCCATAGGGCAGTATTAAACTACTTCCCTCCTTCCCTGATTCATGACACTCTTACTGACAGCAGAATGACTATTTGACCTTCAACTTTGAATTGCTCACCTTGGCCCTCAAATGAGTAGGATTAATCCCTTCCAGTCCTCAGTGGCTTGGGTCAGTGTGCTCTGACTATTCCATGAAAATCAGGAAGAGGGGAGACTAGGCACGGAGTCCCAGTTATAATGCTGCCCTCCACCAAACTTTACCTTTAATGGAAAACTCCCCACTTTTTTGATAATGCAAATCGAAGAAAATGGGCACCATGATTTTGTAGCTGTCTTTTTGTATGTGTATATTTTTATAGCTGCAGATTGTCCACACAGTATACTTTTGCAAGTTTGTGTGGACAACCCTGAATTCTTTGCACACTTGCTAAAAATATCCCCCCTGGAGAGACTTGTTTGGGCCCCTCGTGGCATCAGTCAGAGTGGGATAGTAATCTTGGGGTGGGCAGCTTGGGGAAGCTGACTCTTCTCTTGCGGTAAATGTGGACGGCTCAAGGAGATGAACATGAAGCTTCCAAAAAAAGCAGATCAGCAGGCACGTGGAGGGAGGCCACTGTCATTTTTGTCTTAAGAGAGGGGGAACATCTATAGTGAACCTGAATAAAGGAGATGAAGAAGGCTAGAACTCATGAGTCCAGTCTTTTATTCATTTGGGGGAGATGTTACTGATGCTCGCAGAGGCCGTGTCCGTAGGTGGGCACCGATACAGTTAGTCACGAGCTGTAGATACCACTCCGCGAGTGGCGTCTCACAGCCGGTGGGTCCGAGGCCGTTCTGCGGCAGGCGTTGTCCTCAGCATGCTCTGAGCGTCTGGGCGCGAACCCAAGAAGCGGGGTGCTGGCTCCGAGCCCTCGGGGGTGACCCTGCAGACAGCTGACTCGCGGGCAGGTCCCCAGGACGGGACTTACTAAGGGAAAAGTGAGCTGAACACTGTCCCCAAAGAGGAGGGAAATCGGATCCGAATCACGGAAGAGCCTATAATTAGTCCATCATGACTCGACTCTGGTGTGCACAGGCCGCGTTCAGCGAAGACTTTGAGCTTTGGGCGAAGTACCATGCTAAGCACTCTGAGAATTCTGAAAAATGAACGAATAAACTAGAGACGTTCCCCTCGCGCTTCAGCCTGGTACCTCCTGCCTCTGGGACCTCCGATGACCAGACTCCTCCCTCCCAGAGGAGAAACAACAGCAACGATGGTAATAAGGACAGTGATCATAACGGCGACAGTCCTGGTACTTCCTCTGCCCCTCCGGGGGTCAGCTGGGGAGTGCAGTTTGCAGGAAAGCCACGTGGTGGAAAGTGGGGTGTTTTTTTTGTCTTTTTCGTTTGTTTTGTTCCCTAGTTCAGTTAATCACAAGATCTTTCTGCTAGCGTTCCGCTTAGAAAATACAGACTTATCGTACTGTTATACGTATTCCTGTATCCTTCCATCTCTAGCCTACACGGTGTCCTGAACTCTTCGTGCACTTCGATGTCTTTGCACAGCTTTTTTGTGCTGTTTCCTCAGCCCCGCGTATTACATTCCTTCATCCGACGTGTCTGTATTCTCCGTCACCTTCAGGGCATCGATGAGAAGGTTCTGCGTCAGGGTGTCTTAGGAAGCGGGTTTTGCCACCTCCCAGGCACCCTCACCTCCACACCTCCTCCTCGGAGACTGTTAGGAGCCATGCTTCCCAAGATAGAGTGGGGTCGCTTTCGTAGCTCAGTCTGAATCCATTGCCTCCAGCCAAAAAAAAAAAAAAAAAACCACCAAAAAAATAAAATGTTGTGATTTTAGACGAATATGCAGCTGAGCTGAAGTCGGGAGAGTTGTGTTGTAGATGAGCCGCTGTGCCCTGCAGGTTCCCTGCAGGTGTTATGCGGACAAAAATGCGATAACTCAGGGAGGGGGACCTGGCGGTGTGTGTTGAAGCTGATGAGAATTGCAAGCCACCTCCCCCGCTGGGCGGGATGCAGAAGGGGTGAGAAGGGGTGACCCCGTAGTGGGCTGGGGGCAGGGGAGATCTTGCTGACAAGAGGGCAGCAGAGTACGGTGACCCCTGGGGAGCAGTCACTGGGGTCCCAGGGTCAGAGCACATGGAGGGTACATCCCAAGCCGAGAGCAGGGCACTCTCACCCTCGTGGTGGACAAAACCCGGGAGATAGGGGACGGATTTATAGGGGAGGTGGTTGTGGGGGTACAAATGGCATTCTGAAGCAGAGGACTTGCGCTGGGGTTCAGGGGCAGGAGAGCTGAGGCGAGCTTGGGCTGGCTGTGTGGGCGCTCTGGGTCCTCTCCAAGTCTGTTATCTGTCGCCGCAAAAGCCTGCATGCCCCACGGCCACAGAACCGCAGGAGGGATTTACTGCTCCCAGGCCCCCATGGGCAGCGTGGCAGCCCGGCCGATCTTGGCCGGGCTTGACCAGGTGGCTCTTCGGGTCTCGGGGACCTGTTCACATGTGTGGCAGTTGGCTCATTTAGGATGGCCTTGGCTGGGATGTGAGATGACTAGAGTCTGCTCCGTGTGGCTCGCATTCTGAGAACTCTTGGGCCCAGGGGATAGGCTGGCATGCCCTGTCACTAGAGAGGAGGGCAAAGAAACTTGAGTAAAGGTGTAAGGCCTTTGACAGCCTATGTTTGGAACTGCACATGTCCCTTCTGCCACATCCTATTAGTCAAAGTCCATCAACTGAAGAGATGAAGAAACAGACTGCGTCTCTGCACCTTTGCTGGAAGTCACCCAGCAAAGGGCCGGGCACAGCAAGGGTGCAAGATCCAGGCCATTAAGGCCATCCATCCTGCACAGCAAGTCATAGGCTGTTGAGAGAGGTGGTGTGGTCAGGGGAGGTGGCCCCCCAGGCCACAGTCCTCCGGGGGGCGGGGATGGGGTCTGTGAAGTAGTCGGTGGCCGCCCGGCCAGGCAGGGCCCGCGGGGCAGCATCCGTCCGTCCCCCGGCTGCTCCTTCTGTGCCCTGCGCCTCCTGCTGCTACTGTTGTCTGATACTTGCTGGCCGTGCTATTAATCTGAGGAGGGGAGCCTAGCAGGGCGACAAGATTTGTGCCCTCGCTTTTGGGAAGCGGCTCTGTTGAGAGAAGGCTGGAGCAGCTGCCTGGGCCCTGGGCTCCCGAGAGAGGTTGCGTAGCCAGGGAGCTCGGAGGTTAACGGCATCCCTGTCCTGCCCGGGAGGGCTATCGTGAGGCCTGGGTTCCTAAAAACCACCTTTTGTCCCACAGGCAGGATCTGAGAAAATCCCCTAACTTCCATGTGCCCTAAGCAAGGATGGCGGTGGAGGGGGGTGGGGGGAAGTGAGGACAGGGGTGTTCTTGCCGTTCCTATTAAAACTGACTGTCATAACCATGAGTTTCCTCTAAGCCCGGTTGAGGGATTTCTCTCAGGAAGGTCTGTGGGGTCTTCTTTGTCCCACACTGTCCCAGAAGCCCATGAGTGGCAGCTTGATGACCCCGGGCCGTCGGGCACCCCTCTGAATGGCTGCCCTGCTCTCCCACCCTCTTATTTGCTTTTCATTTCCGGACTAGGTCCTGTTCCAGCCTCCAGGCCTGCGCCAATACAAACAGGCCTCAGGTTGCCGGATGCGAACCGCCCGGGTTTCAGAGGAACGGGTGCTTTCCTTCTGACTTCCCTCCTCGCCTTCCCTTCACCACCCACCTCATTGCTTCTCCCCCTTGCGAGCGAGCTGCCTCCTCCCTGAGTGGGAGGAAGGATCTCGGAAATGTGCCCGGAGCTGGCCGGCCCAGCGCTTTCCACTTGGAGGAAATGCTGCATTTTTCACCTTTAACCCAGAAAAATATGGTTCTCAGAAAGCTTGTTTTTAGCACTGAGAGTTCCCAAAGGAGGAAGAATTGGGAGGAGGAGTGGCTCCCAACCCCTCTCAGCTCTGACAGCCCAAACCCCCGCCCCAGAAGGCCGTTCTTCTTTGGGAGGGAAGGGCCAGGGGCAGCCTGCAGAGGCCCAGCAGCTGGGGAAAAATCAAGGCAGAGAATTCCAGCTCCAAGTAGAAAGACAATTAATCTTTTAGGAGAGAGGTCTGGACAAAGCATTAGCCGCTCCCTGTTCCCTTTATGGCCTCTTCCAGCTCCAGCCCAGTCCAGCCACACACGGTAGCTGCCCTTGAGGATGGAGGTGGGGGTGGGGGTGTGCCTGGCCCCAGCGCGGACCCTTTGCTGATCGGCGTGTGTGATGAGCTCACCAAAGGCAGGAAAGGCATCAACATCAGAATCCCAAACGAGTGATGCGTGGTGCTTCAGCCCGCTCCCAAGTGGCTTTTTCCCAAGATGGAGAGCGTGGGTCACTCAGCTGCGTCGTCACTGGGTATTTCTGCGGCACCCATGAGACAGAGAAGGGCAGAAGGCCCCGCCTCAGCCCAGTGAGGCGGGGAAGCACGACGTCCAAAGGCACCGAAGCCGGCGCGTCTCAGTGGAAGTGACAGGCTGGTCCGGAAGTTCCAGCTTACAGGTGGCTATGCTCAGGCGACCACATGGACTGGCTTCAGGGATAGCCCCTGTCAGCCATTGCACTCCAGCCCCACGTTCACACGTTCAAGCTTAATAGCAGCCCTCCTTTGACGATAGCCAGAGCTGACGGGCATGGCCTGTTCGGCTTGGGAGGACAGAAGCTGGCCAGAAAGACAGGGCGACTTGCCGTGGTCCTACCATGAGGACACAACCATGATGCTTCCTTGTGGAGCTTTCCTCCCCCTTACCCCAATCTGCAGTCAGACGGGACCGGCCCAAGGACTCCAGGATTGTTCAGTGGCCTCTGGGCTTCCTCAGGTTGGCTATGACCAGCAGCATAGGCCTGTGGGTAAGGGGGTTTGGGCAGTGGCCAGTAGCCAAGTGTCTGCTTGCCAGTTTCTTGTCAGAGCTCCAAGTCTGCCTTCTTCCAGAGTTCTCTTATCTCAAGGACTCTGGAAGCAGAAACCAGAGCCATTCGGTCTGAGTGGGATTTGGGGACCCACGGTATGCGATGAGGTCTGGGTTTGAAGTGTTTTCCCTTCTCTCCTTCTCCTTCCCCTCCACAAATAACCTCCAGAACTCAGGGGAGTTGTTGCAAAGTATTTCCAAGCAGCAGTGTGCTCCCCTGGGCCTTTCCCTAGCCCCGGCGAAGCCAAGAACTGAGAGCACAGGGCCAGCCGCAGGAAAAACTCCCTGCCACTCCTCTTCCTGCCTGCCCTTGCGGAGACATCTTTGGTCCTAGAAAGTGCGTGGCTCCCAGAGCACTTGTCTTTTCCTGGAAGGATGTGAGAGGAACACTATGTCTCAGTCTTTGCGATGAGGTGGCTGCTTTCTATCCATCTTTGTCTCGCTGACCTATTCAAGCTCCAAGTGGTTTACAAAGGCACAGAAATTTGTGGCATGCGGCAGGACCTTCCCCATGGTCCCGGCTGCCCACCTCCAAGCAAGGGCCCAGCCCGGGGCTACGGCCTCCTGGGACAGCCCGGTGATGGGGCTGCAGCTCTGACTTAGCCAAAAGATGACTTGGATTGGAATGTCTCTGAGAAGGAGGGCCAGGGGAGCTCAAGAAATGTGCTCCAATAGCCTCATTTAGCAACAAAAGGAATAGGCACCGGGCCACCGGCTGGGCTGCAGAAAGCCCTGTCAGGAAATGGGCTTCAGGAAGGTAGAGGCCAGGGGAGGGAGCTGTCAGACCGAGAGAGCGTGGAGGGGACCTGGGCCCTGGCTGCAGATGTCCTGTGTTCCCACTGCACTTCAGCTCAAGGGCAGCTGGGGGAACGTGGGTGTGACATGGGGGACTGTCAAATAGAGCAGAAAATGGGCCCCCTGGTTGCTCAGGCCACATATCTACTACCTCTCGAATGAAGGAAGCTGAGTGACAGCCCGATCTAGCCCCCCGAACAGGGCTGGGGAGCTGAAATGATTTGCCAGGTGCTGGGGTCTTATTCACGGTGACATGACTGCCTCTGGCCTGGCAGCCTGGAGCCCTTGGGGTTTGTTCCGGGGCTCTGGGGCTGTTGGGATGGAAGCGGGCAGAGCCGTCTGGGTCCTCACAAACGTTGCCTTAGCGCCCCCCTTCACAGACACGGGTCAGCACACATCCGCTTCGTGAACGTTTCCTGAGGATTCGCTGTGCGGGAACCAACCCCTGGAGGAGACACGGGGAGAAGATGAAGGATAGAGAAGACTCGGCTCCTGAAATCCAGGTGTCGGCCGGGGCTGTGGTCTTGTCTGCCATGCGCACGGGCCACCTGCCCCTTCAAAGCCCGCAGGAGACTCTCTTTCTGCAAGGCCCAGTCCCTCCTGCGAGAGCTCTCGATTAAGTCAGGCCCACCCTGGATAATCTTCCTTTTTATTAACGCAAGTGGATTGATGAGTAACCTAATCATGGACGTGACATCTTGTCTCCTTCACCAGTCGGGCTCCCACTCTAGAGAATGGGATGGTAGCAGGCCTGTGCAGCCAGGGCTGAGAATCTTGGGGACCATCTTGGAATTGTGCCTACTACAGCTCATCGACCCCCCCTGCGGGCTGCGGACCTCCACATAGTACTTTACCGGAAACCAGGTCTGTTCGCCTAAGACACCCTTCATGTCGTGTGTCTCCCGTTTAAGAATGTGCCACCATCTGCTATGTCCCCACGCTAGGAGTCAAAGACTCCTAGGATAAAGGGACTAATATTCCCAGAGAGCATCAAAATATTTCAAAATCCCTATGATAGTCCCTGAAAGTCCTGTTTCCCTTGGGTCTAAAGATGCTTACCAATGACTGAGGGCTCAGGATGGAGTTCCGCGGCTGGTGTGGGTGCCCTGAGGACCGGGGGAAACTGAGTCAGGCAGCTGCCTTTTCCAATGGCCACTCAGCATGAGTCCTGAGCAGTCCCCACTCCGAGCTCCTGCTGGCCACCCCATCATCTTAGAGGAAGTAGCACGTGAGCAGTAGAACTCTGCATTAGCTTGGAGTCTTCATTAGTCAGTTGGTAAGAAAAGACCACGTTTTACGGCATAGAAAATTCATGTGGGGAGTCCTTGAGTAGAGCGCCCCAATGGCTCTTAGTGCGAAGCTCGAGTGATTGGTTTTTAGTCCCAACCAAATCAATGCCGAACATCCTCGCCTGGCTTTCAAAGTCATCCACTGTTTAATGAAAAGTATCAACAGTTTTATAAATGAGTATGAGTGAAGAAATTCAATAAGGAATAAAGAATAAGACATTTAAATAACCTATCCATACACTAGAGTGTTATATATCCATGAAAGAAAAATGCCATATAAATATTCTATTGATATGAAAAGGTTTTCAAAATATGTTAAATAAAAGAATCAGGTTTGAAACAGAATATACAATAGAACCCTCATATATGTGCACGCATACATATGGAAATGTGTAAATATTTATATACACATATTCACATAGGAAAATTGTCTGAAAGGAAAAGTGTTAAAAATAGCTAATGCTGTATAAGAGGATAGTGTGATTTTTTCCTTTTATTTTCTACTTTTTCTTTAGCAAGCCTGTAGTGAATATTGTTTTGTTCACTCAGAATATCACCCCTCTTCTTTTGGGGGACTGGTCTTCCTCTGACTCGGAATGTGTAGTTTTTTTTACAAGTGGGTTGTGGACAGGACCTCTGGCCACGTGACGGCCCCCGGGATGGACATGTGACCCAGGCCACGCCCACCAGAGTCCTCCTCACTGGGCTCTGGGAGGAAGGGCACCCTCCTCTCCCTGACCCTAAGGCTGTAAGCTTAGAGGAGCCTGACACCCCGGGCCCAGCTCTTTGGGAGCGACCCGACCTGAGAGAAGAAAGTTTTGGATGTAGAGAAGAGACGTCAGCCCTGGGTGGAGCGGGAGGCTACAGTGTGGCCTGTGGAATTTACCAGGACTTCCCTACCCCATGGAGTGAATGTCTGAGAGACGAGGCCAGGCTTGTCTTCTGGAGAAGCAGATATGCAGCTGGGGGGAAGAGAGGTGGGGGCAGAAATGGATAACTTAGTCATGCAGATGGTCCCTGGGTGGGATACAGAGAAGCTAACCCGGAGAGAAAGACATAAATTTCAAAGCGGGGAGGAGCTGCAGGTGTTGGTGGATGGTGGGTAGGAGGAGGGCTCTCACCGGTGGTCACGTCAGTAAAGCCTATTTATCTTTATCTGCGGTTGTCAAAGAGATACGAGGATGAAGGCACATGTCCTTGAAGGAGAACAAAGGGTAAGGGCAGGCAACAGATACTTGAGCACGTTAGGTAAGCAAGGTCTCCCCCAGCTGACCTGGGAAGGAGCGTCTTCGGCCACCATAGGGGCCTCTGTTCCTTGTCTGAGGCATGCGAGTTCAGGGGGATCCTTTGTCTTTCCACGGCTGGAGACTAGTTCCCAGGCAGATCACCTCTCCGAACTCTAACGTAGTTCTTATATCCAGGAGACACATTAAGCCATGTATTGGCTTTTCAAGGTCCAGTTATTTCAAGAATACCTACCAAGCACTTGTCCTGTGGTTGACACTATGCCGAGCTCTGTGGATGCAGGGATCACTGAGACACCCCTCCATTTCTGTGTCAAAGCATTAGAATTGTGCTTAGTGCTTGGAGAGGTGGTGGGGGCTGCACAGAAATGGGGTGCACAGAGAGATGGGGTGCCGAGACACTGGAAGAGACTTGTCTGCGCCAGCCATGCTTAGCCTGAGATGTGAGGATGGAGGTTACCCCGCTGAAGAGAGGTCGCACCCGGCAGTTAAGCAGGTGGGAACAGGTCTCAGCAGGTCTCTTGCCATGTAACCCCCCTCTGGGTAACCATGGGCTGTGACCTCAGGGACATCCAACCCGAGTTGAAGGTATTTACACCTTTAAGGTGCTCGTCAGAAAGTCAGAGGCATTCCTGGGGTTTCTTGAGGGACAGAGGCAGGGGTGACAATCCTGCATCTACCCCGTCGGGAGCGTCTTGTACACTATCTGGAATCCTCACAAGAGGTTTACAAAAAGAGGTCCGCAAGCCCCACCATTTGGAGCCGAGGAGAAGGAGAGGTTGGCTGATGCCCGCGGGGTGGCCCGGGTACCAGGTGGCCACCACCTGGCCTCACAGGAAACCCCATCCGCCGCCCAAGGAAAGGAAAGGAAAGGAAAGGAACCACCAACAGGAATGGAAAATTGGACTCCAGGCCCATCTGGGAAGGGTGTATGCTGTTGGCTGTTGGTAACTCGGCAACCTGGCCTCTGGAATCAGAACTCACCCCAGGACAAGGTGAGTGCAGGTGTGTGCGAGCATCTCCGGGGGCAGGAAGAGGAAGGCCTGGCTCCAGCCTCAGAAGGCTGTCTGCAGCGAAGACGGAACAGCGAAGACATTTCCACAGTGGTGAGAAAGCTGGCTGGGGCCCCGGGGGGGGTGGGAGAGGTGGGGGACAGATTTCGATCGGAGCTGGGCCCTCAGACTCGCTCTCACCTTTCGGAAGTTGCAAGATGTCTGAGCAGCCCAGTACGCTCCACTCGTATTCATTTTAACATGATTTCACTTCCGGGTTTTTTATCAAAATCATCCTCAAAAGTTTTTCTTGTCTCTTTAATCTGAGACTAATCACCCTGGGATAAAATCCAGTCCAATTCAACCCCAAATCAGTTCAAGACATCTTTGTTAAATCAACTTTGCTGGTTCTCAGACACTGAATAAATACTTTTAATTCCATTTTTCTGTTAGTCATTCCAGGGGAAGGGTAATGGATCAAATAAATAGGCCATTCAAAACTAATTGTTACACAGCTCTTTTGTAAAGAACTTGAGTTCGTAAACTTAACATTTTAGTGATGTTGAATACTACACATTAAAGAAAAAATTCATACAGCTCTTCTCTTTTTTCCCCTAATACTTATACCATTCCTCTCTTTCTAACCTTTTCAGAGTTCCTGGGGTGGCTGGTGCTCATACGTTTTGGTTCAAGAATCCACCATCTGGGAAACGAATTATGCACGGACATCTCCCCAAAGGACAGACCGTATGTACGCGCTCTTCTAGGACTTAAATACGAACATGTGTTTCACAACTAATTCGAAATTGGTCTGTAGTTTCTTCAGGTTAAATTGTAGCCCATTCGTATTTTGGTTGTGGCTGTGGGTAAAGCACAGGCTACATAGGCCTAAAGATTTAATTTCTCCCCTTATGATACATTACTTAAGATCACTTCATACTTTAAAATTACTGAGGTTTTGCTGAATCAATGACTGTATTTCCAAATTCAGTGACTTGAAATTAAACTGATTTCACTATATTCCCAGAGTGTCCAGAAATGTTTAGATTGTCTTCAGAGGAAGAAAAAAAAAAAAATTAAAAACCATACTCTCAGGACCAGTATTCACTTTTTGTTTTATGATGTTGGATTCCCACTTTGTGATTATTTTTATGCTAACTTCCCTGGGACACAGAATACAGATTTAGTGGAACATACGGAAGATTATGTCAAGGGCATACCAATATATTAAAATGTTAAAAATTTAGTTAGAGCCCTGTGTGACTGCTTCATAAACCACTGTAATTCTTATGGGAATTAACAAAAGTATTAACTACTTTTTCCCTAAGTGTTTAAAACAGGAGAAAAAAACAAAACAGTAATGCCCAAATCCATCAGTGTAAGTTGTAAGAAAATATATTTATTTTTCCATGACAATACTATGATAAAATTGTTAAATACATGCATTTTAAAAACAAACATAAGTAACATCTTTAGAGCTAACAGCCAAGCATACTAGTTTTATGTTTAAGGTGTCTTAGTAATAGGTTACTTATATTCTATGTTCTTGATATAACCATGATCTCCAAAAGATACGGAAACTAAATTCTGAAATTATACGAGGATATAAAATGTTCAAAATTTCCCTTCTAACAGCAACATAATCTCCAAGTTTTCACAAGGCAGAAAATACTTCAGTTGTCATCTCTGTTAAGTGGAGTTGTTTTATTCCCTGTTAAACTCGAAATTCTGTGAATCAGACTGAATCACACCAATATACTGCAATCTATAGTTTGATGCCTCTATGTGTGTATTTAAAGGTTTCCTTATATGAATAAGCATGATTTTAGGTACAGAACATCACAGAAGATGATTCAGGTTAAAAAAAAAAAAGTCTAGTGGTAACATTTCAAGAAACGAAAACGGGACCAATTTTGGATATGCGGCTTCTCCCTATCTTTCAGCTACATTTGCACACACCTGACCAAACAAAAATTAGTAAACAACAGTTACTAGTATTTATAAAAAAACTGAAAATATGTAACATATAACAACCCCTTTAAAAAGACACTCATTCTACAGACAACCTTATATAAAAGACAAAAACTTCTATCTGTTCACAGTATGTGTATTTTGTAAACAGTAATTCACTATAATGCAATTTTGAGAGTAAAAAAATGGCAATTCCCTAAATGTGAAGAAGACCTCTGACTTATGGCCAACTAATGAGAGAAAAGAAAAGGCAACACATTCCTTTGGGATAGCTGAGTATTTTTAAATGATTTTCAACCTTTGGACATACTTGTAAGGTGGTACCATCTCAAATTTCGGATGTCTTTCTATCCAGGCCAATCTTTTTCAAGCAATTCTGAATTGAAATGCATTTAAGAAAAAGCCATGCTCCTTTTCGAGAAACTAATAGGAAAGCACAAATGCCAAGCCAGCAGAGAATACCTACTCTTCCCCAACAACAAACTGAATAGGGGTTTCTTATTGTGTTTTGTCTTCAACTATGCATAACATATTCACCTTTTTCCAAAACATTATGTCGGAAGGAAAAAATTAAATAGAAAGGTGTATCATAAATAATGGGGAAAAGTTTTGGAATCAAATTGGGGGCCAAATAATTGAAACATTTTTTAATGAAAATCATTATTTAGTATTGTTTTTATGATCTATTGCCAAAATACTGATGTTAAATCTAACAGTTAATTTGTCCATGTTTCAATGAAAATTGTATTACCACCCAGAAATCTTTCTCATCTCTTAAAATGGAATGTTTCGGAGGAACAGGAAGTTCAGAAATTGAAGTTATGTATTTTTAAAATGGAATAATTCTGAAGGGAAGTACATTTTAAATGTGTAAGGAAATTCTGTACATTTAAATAAGTCATTCAAACAGGTATACAAAGTATTTTTGGCTTAAGGGCAACATAAGTTCTATGTTGTTAGTTGTTTGAAAGTTCTGATTGGTTATTGCAAAGGAAATCTTAGAAAATTATATGTAAATGTAATACAAATTAATTTCCTTATCAATGAAATATTCATTTCCCCCATCACATTTCTTTAGTTTTTAGGGTAGTCAGTTATAGCAATCAAAAAGTAATATAAGTTATTACTGTTTTGTATTTGGTTAATATTCAATCAGTGATAGCTTACTTATTTGAGAGATTCTGAATTTATTGTTTCTATGGTTCTTCAGCTAGGTACTTGCAACGAAAACATGCAGAAGGTTTCCCTCTTAAAACACTACTTTTAATTTTCATAACAATGTTGCACAGTTAGAATTTATCTTGCATAGGTAAATTCTGTAATTTGGACACTTATAATCCAAAATATTAACATTCTTATTACAGGGAGAAACAAGCACTACTCATGGTTAAGAATAACAGAAACCTGTCGTAACTCAGTATCACAATTGTAAGAATCTGAATATATTTAGATCAAGTCACAGCCCATGGAATTTTACCACACACAATAAAGCCTGCCCTATCAATTAACTGAATGTTTTTCTTAATCCTCCATACAGGCACTAAAAATAGCTCATTTGTATTATAACTGGCATGAGTATGGTCATGTAATAGTTAAGACAAAGGCACAAACTGAAAAGAAAACTCTCACCACCCTGTCGAAATGGGAGGTTTAAATATTAATAGCCTTGGTACATAATCCACAAGGACCTAAATAGACCAAATTTAAACCCAGTGATCGCCAATGATATTCTAAGGTCATGTCTAAAGGATGCATTTCCAGTAAGTTTAGAAAATCATTTTCTTCTGTGAAAAATTTTCTTCTGGATCTAAAAGGTAGGATGGGCATGGTACCATGGAATTTTGTTTCAGCAGGAAATACCAGTTTAAATGCTTTGAAGAAATGGTTTATCAAGCGAATGCATGAGTCCTTATAATTAGTTAAGCTCACACATCAGTGTCTTGTTGGTTTGCTAGAACAATGCTGGTTGGTACAAACACGTCCCAAGTTTTGTACGCATTAAGTAAAAAGACACTATGGATCCTCACAATGAGGGAGGAATAAGAAATCTAGTGATGCTTTTGCCTGAGTCTCTCCCAAGTTTTCACCCAAATTGGAGCTATTTCTTGAGTAGAGATGTCTTTCGGCCAACAGTTTCAGATCTACACGAGCTAGATCCTGGTATAAACCACCCTTTGTGAAAACTGCACATTCTGGAATGGGACTCAGTCAATAAACAGTCACTCATTGAATTTCCGCCATGTACCTAGCCATCTTTGGAATTAGCTAATGATCTCACATTTGACTTCTGGGATGCCTAATATTAGACTTTCAAGAAAAAAGGGTGTTTTATAAAAGGTACGTGAATTTTAAATGGTTCAAAACAGAAAATAGAAAAAATTAAATAGGAAAAAAAAAGTCATCAGATTATGTGCCTCAACAGTTGAAAAATCTGAGATAACATCTTTTGCATTTTGGTATGTTAGGGAGTACTTTAATTAAAAAAAAATACTATAAAACTGATTTCAAATTCCTTTTGGAAGAAAATATTCCCTAGTCTCCTTCACTAACCTACATCTAATTATTCAAATGCAGAGAGGACTGTCATGTTCTTTATACATGGACCGTATGAAGACAATTAAGAAATTACAGGACTCAAGATTTCCAATAAGAAGACGAGTTGCCTGAAGTTGTAACAATGTGACTTTGACCACGTTGCTGAGTGCAACAGTCCCAGATGTTCTAAATGCATTCCTTCAGATGCATGAGCCGTGGAAGTAATGCTGGTATGGAAAACGGGGCTGATCCTTTCGCCCTTAACCTTTTCCACGAATGGCTGCTTCAGAGTCTAAGCTGTCGAACACAGCATCTCTGTCAGTCACCGAAGCACGGAAACACGCAACTATCCAGATACCCGGGGCCGGTCTCAAATCCGGGCTTCTGCAGTTCAACACACGGATGACTTCAACTGTGTATGGGTGCTAATCCATGCAGCACATAATGCACAAGCTCTACCTAATGTCAGAAATCTAGCTAAGTCTTCTAAGAATATTTTTATACCAAATATTGTTTGTCCAGGAGGGCCACTCGCAAGAGAAGTACAGCCATAAAGACCACCAGAATCTCCATTTCCTCACAAGGGAAGTTTGATCTGAAATTGGTTTGTAAGTGAACTGGCTTATCTGAGATAGGAAAATGCGTCCTCATACAGCCTACGATTCAACAGACACAGCCGGGCATAAATGAGTCCAGATAGAGTGGTCTAACCAATGACTGGGCTTTAGTTGAGGAAAGGAGGATCTCCCCATTACTTTGCCAGTCAGGAAGGGCTGATGGAAAAACATCCAGCCTCCCCTCCCAACTAGCCTTTAGTTTCCCCTCCTCCAGGGAGAGGAGCGAAAATCAATCACTGGACAGAGCATGACCGACGACAAGCCTGCTCTTCACACCTGAGCATGGGCCTGGCGTTGACAAACAGTGCACATCTACCCGGTATGTGACAAAGGGCAGCGTCTTCTCTCCCCGTGCTGAGGCCGCCCCCACAAGCCCAGGTCGGGCCGGGGGGGGGGGGGGGAGGGGGAGGTAATAACTTTGGATTAGCACAGTGGGTCTGGCTGTCTTCAATTCAGTGGGGCAAGACAAGGTGGAAGTTCATCGCTCTGCGCTACACTGAAGCTGCTCTGGCCTCAGCCCTAAACCATGTACTTCTAGGCACATCCCAAGTTCTAAAGAGCTCGCCCAGACTAACAGTGTTGTCCCGCTTCCCATTCGCCTGCTGAGGATCACTGTGTACGGAACTCCAGGGGCAGGGGGGAGGTGAGCAGCACTCTGACCCTTTCTCATGCAGGAAAAGCACTGACGCCTTGGAGAGGGTGAAAGGACTCAAGAGCCCAATGATATTCACTGTAAGCCAAACAAATGAGTCATTCTATAGGTTAGAAAGGGCACTGGAACCAGATGGCCACAGCTGCAATGCAATATATACTGATGACAGAGAGCCAACACTTTCTTCTGGCCCTTTCCCATTCTCAGTTTAGTGTAGCTCAGAGCGATAAACTTCTACCTTATTATCCTAAAGAGATGAAGTACAGGATCCACTGGTTTCAAGGGGGAATGAGGCAGGAGCTGGGGCAGGAGGGGGATGGAAATGACAAGCTTCAGCAGGAATGCAGGCAGCCCCGGGTCTGAGCATCTGGGGTGCAGGCTGAGGACAGGAGCCCTAGAGGAAAAATGAGAGCAGCAAACTGTCAGGGACGCCTCTGGTTTGAGACGTTTTTCATTGTTGAAAATTTCTAGGAGCTAGTACATGGTTTAACGTATACTAAATGTATACATAATTAGTCCTGTTTTTGTTTCATGCCACGTGTCCATATATCATGAAGCTCAAGAATTTAGGTGAATTCTAGCAATTAAAATCAGTATTCAGAGAGTACGCAAATGGATTTTGACCCTTGTCACCTTGTGGCTTTTCTCCATGATGTGGTTTTTATAAAGAAACATGAGGATCTAGAACAAAAGGATAATCAATCCATTATCATCACAGCACCTCAGAGGATTAAAAAAAGAAACAGAACAAAACAGGCACATCTTGATGTATTCAGATATTCCAATTTTTCTGGTACTTTGCCTTAACTATCAAAAGACAAAAGACATAGACGACATGGGGGCAGGGGAAATGTAAGATACACTTTTTAGTTTTTCATTCTGCTTTTCCAAAAAACCACGTTCATTCTAGACATCACTTAGGAAAAGCAAGGGTGGGCAGAGGTGGCTGTGAAGACACGCGGTCACGGACAGCTCACGAAGCTGACACGGGTACACCCGCTGCTTCGAACGGACTTGGCCACAGTCCGTACGCCGTAGCCCTTGAGGAACTGTTACTGGAGGAAGCATTACCTTCTTAGTTTTAGATTTAAAAACTTGAAGACTGGGTTAAATAATCTAGACTGATGATCATTTCAAAAGGAGAAACTGCCAAAATGCCTGATCAGGAGAAACTTTTGCTATGAGGTGTCAAAGGTCACCACTGCCCGGGTGACTGGGGCTCCACGACATGGTGTCCTCGGGAGGCGCTGAAGCCAGTCGGAACCGTCCGGAGAGCTAATGCAGCGAGCGTCCGCGTAGGCGTCCCCTCAAATAGTCAATCACTGCAATTCTATGTTTATTGGTAATGTCGGATTTGCTCCTATAACACGGACACCGTGTCATAAGAAAACCAGATTTAAAAAAAAACCTCAGATCTCCAGTCTTAGAAATTTCGGTCTTAAATGTCAGGGCAGCCAACTGCAATAAAGGAAGTCCACATGCACGCTACAGAGTAAGGAAAAGGTTTGCAAAACCTCCCAAAGCAAGACAACATGATTGATTGTAATTTAGGCTGGTCAGTGTCACGCTCATTTTCAAAGTTTGTACCCCTGAGAAAACTGTCTGAAAACCATTATACAGTAGGCACAGAAATCAGCATACTTTATCAAACAAAACACTACATAGCTGTCACTACATTAGAAATTATATTAATTTTTTGTAAATGCTGCGGACAGAGGAGACTGTTGAACGTTCTGAAATCTGTGCTTGGTTTTCATCTAGAATGGAGCAAGTGTCAGGCAAATGAACATCATCTGTGACGCTGACGTTTTTCTCCCGTGCCTGTAGATCAGCTTGCAATTCCATAAGGTGTCTGTAGGAGAAAACCACTAGCAGAACAAAACACGCAGCTGGGGGATTCGCTTTGCATGTGCGGACCGGACAGATTCGCCATGAAGTACTTCCTGAAGGGAGAGCACGTGAGAATTCTTTGGCTCCGATCACAGATCGCTCCAAGACTTGAGTTGCGTGGACCGAATCTCTGAGTGACTCTACTTTGACTGTGAGACTACATTAAAAGCACATGGACACTTGGGAGTGTGACTTGGCGCGGTGAGGTGCCCTCGCTAACAGTACTTCACAGGATCCCTCCAAGGTGCCCGGTGCGGGCCCAGGAGCGCCCGAACGGAGAGCTTACTGAGATGGCAGACTGAAGTGACGCGGTGACTCTCTTAGTCGTTGGGTTTGTTCTGAAAAAAGTTTGTAAAGGACCACCCTCCCCCGTTCGATTTCGGAGAGTCTTCATCTTTAGGAGGAATCAAAAACTGTCGGGAGTTAATGGAGCAGGGACTTCCAAAAGAGACAATTTCACTGTTGCTGTCTGTGGACCTGGGAGAGTCTGGAGATACTAAGTTCCAAGTATTGACATTCGCCTGAGGTCTGTAACCAGCAGTTTTATCTAAGTCGTCCTCTGCGCCGAGGTCTCCCCCAGTAGCAGGGACCGGCAGGTGCATCTGGGGCTTATAGCCGGCGCCCCCCACGGGGTCGATGTCTTGTTCTTCCTCTGGTTTCGCCTGAGGCTGGTACATAGACTGGATGTCAATGTACACGACCTGAGAGGCTCCTCCGGCCTCCTCCGCGCCCGGCTGCGCCGTTTCCTCCTCAATGACGGGAGGGCAGTAGGACACGACCACGTGGTTCTCGGGGTCTGCATCAGAGCGCTCTTCCCGCCGCTCAGCTACCGGAGACATTATTTCCGTGTCTTCTATTTTCGGAACTGCTGATCGAGTTTCCAGAACCTCAACATTATTTGGGGTGCAAGGATTCATTTCCAATGTTTTGAGAGCACTGTTTCCCTAGAAATAAATGATGATAAAGCAACGATTAAGAAGAGCACGAGAAGCTGCTGCAGTGCCCTTCCTACAAAAAGGGGCATTATCTCGTATATTTTCCTCACAGCTATTTAGGGAAATGTGTCTGCTATTCTATAATGCATACTAGAACAAAGGTTCATATATCAATATGTTCCCTGCTATTAATAGCAGTGAAAAAAAGAGCATGGTAAAAACACACGTTAACAGTCATTAGTGTAGAAGTTCAGCAGATGTTGAAGACGCCCTTTGCTCAATACATTTTCTGCTACGTGGACATCTGCATGTTAAGAATTTCTCACAAAAGACTAAAAAAAGAAGCCAGTATTAAAAAAATAAATGTTTAAGAAAAGAAAGGATTACCTCACAGACACCCTTTTGAAACTGCAGAGCTTTACAATTCTCTGGATTTGGAATATCAGGGTAGAAGGTTTCTTTGATCCTTTAAATAAAGATGATTAAGTACATTTAATAATTACAATTATCAATCAGGCAACAAGTAAGTTAGCAAGTCCCTGGGCTTATTTCGACATTTTGTATGACCCTTCGGCGAACACCTGAGAGCGCGAAGCCAGAGCCCTCTCCATGCTCATTCACGAAGCTCTCCGTACAGCGCGCTCAGAGGCTCCTGTCGGGAAACTACAAGCAGTACTTCTGTTTCTACAACTACAGTATCTTGGGTCTTATGAAAGTGGAAAGCAAAGGATTCAAATGGTGACTGTGCTCTCGGGTCAAAAGTACAACAGAAACACCGCTCTTCTGACTCAACGTCCACAGTGTTTGTTAGTGGGCTCAC
The DNA here is from genome assembly GCA_028534135.1 of Potos flavus. Classification (NCBI taxonomy): domain Eukaryota; kingdom Metazoa; phylum Chordata; class Mammalia; order Carnivora; family Procyonidae; genus Potos; species Potos flavus. Next base: position 107,452,903 of record CM052895.1, on the reverse strand, counting down.
GCACCGTCCGGTAATGGGGGCGTATCTATCTGCATTAGCAGTTCTCCGCGGCTCCTCACGGGGTCTGGACTCTGAGGGGAAAAGGCTAGTAATCATGAGCAAAAATGAAATGCAAACAAAAAAGAGACTGGCTCAGTGCCATGTCATATGTAAAGCTGTTAAAAAGAAGTTGAGTAGGGATGCCTGTGTGGCTCAGTTGGTTAAGCAACTGCCTTTGGCTCAGGTCATGATCCCGGAGTCCCAGGATCAAGTCCCACATTGGGCTCCCAGCTCCACGGGGAGTCTGCTTCTCCCTGACCTTTTCCCCTCTCATGCTCCTCTCTCTAATAAATAAATAAAATCTTAAAAAAAAAAAAGTATTTGAAATTCCTAGAGAAAAAAAAAAACTTTGTTAATCTAAGTCTGAAATGCCCTAGCTTCTAAACTTTCCCATTTTATCTTTTGTATTCATATCATTTTTAAAATGTGATGTTTGGTAATGAGCCTATGGGCACCAAACAGGGTATTCTGTTGTTCTAAACTATTACTATGTTAACTTCTAAGCCAGGATTACTAGAATACATTCTCTTCTTTATCATAAAGGATGGCATTTTTAATGCCAGTGAGGGCGGTCTACGCGTGAACACAGCCATCTGCCCCAAGCGCAGCCCAGGACGGCTCCTGCCAGCTGACCTGGAGGTGTTCTCTCCCACGGAGTCGAGGATCTCCCCCCTCTTCTCCCCTCCCGCCTCTCTAGCTTCACTCAGACACCCAGTTCTTCTCACTGTCTCCTGTTGACCAAGCTCCTTCCGATTTCTGGGCCCTCACAGGACTATTCTCTCTCCCTGGAACACTCTTTCTCCTTTCCTTACCCTACGGGACTCTGCTCAGATGGAGCTCCCCTTGGGAAGTCGTGCTCGACCACCTCCAGTGACATGCCCCCCCCCCCCGTTACACATACTTTATAAGCATGTATTTACTGGATGATTACGGGTTTCATGTCCACCTTTCCCCACTGTGCTCGAAGTCTGTAAGGATCACGTTTATTGAGTTCCCCACTGTTACCACTCTTCATGTGGGAGGAGTCATTCATATTTGCTAAATAAATAAGTAAATGACAGTATTTCCTAAATAGATCACCAGGACAAGTGTTATCTAATCATTAATCCTGCATATAGCTATTGCCATATCTATGCCTGTAAGTATTTTTAGTGCATCTATTACTTTAAATCATTAGTAAATACAGTAGGAGAAAGTTTACCTTTTACTTTATTACTTCAAAAACCTTTCAATAATTCTTGCTTAATATTAAGCAACATTTAATATTAAGCCAACATTTTTTTACCAACTAGTTTCAACCAAGTACTTATTTCTTAACACACGAACTGAGTAATCACGCTCTTCAGAACACAGCAGCAAGCGAAAATGTGGGTTCCATTACCATTCTCGTTTCCGATAGCAGAGGATACTCGTTACCACTCCCACAATGACGGCCACGGCCACCGGGATGAGAATGGCAATAATTAATCCCACAGCTGAAAAGAGAATATTGGGTATGTTCAAATCACCGCTTTAAGCAGGACGTATAGAAGAAATTCGTATTAGAAGATACTTAAGTTGATAAAGAAAAAAAATCCTATCTGCTCCAGAGACACTGAAAAACTTTTAAAATATGACCTTCAAGCACTTTTATAATTTTTACACTAATATGTATATTCTTTAGAAGAGGGCTGAGCGCTATTGACACGTGAGGCAGGATCCTTCTTCCCTGCGTGTGGGGCTACCGTGTGCACTCCAGGGAGCTTAGCAGCACCCCTGGGCTTCTACCCACTAGATCCCAGTAGCATCCCACAGTTCTGAGATCCAATACTGTCACCAGACGTTGCCAGGTATCCCCCAGGAGGCAAAATGGCCCCGGGCTGAGAACCATGTCCTCATGGTGCTTTATTTAAGAGTGTGTGTGAAGTCTGCTTCAGGGCGAGAGAATATGCCGCCATCCAACTTAAGCTCTTCGCTACGGACAGTCACGCCCATCTTCCCTACCCTCCATCTCAAATTTGTGAATGCTGGGGTTTACAGATTTTTAAAGGCTATTTCTTTCATTCTTCCCTGGATACGTTAAAAATCACATTTAGAATAGGGCAAAAAAGTGTTAAAAGTGGGGGGCACCTGGGTGGCTTGGTTGGCTGAGGGTCCGACCCTTGATTTCAACTCAGGTCATGATCTTGGGGCTGTGAGATCGAGCCCTGCACGGGGCTCCCAGCTCAGCGGGAAGTCTGCTTGAGAGTCTTTCTCTCCCTCTGACCCTCCCCCCTGCTTGCACACACAGCACATGCTCTCATATGAATACAATCTTTGAAAAAAATGTTAAAGTGGTCAGCTTTATATAGATTCAACATGAATTTAGAACTCCGGGCTTAAGATGTATGCTTCATGCATTAATTTCTTAAGTACTCTTAGGAAATAGCTTCAAATAACTGACAAGAATAAATACGAAGTCATCCCATGGCCTTTAACACTGCTGGCTACCCACGATAAACATGCAACAATATATGCAATTTTAAAAATGGGGGTTCCTACAAAAATAAAACTTGCTAAAACCTTATGCATTTAGGTACAGAAAGCACCTCAACAGCAATAATTAACTTACAATTTTCCTTTGTCACCACAAACATGCTCTTCTCTGGGCCCATGCCACCATCTGTATAGGCCCGCAGGACCAGATGGTAACTTGTTTTACCCTGAAGATCAGCAATTCTCAGTGTCTTCTGGGATAGGTCAGTAATATTCTTAACTTTTATGTCAGATCGACCTATTTTCAAAGGGAAGATTATTATTACTGATCTCTACACCATTTTTTAAACACCTAGTTATCCATACCTGTTCCACCCACGTCCCATCTCAAGTGAGGGGTTGCTGGCTGCCCTCGAGGCCAGGGCCTGCGGAGTCCGCCAGACCCGAGTTCAAGCTCTCCCTTGGCCAGTTAGCAGTCATGTGGTCCAGACCGAGTACTGAAACTACTCCGAACTTGAGTTTCTCTAACCCATGAAACGACTATCATGACCTACCTCCCAGGGCTGTGAGAAACTGCCATACATTCTCTAGAATAATCCCGGCATAGGCAGGTAATCAAGAAAAGTCCCTTCTCTTCCTCAGGGCAGGAAATCGTACCTCCACCCGCTGGGACGGGTCGCCGTGCCTGCGGCCCACCCCACCTGAGTGGGGCGAAGGGCGCGCCTCGCCCCCGCGCCCGCCCCAGATGCTTGGGAAGAGAGGCAGCACGCCGAGTTCTCAAATGAGCGGCTGCCCAGGGAGCCTTGAATACTCACAGACTCATTTCAAAAGAAGTATGAATTGTTTAAATTACTGTTCTAAAGTTTTAATCAAAGTAACAGAAGACAGTAGTTTGAAAAGCTGAACAGTACTAAACGGCTAACAAGCAGCAGTTCCCTGCCAAACCACGCTACCGGTTTCTTTGGGTATTTACTTCCGTATTTTGAAATAAACTCACACTGGCAGTGCTTTAAAACTTTTAGACTTTACGTATGCATGTCCGAAGAAGGTGAAGCTTGGGTGTTCTCAGCACTGTCTTCCTCCCGTCCCACATCATTCACAGACACCACGATGTTTGGGAAATTCAGAGTTTACATTACTGTGATCACATAAGTATGGATTCCTGCTAGACAAATTGCTTGGTCTGCTCACGTTTCCCTATTTTTCCGTTGTTTTAATTATGTTATTTCCTCATTTGCTTAATATACCAATTGCTAATTCCTCCCACATCCTCCTGTGAACATTCAATGTGATTTTCCACATGGCCCAACGCAACAAAGTCCCAGTGGCATGACTGGCCGCCCCACCCCTGCCCACGTCCCCCCCCAGGGCCCCCTTCCCAGGGTATCCGCTCCAGACCACCCTGTCCTGCTTGCTTCCTCAGGCTGACCCACTGTTCTAGAACCACCGCCTGAGGAGGGGACACGGGCAAGGAAGTATCTGCAGCTCCACGGGTCTGAAGATGCCTCCACTCTGGTCTCACACTGGCCGCTGACAGTACAGTCTTCGAGCTTGAAAGAATTTTCACTCAGTATCTTGGAGACACAGCCGTGCTATCTTCCAGCATCTGCGGTGCTGCTGAGAAGTCCGAGGCTGCTCTCGTTCCCGAGGCCGCGCGCCTGACAGCACAGGTCGCCATGTGCTCCAACTTCCTCATCTTTTTCCTCCAAGTTTTCTCCTCTGCATTTGTCTAATTTTGGGAAGATTTTCTCTATCTCCCATTTGATTTCTCTATCTTCTATTTAATTCTTTAAAATTTTCTTTGATTACATTTGTAATTTTGATGAGTTCTTACCTATCTTCTGAGTTCTTTTTTTAACATCAGGTCCTTTCAATAAATACAGGGTATCTCAACTATGCGAGGATAGTTTTGTTTTTTGTCTTAAATTTCTGTTTCCCTACTCTGAATCTGTTTTCTCCCATTTCTTCTGGTTTCTGTCCCCATGTTAGAATCTTTCTCAACCATCTGGTTATCGCTGGCTGCTGTCACGGTTAAGAGTGAGCCGCGGGAAGGTCACGCACTGTGAATGGGTGGCGCTTACTGGTTGGCGGGCTTCACTTATCACTGGTGGGGAATGACCAGCTCAACTTCTGGCCTTTCACTGGGACAGCCCCCCAGTACCAGCACCTTTTGTGTCTTTCCCCAGGAACCATTTCCTTTTTCCAAAGAAAGATCCTCTTATCTTGTCCAGGGAAATAGGCCTAGCTGAAGATGTCCTATTAGCTTCCTATGAGAGGAAGGAGGAACAGGGAAGGTCACACTCTTCACTAGGGTGTCCCTCTCTCTGGAGGTTCTCCGGTTCAGTTTCTCTAAAGAATAACCCCCCCCCCCCCGTCTTCAGGCAGGGGAGCAGGCACTCACGCTAGCTGAATGAAGTCCGTGTACAACTTAGGGGGTTCTCGTTGCTCCTTACAGACTTTCGGTCAGCCCTCACTGTTCAGCCCATATCCGGCCTAACCACCTGCCTCCAATCCCGGCCCATAGGATGAGTCAAATTATTTCTCGCCGAAGCCTGAACGTCCACCTGGATTTCACCATCCTCCATCCTCCATCCTCCAGGTCATCTGTCCCACTCCCATCACCCCCAAAATGTCCACATTTGGTGTACTCTTGCCTGTCTGGTTCTCTTTTTGTGGCTTTGTGCTTTTTTTTTTCCTCTTCAACTTTAGTGACCAATCCACCATGTCTAAATGGAAGTCTAGGTGCTAGAATTTTAATTGGTACAAGTGTAAAATCTCTGAACATTTGAGAAAAATTTCACTAGACTCTGGGTATTTGTAGAACTTTATATGTGGGTTTTTTCTCATTCACAAGCAACTGTGAAGGCTCTGGAAATGCAGACCTTAGTGGGGAGGGGGCGGTGCACAGCTAATGCGGCTGCTCTGGGAAGTGCCTCAGCTGATGCCCGGTCAGCATCTCCGTGCAGCACTGCTGTTCTCGACTTGTCAGACAGGCATTAAATAAAGTGGTTTTTTTTGAGGAGAGGTCATTAAGGGAAATGAGAGCTCTCAAACTGAAAAGATGATAGGCTTGTGTTATGTGGCTATGAATAGGAAACATTTGGCTCCCAACAGAAATATAATTTGGGGAGAAGCCAGAAGTCTGCATAAACATTTCTGTATTTGTAAATGTGAAAATTCTCTACGGTCTCTGGACATACCCATACCAACTGTGAAGGACCTTTAAAGACCTGATGGATGCTCTCGTCCCCAGTCAAGTCCATCAAGCTTGCCAGCTCACCAAGGCCACAACTAACTGTGCAGACGGCTCTCTGTCAGGTAACAGCAGAGGCTCTGGAGCCCTTCTTTGGGTTCCTGAGCTTTTCTCCTCCGTTATTAGAATTACAGAAAGACTTTTTTCTTTTTTAAATAATCTATGTAAGATGCTCTGTTATGCATCATACAAGATTGCTAAGAGATGGTCTCTGTCTTACGGGGCTTATAATCAAAGTCGGCAGGATAAATAATTTAAATGAAAGATGGTACATGTCATTTATCACATACTAAAATCCTGAAATTCTCATATTCATCTATTTTCCTTTACCTATTTTTCAGTTTTGGAAACCAGTATTACATTACTCAGCAGCCCTTCTCTTTCCTTAGTTTATTTTTTTTAATTTGTTTATTTTTTGTGGTTAATGACAACTTCTAGGAAATACTATTCTTGCTGTAGTAAGTGACTTACCTGATTCCAAACCCCTTATTTTAGATGTGTCTCTCTCTCCTTTCTCAAAGTAAAATAAATATCCTCTTAAAAAGCCTCTGAGCTCTTCCACGGGAATATCTTCCCATTTTACTAATATCGAATCTGCAGATGTATCCTCAACGGTGAAATTTGGCGCAACAATCGGAGCTGTAAAGGGAAAAATGTCCACAGCTCAAGGAGATTTTACGGACACAGAGGAAGACAGCAACATCTGATGAGATTTCTACCCTCAAAACTAACTGACTCTGGAATTAGAACTTTATTCGCTCTGATGTCCCACTTTCAGAGATACTATCGCAGGTGCTGCTCCCGTGAAGCTCGCGCGCTACTGACGAGACACCTGGGAGAGGGGAGCCCTTGGCAAAATCCGGGAGCAGCTACTCAAACAGAATTGTGTTCCCCCTCTGTACACAGTCTTGAAGTTAATGGTTTTATTACACGTGTTTAAGTGCAAATTAAGTCTCTCTGACATCAAAATTCAGATTTCATTTTCTCAATGACAACAGCAAAATTGTGAAATATAAACATTCGCAAAATGAAGATTAAGTAATCCCAATTTTCAATTTATCAAATTATTTTTCCTTCCTTGAACTAAATATCTCAATTCAATCTGTTTTTAGAATTCAATCTTGTAATTCCTATTGATTTCTAATTTCTCATATTACCTTGGACTCTAAGAAAACTTACCCATTTAACTTACCCAGTTCTTCTATATATCCAATTATAGAACGTAATAACTGATATCCTTGATTTCTGCACCCATACAGAAAAAAACTGTATCTTACACCCGGTCGAAACTGATCTACAAGATGGAGACAATTAATTTTCATAAGTATGTATTACTATGAACATCTGTTTTAGAAATATCAAACTTATAATCACTTATTCTGAAATTTCCAAAGCTAATTTTAAACAGATATTTTCTTATAAAAAATACATCCATATTTTCAAAACTGATAAATATTCAGAGTGAAAAATGACTAAAGAAAAATTAAACAAATTCACTTCTGTTGTAATGAATAGTATTATAACATGACATGACCTTGAAGGGAGAAAACAGTGATCAAGGCTTTTATTTTGTTTCTTAAGATCAAGCAACGATGACTTCTTCCCAAATTTGGGCCAGGGTCAGTTTACTAGCCATAGCCAATTCCAGGTCCATGTCAAGCCTCTGGAAAGCCCCTTCCTGCCCTAGCCAGTGCGATCTCTCTCACCTTGCTCTGAAAAGCAGATACTAACATTTCCACTCTCCCTTGCTGCTTCGAGGTATGCCGGCCCACAGAGTCTGTTTCTCTTTATAGCGTCGCTATTTAGTGCCCCTGAGTTAACTCCACAAAACACGCAAGAGAAGCATCTTAACTTCAAAAAGCCCCTTTTAAAATACACTCTCGACACAATGCAATGTGTGGAATGGTGGGAACACAGAGGCAGACACAGCGTGGCCCGTGGCCTAGAAAGGTGGCAGAACGGTGGGGAGACAGATGAACGGGGGTAACCAAGACACCACGTGCTAGACTACAGGCTGCGGCACCCTCACCGCGCGACCAAATGAGTCTAAAAGTATCACGAAAAGCCACCGAGAAGTGACATCTGAGACAGGGCCTTAATAGATAATTAGCAGCTCACCAGTGGCGGGCCAGGAAGATGCTGCTGCCTGGGGGGAAACGGCAGCAGATGGGATTGCACTGAATTTCCAGAGAGCAGCTCTGCTGGTGTGGTCGGAGCACCAGTTCTCTGACTGCGCGCCCACGGAACACCAGTGGTTCTACAAGCTCCAAAGTGAGATGGCCAACCTCTCAGATCGCTTTGTAACTTTTTTCTTTGGGGTCAGGCGTGCCTGAGGTTATTTTAATCTTCATGTATGTTAGTAAATCTGTACCTAGTGTTACAATGATTAACATATCAATATTCTATAGGGTTCTGCTGCCTTAAAAAGAAAAGGAGCCCGAGTGGGGATTATGGCATTAGTTCTGTGTTTTGAGGTCATAAAATAGGACAGTTGAATGAAGAGGCGATTAGGTCGAGAAAGGGACAAGAAGTGCGTCCTGTGGCCACATGCTGTCCCAGCAGCAGTAAGTAAGAGAGACAACTGCTGCCTCCGGAGGCTCTGAACGGCTTTGAATTTGAATCCTGGTGCTGTCACGCTGGTTCCGTCAACCTGGGCGAGTGACCTGACTTCTCTGAGCTTTTCTCAACCACTGTGGGGCTCTGCTCGTCTGCTGTAGTACGGGAGCTTCTCCCTCTCGCCCTACAGGCCTCAGCTTAAACTTCTGTCCCCAGATGCTCTAAGGACACCCCGCTCCACACCACCTGCCCCCGTTCACCCTGCTATTCTCAAAACCCAGGTGAGGACAGTGGAAGAGGGACGAGAATTTGTACGGTGTGCGCTAGGCTGGCGTAAGGCTTAGGTAGCCACGGGTGGGGGGGGGGGGGGAGTGCGAGGGCAGGTGCAGGAGAGGAGGGCAGGGTGCGCCAGGTACTCTGATAAGGGAGGCAGGGTCCAGAAAGGATAAAGGGAACCATCAAGTATTTCAAGTAGAACTGGCAAATAATCTAAACCGACTTGGAGTAACCCAGTGGATGGGACTCATCTTCACCATCTGATGGTGATAAAAGGAAGCGGGCAGCACTGGTTCCGGGAGAGAGGATCGGCAGCTGCTTGCTCTCCTGGCCTTCACCTCAACGTGAGGAAGAACCAGGACAGGGGAATGGCCTCGAGGAGCATCACCACCGAGGCTGCAGGATCCAGAATCCCCAACGGCAGGGGCATGAAACACTCACAAGGAACAATGGTGGTGGAAAGAGGGCCGTAACATCCAAGGACAAGGCTGGCTTCGCCTGCACGTTACTGCGTACTCCTCACGGCTGACCTGTAGGCTGCTCCTATCAAAAGCAGCTTGCCTTACAGGACTCCTGGCTTGTCAGCACTCGGGCGCTGGGAACTGTCCCCTCCCCGCCCCACACACACTGTGCCCCCCGCCACGCGGATGACCCCGGTCCTCCATCAGTGGTGATGCAAGCAAGGCCTTTGTTCTCGGCTCCGCCCAGTAACCTGCGCTTGGGCAGACAAAGGCAAAGGACGAGGGGTGAGACCACACTGCTTAGGGCTCCATGGTCTTCTTTCTTCAGGAGCATTCCTCCATGTTGTTACGGCTTTGACACAATCTATGGTGCTACTTAACATTCCACTTTACAGACACACTGTAATTGACTCATTCTATTTGCTATTTGGGTTTTCAACTTTTGTGATTACAAGTAACACTATGGTGAACCTTCCCAGATGCAATCCTGTGTTGCTTTCTGATTATTTCTCAGAATAAAATCCTAGACAAGTAATTACTAGATTAAAAGACATGAACCCTTTGCCATGCATACTGCTACAAAGCACTTTCCAGAAAGGTCAAACCAATTCGCACCCACTCCAGCGGTGAGGGGGAAATGATCGCTCATTATATGCAGTCACCCCACATACTGCTCTTTTAAAAATATTTGTTAACAACTTTCACGGAGAGGCATGAGTTCATCTTACCGGATTCTATTACAGTTTCAGTGCTGTTTGAAGGGACTTTTTTCCAGTCCATAAGGCAGGGTTCAGACCGAGATGAGTTACACCATTTAATAACATAGTCACAAGTCATATTGGGATCGTAATTCCAAGTGAGGAGAATTCCATTTCCCATTCCGACAGCCTGCTCTACTTTGAGATCATCTTAAACAAGAAAGAACTACAGGTTACTTGTATTAAAAACAATAATATAAGGTAAATCTCATGAAAATGGGCAAGAGTTAGAAAAACTACTTCACTGGACAGAAATTTTAAACAGTGCTCAAACTAGATAAACCTCTAGCAAAGTTTACAAGTGTTGCTCCGTTACTTCTGCTGTAAAAAGCTACTTACCTGTGCGTGCAGACGGACTCGGAAGCTGGAATGAGTAACACAAGCGCACCTAGGACAGGTGGGAACGCGGCAGGCGGGGGTGTGGAGGTCAGGGCCAGGGGGGACAGGGCTGACGGCGTGCGGGCACTGGAGGGGGGCCGGCAGGGGGCAGAGCACGCTCCTCTCCTCGCTCCTCTCCTCGCCCACTATGGGTGTGAGCTCTGAGAGAGCAGACGGGGGCCTGTGCCTGCGACCCCAGCCCCGGGGCCAGACCTACAGAGTGGGAGCACGATAATGTGTGGTAAACAAGTGGACGGACCAGCCCTTCTCTTCCTCTCAAGCCTCTGGGTGGGCTGAAGGGGCTTCTGGAGACGGGCTGAGGAATGGGGAATGGGCTGATCATAGCGGGATCAAAAGCTGTGGGACGGAATGGCCAGCGTGCGCACAGGGAGAGAACGGCCGACACAGGATGGAGGGCTGGGGTGCCGAGGTTGGAGGGAAGGGGGCCATGCTGAGGTTCTGTCTCCCCATCCTGTCAGATCTCGGCCTAGGGATGACTGGGGGCCCAAGCTGGGGGTGAGGACTGGGTAGGTTAGGCCCAAAGGGAGAGGGAATTTTCCACAGTAACAGGAGAAAAGAAGTTATTTCTATAACCGATTTCTATTCAAGGGTTCAGTAAAAAGCCACAGAAAGGGTTTTTGAAAAAAAAAAATGGTATTCATAAAGCAATCACTACCTAACACAAGAAAACAATTTGGCTTAGAATTCAGAAGACCTTGGACATGAGAGTGTTTAGGCTCAGTGGGATTAAACCCCCACACGATGAACCTGCTCTGCGGCCGCGGGACCTCCGACTCAGGAAATCCTCCAGGAACAATGATTTCTTCTGAGGGTTCTGTAACTGTCTAGGAGCTGATGCCAGACCATTGCTAGTTCTGTAAATTACGACCTTCTGAAGGACACATGGAAACGGCAGGAATACAATTCTTGAATTAAAAGACAACACAGCTATTGCCTATCATCATAGAGCAATGAAATATAGAATCTAAGCCAGAAGGCTATCTTCTTAAGGGTGTTCACACCTCTCTTCTCCTCTCTCTCTTTTTTCTTTCTGCCGTCACACCACTGCCTGACGACCTCTCCCCTGTGGTGTGTGCTGCGATCTGGGCTCTGTGTTCCGTGTGTCTGAAAGGTACGGTGCTTCCCCTTGTCCTCCCTCCCTTACGGTCGACTGAAACAAAGCCCAGAACCAGCTAAGTAGCAAGCAGTAAGAAACTGCCTCAGTCAAGAGTCCAAAAGATACTTGGAGGACCCTAACTGGACCGACCAACTTTTCTTCCTTCAGGAGTGGGTGGTCAATGACAGGCGCCCCCATACTGGGGCAGGACAGCAAAGGGGGATGGGAGCAGGGAATGACCTGGAAGAGAAATGAACTGAGAAAAGAGGCAGAAGTGGCTATGGGTTAAATATTATGGATTACTGGTAATCCGTAACATTTAAAGGAAGGCACTAAGTTAATTTTAAAATTGCACCACAGTGACTTTTTAAAGTTTATACTGAAGATCTAATTTAGACTTTAAGAAGAATTTCTATTTTTCTTTTAAGATTCTATTTATTTATTTGATGGAGAGAGAGACATCGAGAGAGAAAACACAAGCAGGGGGAGTGGGAGAGGGAGAAGCAGACTTCTCGCTGAGCAGAGAGCCCGATGCGGGGCTCTATCCCAGGACCCTGGGATCATGACCTGAGCCGAAGGCAGAGGCTTTAACCCACTGAGCCACCCAGGCACCTTGGAAGAATTTATCAGTAAAGGATTCCCAGTAATAAAGAATGTCTTATCGACAAAGCTGCTATTCAGAGCATTTTTTCCTGCCTGGCAGTTTGCAGAGCAGCCCAGCTGATACAGCAACAGTTCCTGTGGTCTCGGAGAGATACATGAAGACGGCCCTTAAACAGCTGAAACATTTCTTACTGAGAGTAATGTCTAACACCGTAACTCTCCAATGTAATGCACTAAAGTAACTGGTAACACTATTTTATCCACCAGCACAGAGGTCTCGAGTCGTCACTAGTGACTAATGGCTGCTGTCTCTCAATGAATTCTGCACATTAGTGGGCTCGTTCCTCTTTATGGATCAGCAGCGGCAGGGGATATGAGAAGAGAGCTGACCTTATAAGAGCAAGCAAACACCCTTTAAAATGTTTTGCTTTAATTTCCTGTTCTTATATTCTACATTATCTTAGGCACTCACCGTTTGGAATTTCCATGCTCGCTATTTTAGAAGGTGGCGATGAGCCAACAGAATTTTTTGCCACCACACTGATGATGTAGTCGTTCTTATCAAGTTGTAGTTCTGCCTTGTGTTGAGGATCAGGGATCTCAGAAAGGGACTGTGTCTCCTCATCGAGTGAACAGGATACATTATAGGAAAGTATCTTCCCATTCGCTTCACTAATGGGTAAAGGCTATGAGAAACAGAAAAATAAATTTTGTCAAAAACCTGCAAAACCGGCTGTGTGATGAGGCAAGACCATCAGGTCTAAACCAGGCACCGTGTCAGTCATGACAAGGTAACATCAGAAACGAGGGAGCTGTGAACGGTGTCAAACACAGATTTAAAAGGCACCGTGGCCAGGACAGATCAGGGAAGTGATGCTGAAGAAAAAATATACTTACCATAAGCAGTAAGAGCATGCTGCAATTTAAAAATTAGGTAAATACAAACCAGTTTTTAGCCTCGCATTTTTCAGAAACAAAAAAGTAACAAGAATGACTGCTCTACTAAACGAAACATAAAAAGTTACGGCATTGGGGCGCCTGGCTGGCTCAGCCAATGGGCCATGTGACTCTTGATCTCAGGGTCATGAGTCTGAGTCCCAGTGCTGGTAGAGAATACTTAAATACATAAAACTTTTAAAAAAATTTTGCCATTGCATTGTAGTTTTTAAAAAATATTTATTATTTTCTCAAAATAGTACATGCCCATTACCAGAAAATTTGGAAATGATACAAAAGTTAAAAAAAAAATCTATAAAATGCTCCTATATTCCCATCTCTTAAACACTCTTACATTTTGATATTTTCTTCAAGTCGTTTTTCTAAGATGTAGATATTTTTAATTAAAATTGTTTTAATCACGATTTTATCTTTTTTTCCACCTTTCTATATTTGTCCGTAATATGTACACTTTAATGGCTTTATATTTTATGTAGTATTTTTACCAGTTACTTGAATATTCCTTAAATGAGTGAAATTTAAGTTTTTTCAACTTTTCACAATACTAAAATAATACTTCGGTATACCTTTTTGCACCATTTTTTTCTTTTTCATAGTTAGGATTAATTCTTTAATGTGGATTTCCAAAGTAGATTTACTGGCTATAAGGAAACATTCAAACTTTTCAATTTGTGTAGCTCAACTGCTTTTCAAGACTATTGCTCCAGTTTATACGACAACGCACGGGACCCTCTGATCCAGACTGACCTCGATATTAATACTCTGCTGAAAACACTGCTCCTAACAGCGACTCTGATGGCCTGTTCTATTGGGCCCATTATCAGCCTAAGACTCACGGGCTTCATTTGACGCTACTGACCCCTCGCTCCTTCACAGAACCCCCACGCTGGCTTTCTGCCCTACCATTTTCTGCTCGTTTTCCTGTCCTCTAACCTTCCCACTCTCCTCTGCTGGCTCCTCCTCCTTTGCCGCTCCTTTATACGCTGATATCACCTATGGGTCCCTCCTTGGCCTCTTTCCACCCTGCATGGCCTCCCTGAGTGATCCCATTTACATTCTACTCAAACCTATGTCTTTATTCTGACTTCTCCCCTGAACTCCAGAGCCTCACATTAAACCACCACCTATTAGACTCTATCTGATACCCCAGTGGCACCTATTTTTAGAATGTGTTTTTAAAAAGTCAACCCCAAACAACTTAATTTTCCACCCAAACACACTCCTCCTTGCCAAATGGCAGAACCATCAACCTAGTCTCTGAAGTTACAATCACTTCAGTATTTTTAATCTTTAGTTAGGCATTCATCTAGATTGAACCACATCCCAAACTTTCTCTACACTGAAGGAATGGTCCTGCAACACCAGGCTGATGTGTGTGTGGGGTGGGCAGAGCAAGCTCCTGTTCCATCTCCTAATTCCAAAGACCCACGTGATATATTGTCTTCGGCTAGAGGACGCATCAGCTATTAAACCGTGATGAACAGACCCTACACGTGATCTTAGCCGAAAGGCTGAGAAGTGACACACTGAGGTGGCGTGTAACTGTTACTACATCATCATGGAATCTGACAGACAACTGTGAGTAGCCAGTGGATTTTCTAATCAAGGTTCAGAGGGGTACACGGTCATATACAGACCATCACAAAGTAAAAGGACTTACAGTGAATCCACACACAGACTTAACCTTCCTCAAAGCTGGACTGATCTCAAATTTTCGTAAAAATAATGTTTTACTTTCAGTAACAAAATTCACTATTTAAAGGAATCCAATTACGACTGCTCGTATAAAATCTGATGTTGAAAACAATTGTTTGTTTTTGATGTTTGCAAATCAGGTAAAGAATATAATGCAACAAAAATGTCTGCCCTAGTAGAGAAAAACCAGTGAAAACATAATGCAACCTATATCTAAAAATTTTACAAAACCATGAAAACCTTTTTAAGTGGCATATAGTAATACAATTAAGGGAAAACAATTACATATGATCATGTAAAAAGTTTCCTATTCAGTGAAGAAAAAAATGTAACATCAACACAACTGAGATTCTAACTTGTAGCTTCTGGCTGTGTTTCTGACTCAGGTGAGAGAGAGGGAATTCATGAAATCCTCAGGTCCTTTGCAGGCCTTGTGCAGTCAAACTAAAGAACGCTGTGATGTGTCAGAGAAGATCCCCACCAAACTGACTGTGGTGAATGGGGGGTGATGAGGAGTGTGGGGGCTGGTAGGAGCCAGGTTAGATTCGCAGCAGGACTGCGAACAGCCAGTCTCAGAAACCTGGGCTCCTTGATTGCCCAAGTACCACCTGTAAGTTAAGTAGCTCAGCACAATGTCGACATTTAGATATTCAGGGAAAAATCAGGTATTTACCTTCCAGTAGATTATTAAATTTTTTCCATCGGAACTCCACTCTCTCCACGTATCTGGTCCCTTTGAAGGAACTAGAAAAGAGATTTAAAAGTTAGCATCTGAAGATGTGTATTGTATGTCAGTTGATAACAGCAGTAATTGAGACAGTGGCACTTGAGATTTTTTTCTAGGTTTTTGGAATTCTCCATAGAAATGTGAAGCAGGCCAGTGGCTTCCGCTCAGAAATGAAACTAGGAAAAAGCTGAGCGCTCATGTCTGCAAAACAAGAGGCCCCTCAGAATGGATTAAAATCGCCCCTCAGGCCCTGAGGGATGTGCTCGTCTCATCCTCCTACCTCCCCCTGCTCAAGTGGACTCTGGCCGAGCACAGGCTTCCCGGTGCTCCTCAAACTTGCTGAGGACACCGGCCTCAGGCTTCCCGTGCTTTCTGTGACCCCTCTCCCTGTGCGCAGAAACTCTCCTCCCCTGGATTACCTCACCTCCTCCGTATCTCAGCTCCAGTGTTACTTTACTAGTAAGGTCTTTTCTAGCTACCCTATTTAAAAAGTTGCAACCCCTCCTCCCATCACCTTCTTTCCCTAGTCCCCTTTCTAGGCTTTAATTTTCTCTGTGGCACTATTTTTGTTTTGTTTGTGGCATTTATTTTCTCTGTGGCACAACATACTATTTTTAAAAAATTGATTTCTAATCCTCTATCCTACAAACTCCATCGGCAGAGGCTGTTTTATTCAGTGCCATATCCCTGGTGACTATAACACTTCCTGACACACAGTGGGTGCTCACTATTTTTTTTTTTTTTTAAGATTTATTTATTTGAGAGAGAAAGAGAACATGCATGTGAATGGGGTGGGGGAAAGACAGAGAATCTCCAAGCAGACTCCCTGCTGAGTGCGGAGCCTGACATGGGGCTCAACTCATGACCCATGAGATCATGACCCATGAGATCATGACCTGAGCTAAAACCAAGAGTCAGCCCCTCAACCGACTGAGCCACTCAGGTGCCCCTCAGTAAGTACTTGTTTAGTGAATTAGTGCTATCATCTCAGTGAGGTATAAATAAAATGTTTTCTCTTGGAAACAGCAGCTCATCAACTGAAGGCAAAAGATCCTGTGGTAGCCAGTCTCCAAATGATCAATGATACTGTCACACCTCCTGGTATGCCCGCCTGTATGCCACACAGGCAGGCATACCAGGAGGTGTGACAGTATCACTGATCTAGGAGGAGCCAGCTGCCATGTTATGAGGATACTGGGCAGCACCATGGAGAGACCCGCATGGTGAGGAACAGCCATGGAGTGAGCCATCTTGAAAACTGATTCCCTAGCCCTGGGCAAGCCTGCAGCTCCCATCTATGTCCCCACTGTGGCCTCACGAGAGACTGTAAGCCAGAGCTACTCAGCTAAGCTGCTTCTCAATTTCTGACCTATACTCATTGTGAGATAATATATGTTTGCTGTTTTAAGCCACTGAATTTTAGGGTAATTTCCCAGGTAGCAATGGATAACTAAGTACCCTCCCCTTTCTGGACTCGTGCACAGGATTCAGTTTTGATGATCCAAATAGTTTTTTTACACTTGATTATCACAAAGCTTCTCTCATCTCTCTAACCTTCCTTCATGTGGAGAGGCAAAAATCTGGATTAATATCTATCATTTGTTGTTTTACTGTTCATTAATTTTTTTGAAGAAGTTTTTTTTTAGAAGATTCATTTATCTGAGAGAGAGACAGAGAACACATACATAAGCTGAGGGAGGGGCAAAAGGAGAGGGAGAGAAAATCCTCAAGCAGACTCCCCATTGAGTGTGGAGACCGACATGGGGCTTGATCCCAGGACCCCGAGATCATGACCTGAGCTGAAATCAAGAGTCAGATGCTTCACCAACTGAGCCACCCAAGCGCCCCTGGAAGAAGTTTTATATTCCCTATATTATCTAGTGCAAATAAAGCTTTTGCTATCTTTTGTTGAATGACTCCTGAAAATTATACCTATTTCTAAGTTTTTTGTTTTTGACTTTTAAAGCTGACATCTGACTATTCAAGGATAGAATCTCGTTTCATCTTTGGAAATTATCATACTCAGAAAACCAGTTACCTAATTTTGTACCTATTTTGACCTCTGTGTGCTGCAGAAACTGAAGTTCAAGACCTCTGGCCCCATCCATTTCTCAGGCCTAGGTCACAAATAAAAATTCCAACAAATTCTCTTTATTAATAATTGTCTCTAGTAATCTAAATAGATTATTAAAATTACAGGAAAGAAGGAGAGTGTCAGAAAAATCATCCATAATCTTACCAGAGTTTCGAGTCTGTTTCCTCTACAGCACCTTAGGACAGCTGCAAACATCCTGCAGACGGGCCTGGTCTTTCCACACAACACAGCCAAGCAGCTATGTATATTATCACAAACCTCAGAGCCACCACTTAAGATGTCTGGGTGACATTTTACTAGCAGATATTATTATACAATTACACAATTCATCCTTTTACTCACTTTGGTGACATTTTCTTTAAAAATAAGTTGTAAAATTCAAGATCCACAGTAATAATCAGCTATAAATCATTTAGTAAACTTACTGGCTTCTGTAGTTAAGTATTTTTTTTCATTGCTCCATTTGCTCCATTTCCAGAAAGTTTCAGTAGAACAGCGAATCCGGAAAGTATATATAGTATATGGATTTAATTTGTCCACAGCAACAAGATAACTTGAATTTTCTACTCCATTGATTGTGACATTCCGCTATTAGAAAGCAAATCAGTATGTATATGTATGGATATGTAATGTCAAGTAAAAATTCCCACATGTATACACACACATACACACACACACTTTTTTCAACAAGAAAGCCCACCCAAATTTGTAACATAAATTGACTAAATGTCCACATGCGTTTACCTTTCTAAAACTAAAGACAGTTCATCCACCAAAATATTTTAATTTTTACATAAATACAAAATCCGTGAAATTATGCTCTGTAGTAACAATGAACAGTATTTAGGTGTCATTTTAATTCAAATACTGGATCTAAGTAATAATGATCAATTAAATTATGCAGAGAGGATGATGTAATCTTGCTCACTGGTCAATGGCTAATGGTAATACAACAAGCCTTAATACACTTTAGTAATCTAAGATGACCTTGAGGATTAAATACATTAGTCAGCTATTTTGGAAGCTTCTTTGAGGCAGGCATCATTTTATGCATTTTTTTAATAGGGCACTAGAACCTCTAGTTTGGTGCTAAACATGTAGAATATATTCTTCAACAAACTTTTATTTAAATTATATAAAATTAAAATGAAACAATTTAAACAAATCTGAGGATCCGCATGCCTCAGGAAATCCTCTGAGCTACCAATAATGAATTACAAAGGAGTTTTTTGGGTTATATTCTGGCATTTGGCTGATGTTCTAGCAATCATCAGTAAGTTTCCAAATGAATATTTTCACTTAGTATCTTTTATTTTGGACTTACCACAAATTACAAGAAGGTGCAGTTCAAAAGTCAAGCTTAAGTATCTGAAATGTATTAAAAAGTCATGTTCTAACTTATAACAACCACCTTCTGACTTAGAACTTGTTCCTATTGCTGCACTTGGCAGTTTTAAAAATCACATCTTCTCTCTGGTGCTTATCAGTCCATTAACTGATGTTAAAGGTTATGGCAAAAACAATTCATTCATTTACAAATTTGCTGAGCACCAGCCATGTGCCAGGTACTATACTAGACCTGGAAACATTCTGAGTAGTCAAAGTCAAACTCATGTTCTATAATACCTTGTATTATAACTGTTTTCAAGTGCTAAATATAATGCTGTCATTACATTGATATATATAGTGTCTTAGTTCTTAGTAAATCTCTATAATAAATCATCTGAGAGCTTCTGCATATCAATTTCCTTAATTCATTCTGAAAACTATTTTATCCAAAGTAACCTCAAAGTAAGTTTATAGAAAAATCTTACTCACCAATTCTTGGACTGAGTTAGTTTTGTTAATTTCAATTTGACATAAAAGTTTAATCTTTGCAAAGTTGCCTGGTAAATGCCAGGAAAGTGTAACAGCTGTTGAATTAATATCCTTCACTTTGATTGAAGTAGGAATACGAGGATAGACTGTAAATATAATTTGTAAAGATTACTTAAAAAAGCTACGTTCTAATAGGACAAATGACAATTAAAAAAAAAAAACCACCAAGAAACAGAGAGATGTCATTAGTACCAATCAACAATATTCCACTCAGAACTCATGGCATACACTAATCTCACTTTTACTGCTGGTATCGTGCCAAGCATGTTTCTGGACCAACCACACTCAAGGTTCCTAGACTGGCATCAGGAATACTAAAAGGTAGTAGGATCATAATCTCTACCTTTAAGGAACGCCTAATTCATTTGGAGAGTGACCAAAAAAAAAAAAAAAAAAAAGGACAATGAACAAGAGTATATATGCTAAGTTGGAAATGTGTGGTCCAGCTATTAGTGGCCACAGGAATTGAGATTCAGGTGTGGTCGGGAAAGTCTTAGCGTGAAGATGGGACTTAAGGTGAGCTTTGAAGGAAGAATCTGACTAAAACTGGCAAAACAGATGGAGAAGAGCATTTCCGGTTGGGGTGTTGGCAAGAACAAGGAGGACAACAGTGAAACAAACCACACACGTTGCCAGTGATGGCGCACAGGCCAACGTAAGTGGGAAGGAGGAGTCCTGTGGCAATAAGGCGGAAAGGCAGCGGCCAGACAAATACACATGAACACTACCCCTCAAGTACCAAATGTAGCTCTTCTGAGCTTCGGGAAAACCAGGAAAGAACAAAAATGAGGAGAAGGTATAACTAATAGAAGTGTACTTACATTTACAAATAGGGCAATGAGATCAGCTACTAAGCACATGCTAGTCTCTATCATATCATAATGCATTTGGTTTAAGCCCTTCTCCGCTCACTGTGAGTCTGTGAGGGAGGCCAGCCCTCCATGTCAGCACTCCGTGGGCCGCAGAGCCCGCTATGGCGCCGATGCAGTGCGATGCCCACAGGAATGAATGCTAAGACGACCGTATTTTATTGCTATTTTGAGCTATGTATTAACAGGGCTGGTAAAAATTCCAGAATCATCAGTAATAAAAAGGAACAAACCACTCACTGACAGACACAGCACCTTGGATGGATCAAGGAAATTACCCTTAGTAAAAAATGCCAATCTCCAAAGGTTAGGTACTGGATGATTCCATTTATACATTTCAAAATGACAAAACACAGATGAGGAACAGAGTAGATGTTGCCTGGGGACAGGAATGCAGGAGCATGGTGTGTGTGTGGGGGGGGGGGGTAGCAGGGAGGTCGGGGGAGGTTTGCCAATGCAGCAGCAAGAGGAAGTCTCTTTGTGGAGACAGAACAGCTCTGTATCGTGACTGTGCTGGTGGTTCTGTGAATCTCTACATGGATCCAACTGCGCAGAAGCAAATCCACACACACATATCTCTCAATGCATACAGAAACTCATGAGAACTGAGCTAGGTCAGCAGTCCAGTTCACTGGTCTAGTTTACAGTATTGTATCCGTGCCGGCTGTCTCATTTGGAAATTGTACTGTAGTTAATAAGACATCACAAATGGGAAAAGCCGGGGGAGATGTCACAGGGCTCTATTGTTTTTGCAACCACTTGTGAGTCTACAGTTATTTTAAAATAAAAAGATTTTTAAAAAATAAAAATCTTTTAAGAATTGGGCAAAAAATTTTTCAAGAATCAAAAACTATTAAAGCCACTTAAAGTTTCTATGTAAAGTTTCTATGTAAATGACTAATTCAAATTTTTATCTGAAGTCAATAAAATGGTGAAACTTGAAATTATACATTTTAAGGATTTTAAAATAAAACTTTTAAAATTAAGATTAACTCTAAAGAAAATTATAAAAAGTAAGCCCTAGAAGAACTTTTCATTAATTTCAAAGCATTTTATCTCTTCTAAAATTGTTTTTAAGACACTGGTTTATGTAGCAACTTACCTTTTTCAGTTATGTTAACTAAAATAGTTGATTCTGATCGACCCAGAGGATTGCGAGCGTTCAAAGTAAAATTATATATTTCTTGATTTGGACGCATTTGAAAGAATAGCTGATAGCTTTCATTTGTTGGTGCTTCAACTCTTTTAAATCTAACATATTTCCCTGAAAAACTATGAATTAAGAGAACAATAAATATTAAAATCATTTCAAAATGGCAAGAGAGATAAATACTTCAGGAAAAAAGTGAATGGGTAAATTTCTAGTAATTTTTTTAAAAAGTTTATATTTCTAATTCTAGATGTACTACATACTTGGCTAAAAAAATGATTATGATTCAGAAAATAGATGAAAATCACCAGCCAGAAGCCTACTACCTAGAAACAGTCTCTGTTCATATTTGAGGGTTTTCTAGGATTTAAAAAAAAAAAAAACCATACAAATCCAGTCTGTGTGCGTGTCATTTGCAGTATTTATGGTATATCCAATTTTATATAGCATATGAGGTTTTGTATCTTACTCATAACATAGATGAGATACCTCATTTCCCTATGTCATTTACTACCCTCCAGTGTACTCCTCGCTGTCTGACATCTTTTCCTGGTGATTTTACCTTTCAAATAAAGTATAACTTGTATTGCGTGGGCCCACCAATGCGGTTGGTCTTCCTGGATTCCAAGCACAGACAATCTCTTTTAAATCATAGGTCTCACAATTCAGTTTTTGAGGAATATCGGGTGGATCTAATAGGAAAAAAATGTAGTTACTTAGTGGTTACATATATTTTCCCTGAAAACATGTTTCATAAGTGTTAACTATATTTTGTACAATTTCCTTTAGAAATGAAATAACGTATTTACATTTTATCTTTTGTAACAATGCAGGAATAGCCATGCTTTTTGTAGCATATTTTTCTGGAGTTCATATTATGCTAGAAATGATGGACTAAAATATACTGCAGAATGACTACTAGCTCGTTTGAAAACTCCCCAAGAGCAACCTGAAGACATTCTTTCCCCCTTAAATCCTACCAAATCTCTCAAAAGAAGCTCTATCAGAAAAATCTACACATTAAAGGTATTATTATCTATCATGCATATACTGTGATTTGAAAAGAAGCACCAACTCAGATCACAGGTCAGCACAGGCCATAGTACAAGTTTCAGAGTTCTTAAATAAGTTACAATGACCATTATTTACAAAGTATCTCTTGGTAAAATTCTGCATCTTCCTATATGTTCAAAGTAACTACTGCTCTTTTGTTTTTGTTCTTTATTGGAACATTCCCTCTGGTTTTGCAGGGCTAAAACTAGAAAAAAGAAAAATATTTGGGTTTTTTGTGTGTGTCTTAGATGTTTAAAGTAATAATGGAAAATTCTGCACTTGGACACTAATTATAAAAATTGATATTTCCGATTTCATGTTTAATTAAGCATACACAGAAATGGGTGTTCTCTGTTATATTTATCCAAATTATCTTTCACTAAGTTTTTTAAAAACAATTATCTACTTGTTGAAAAATTCTGTGAAATAATTTTAGTTTTTAAAAACTAAACTTTAAAAACCATTCTTAGACTGTTTTAGAGACTTAAAAGGACATAGGTAATTTCACATAGCTTCCCAAAGTAGAAAAATGTCCATCAATGACATTTTAGGTAATATTAAGAGGAGTCATGAGTATTTAAAGCCTAACAACTGCATAATCAGGTAACACTGACATATTTATTTTGAAAACTGTTTTAAATCTAAGGCTAAACTTTCAGTCGTTTTATTAAAATGACATGCCGGATTTTTTAGTATAATGCCAAAATTTTAGTATTTGGCAGATGTGTTACGTTGAAATAGTTAAAACCCAAATAACAGAAGCAAATTAGAAAGAAGTAGAAGCAAAGATGGGAGGAGAAAAAAAATGTGAGAAGGCCGTATTTGAAAGGTAATGTACTGACCATCTTCTCAAAGAAATTAACTTACAAAGGAATCAGCTAAAGCTGGATAAAATCGAGGTATAAATCAATTGTATTACTAGCATATAGAAAATGCAATTTAAAAAACAAAGCCATTTTTATGAAAATATTTTCAAATGAGAAAGTATAAAATTTGGCATGTCACATAAAATATTTACACACTCTATGTCACAGTGTAGTATTTTAAAGTTCTTGAATATGATGAAAGATTAATACTTAGGTCAATTTTTAATGCTGAAGTGGCACTATCTATGAAAATAACTCTGAGTGATTATTGAACACAGAGTGTTTATAAAAGATTTTGCTTATAACTAAATTGGCTCATGCATAAACACTGACAAGTACTGGGTAAATAACTGTTTTGTCTGCTGGATAATACATGTATTTGCAATCACAATAATAAACTGAACAGGAAAAAAAGCTACTTTTACTAGCAACAAACATCAAATTCCTAGGGATAAACTTACTAAGAGATATATAAGAGCTCCTCCTATCACTAAAATAAATCAAAGAAGACCTAACTAAATGAAAAGATATACATGTTCTTGATTTGGATTAACTCAGTACGGTGAGAATGAAAATTCTCCTAAGTGGTCTCCTAAATTAATAAATCTAAAGCAACTCAAATCAAAACCCTGGCAGATTTTGATTGTTTCTTTTCAATATATGGTGGGTTAACAGGATATGCATAAGGAAAAGAAAATAATGAATCTTAATCCCTAACTCACATCATAAACTGCCCTTGCTGTTAAGTTCCTAAAGAAATCCCTCTGCAGGGAAATTCTATTGCTGCTTCTCAGTTAACAAATATTGGCTATTTCAACCCCCAGATGCTATAAATGAAGGTTAAATTATGAATTAAACAGGCTTGTTCTACTATTATGATAGAAGAGTAGTACACTATTGGAAATAATAAAAACCTGATGAATAGTCTCATCTTCTGAGTTTTAATTTTTGTCTTTCATATTTTTAAGCGGACATCTCACTTTTTGGTATCAGTTATCGTAAGGTAGCCTCACTCCATATACCACTGGTTCTTAACTTGTACCCCATGGTCATTTGTGAGGAACACTGCGAATCCCTTCCTAAAATCCCATTAGGAAAAAAATTTCCTAATGTTTAAATTTGAACATAATCTTACTCTCACTTGAATTCCAAAATGCATTACTGGGAAGACAAAAAGAGAGAAAGGTTACAGCCATCAAACTGAAAAGTGCATCTAATCCTGGTTATTCCCTTGGGAATATATCAGCCATGCAACATAATTCGTCCTAAGTTTCACTGGAAGGAAAAGAGAGCTGGAGAGCTGCTGGTCTAGAGCAGAGCTGAGAATCCAGAAAAGGGTAAGAAAAATCACCACATGATCAAAAGAAAATCACAAAACCAAATCACTACATTCCAGACCCTTTGATCATGAGACCCTTTAGACCAAATTCAGCCTCTGATTTCGAACGCGGGGGAGGAAGGGAAGCAAGTGCTCCTGGGGACAAGGCCATCAGGGCGCCACATGACAGTTTCCACAGGAGAGGGGACAGAAACCCTTGAAACACAAAATTCTCTGTGGACATTCAACACAAGCTACATAAACAGGGCAGTCCCTCCCAACGACTTCTGGAAACGTCGTGGAATTTTAGAACTGCGGGAATGACCGTGTTAATAAAGAAGCCCCTGTACTCTCAAGCATACATTACACACACAACACGGTGAGAGAGGGGCCCTTCAGTGCCTGTCCTCCAGTGACCCCCTTCTTCTCAGATATATTACTATAAAAGTTAGAGAAGCATGTATTACGCTATTGAAGGAGTTTGTGTAAAATCATTATGGTTCCATTAATTGAGGGATGTTTTAAAAGGTATGTTTTAATTTTAAAAAGATATGTTTATATTAGGTGGGATGTTTTAAAATTTTAATTTTAAAAGGTATGTTTTAGGTGGGAAATTGACTTTGAGTAGGCCCCTAACCAACAAAGGGGTCGGGGCACTGACCTCCCATGCAAGTCAAAAATCTACATACAGGGCACCTGGCCGGCTCTGTCCGAAGAGAATGCAACTCTTGATCTCTGGGTCGTGAGTTTGAGCCCCACGCTGGGTGCAGAGATTACTAAAACGAACTTAAAAAAAGAAAAATCTACACAAAGCTTTTGATTCCTCCACGACTTAACTACTAGTAGTTTCCTATTGACTGGAAGACTTACCTATAACAGAGACAATTCATTAACACATATTTTGTATGTTGTATGTATTATTTACAGTAAACTACAGAAAATGTTAAGAAAATCATAAGAGAAAATCCATTTATAGTACTGTACTGTAGTTATTGAAAAAAAATCCGTGTAGGGACGCCTGGGTGGCTCAGTTAACTGCCTGACACATGATCTCATCAGTCGTGAGATTGAGCCCCATGTCAAAAGTCTGTGAGAAGGTTCTCTCCCTCTGCCTCTCCCCCCACCTCTTGCACACACGTTCTCTAAAAAAATAAATCTTAAAAAAAAAAATCCATGTATAAGCAGACCCATGCAATTTGAACTTCTTTTGTTCAGGGGTCAACTGTATATGAAATAATTCCTAAGCAATATAGGATTAAGAAATATTATATACACACTACCCTTCACTCAACGAAACTGTTAACTAAGAACTTAAAACTAAGCAGATGGCTGTTTCAAATCTCATTACAAGAGCTACATAAATACAAATACATAGAAAACAAGCTTAGAACTCATCTTAAAACAAGCAAAAATTCTGGTGTCTTCATATTAAAAAAAAAACAAAAAAACAAAACAAAACAAAACAGAAAACTGTCCCCTGTCCCCGGAAACAGCATTAAAGCTTTTAAAAAGCAAAACAGATCAATAGGAAGTCTTTAATATTAATATACTTACATCCTGCGAAAATAACTGTCCCAAATATGTTATCTTCTGTTGTGAAAACCACATTTGTTCCACTATTAGCAGAAACGGAAATATTATGGATCTTGATTGCCACATTTTCCCCATCAAGATGGATAAGGGGACAATTTGTTTGGCCAATCTGTGCTGATAACACTTTTTCTTGAGTCACACAACAAAATGTTATATCTGAGCCTACAAGTATCACTTTGTCTTGAGGAAAAACCTTAGTCTGAGAATCAGGTGACCCTAGAGAGAACAAAAAGAATTACAAATATTTTATAAGTCTTTTACCATAAAATAGCCCAGTGTATATAAAACATTCTATAAAGTGTTTTGTAATAATGGTGACCCAAAGGAGCTTTCAAAGGAGCAAGACATATACAAGAAATAAAATGAAACCATGTATGTTTTATCTACTTCTGGCCGATGATGGGGGGAGCAGCGGGGATTGTAGTGCCCAAGGTCACAGGTTAATGTCTAAGAAGTCTGAAGGTTCAAACTGAATGGTTTACATGCACATGTGAAAAATCCACAGCAAGAAAAAGTCACTCATTAAATAATTCCATTTTTTTGAAATGACTTCTGTGTATTTAGGGCAGACTTCTTACTTTTCATCAGCCCGAACATATGTTTAAGTATTCTACATCCTAAACAGCACTTTTTCTTTAATCCCAACTCTGTGCAGGTTAAAGCCACACCTTTGCTTTTATTTTCCTAAATGTTCCATCTTTTTAATTATCTCTAGTTTCCTTTCTACCTACTTACTCTTTAATTTACCACAACCTGGCTTCTACCCCGACCATTCTACTAAAGTGGCTCGCTGACCTATTTGCTCAGGCCCGCCGCCACTTCTCAGTCACCCTTCCTTTCGACATCCGCAGCATCGGGTAAGTTGCCTAAGTTCTAACTGCTCAAAACTGCCTTGTCTCTTGGGTTTTACACCGCCCTACTCTCCTGGGCTACTAGGAACCCTCTGGCTATTGTCCTCACTTTGCTGGCTCTTTTTCTTCCATCCTACCCTTAGACATACAAGCTTGTAAGACATGTGTCCCTGGTCCCCATTTCTCTTTCCCTGAGGTATGGTGAACTCTAGATTTAAACAATTTCGCATCACATCTATGCTGATGACTCTCAGACATCTATCTCTGGCTCCTAGTAATCACCTGGATGCCAGACTGGCATTTCCCACTGCCTGAGACATCCCTACCCAGATATGCCCCAAGTACCTCAAGCTCAACATATTAAAAATGAATTTATCTTTCCCACCTGAGTCATTCATGTATTTCCTGTCTCAGTGGAAGGCATCACCAGCTACTCAGCTGCCCAAACTAACAGTCATCTTTGGCTCTATTTCTTGGTTACCAAATGCATAGCCATTAATTTTAATTCTGTCCCTTCAGTGTTTTCATACCTTTTCCCCCTTTTCATTTCCAGACCCAAGTGCCCTACTTAATGCCTCCACTGTTTTCATACCTTTTCCCCCTTTTCATTTCCAGACCCAAGTGCCCTACTTAATGCCTCCACTGTCTTTTGCTGACCCACAAGATCCACCTTGCTTATCCATGTGCTTCCAGTCCTTCTTTCCTCTGATCCATTGCTCCACGTGGTTACTAGAGTGGATAATCTACAACAATAATCAGCCTTTTGAAGGACTGCATTTCACCATCAACAATTTTCCAGGCCTCTCTCATGTTGCCAATATTCTACCTGCATATGAATTTCATTCAATGTACAGATGATTTTGGGGACACTTACAGATCCCCATGTTCTCTGCAATAACTCTGCAGCTCACAGGGATCTGCTCTGTGAACAAGAAACTAGAAGTCACTTTTTTTTCAATATAGACTTGATCTCAATAACACCTACATAAAATTTTTAAATGTTCTTGAACACCTACCACAGTGATTTTCAAACCTGGATGATTATCTAATCACTCCGGAAGACCCTGAAAAATATTCCTAACTCAGAGTTTTTGAATCAAAAGGTTCTGGGACAGAGACCTGGGAGATCCCCAGGTGACCCTCATGAAGCTAAATGGCATCTGAAGAACTGAAAGCTTAAACTAAACCTTACCCTTAAGCAAGACTAATCTCATTCACTTGAAACGAAAGCTTTTGAAATGGAAGCTTACAAGAAACGTTCTTCAGTGGGCTCCAGTCACTCCACTCTTTGCGACCGGAGAAATGAAGATCGTCAACATAGCATCTAATTCCCACAGAATGAGTGGCGCACTCCAAGGGCATGTCTGAGGTCCAACTCCAGTGATGAACCGTATCTTTACCATTCACAGTTGCGTTGTAGGTCACCTAAAAAAATGAACACAAACACAAAGTAAGATTTCTAAGTAGTGATATGTTCTGCGTCTCTTTCGATTTAAAGAACACAACAGACAGTATACAATCACCACTAAGCTATAAAGGCTCGCCCTTTTGTACAACCAACTCCGTTTTCTATTAGGTCTAATAGGAAAGTTACAGGGACAATAATCATGATTCATTTGTTTACCTCCTTTTTTAAATTCCAGTATAGTTAACATACAGTGTAATATTAGCCTCAGATGTACAACATAGTGACGCAACACTTGCATACATCACGCGGTGCTCGTCACAACCAGTGCACCTGTTTACTTCTTCAGCTTTAGGCTCCACTGCCTGATTATACATGATGTTAATATTCCAGAACATTCAATACAGTTCACGGAGAAATGAACCACTGCCGAAACTGAGCTCCATTTTTCGCCGAGAAAAAATAATTTAATGGGTTTGTACTTCCAAGAGTGAAAGTCAAAGAGAGGAGCAGCATTTCAACAAAATAACTGTTTCAGGTTAGGTTTTATATGTGTTACCTGTTTAAAATTTTATTTTTAAATATGCAGCTTATAATAAGATAAAATATTAACCTCAACTGTGAAAAATGGGAAGGATTTCAATGTCAAGGATGTACTAAAAGAGGGGCACCTGGGTGGCTCAGTTGGTTAAGCAACTGCCTTCGGCTCAGGTCATGATCCCGGAGTCCCGGGATCGAGTCCCGCATCGGGCTCCCAGCTCCACGGGGAGTCTGCTTCTCCGTCTGACCTTCTCCCCTCTCATGCTTGCTCTCTCTCTCTCTCTCTCTCTCAAATAAAAAAAATATTAAAAAAAAAAAAAAGGATGTACTAAAAGAAACCTTGGGAGCTATAGTTAAAGACAACAGAGTAAACAACTGTATTTCCTTCTCTCTTCTGAAATCTTTCTAAAACAAAAGGACACAGATTTTTTTTTTTAAGGCATAGATGTACAAAGGAAAAAGACAGAAGAAAGAATATCAATGAAATTATGGATACTGGTGAGCTGATGGACAACAGTAATGGACTCAGAAGACCTGAGAAAGCTGAATCTTAAGCTCCCAATGGCAAAGGCAGAAACAACCTGATTTCTATCACGGAAATGCCAAAGGGCTCAGGATGGGGCTGTACCAGGCTCCCCTGGAAACGCATGGTGAAAGTGAGGCGCAGAACAGAAGACTGCTTGAAAGTTGTTTGAAGAGACATTAGATACCCAGATATCCCTCCCACATTCTGTGCTACCAAAAGACTACCCTTCTTCATCTTGGCAGAATGGATATTTATGACCTGGAAAAGTAAAACAGAACACCTCTGGAATGAAGAACCTCAGAAAGAGCAGAGAATGGGGACTACTGTACCAAAACAAGAGGACTCCTAACCTATGTACTCTGAAGGCTGGGGTGCTCCTGCCTTCTTCTCCTACTCAGCCCCAGGACATGGATGGCAGAGTTGCTACTTACCAGGCAGGGATCTAAATCAACTTTTCTGGGGCATACAAACAGGCCAAGATAAAAATCTAAAAAAATAATAAATATTAAGATTTTGTCAACTAGATAGCCCATCCTAATCACCTATGATGAAGCCCCAGTCAAAAGTCCCTGGACAGCAAACAAAAGTTCCAATTAGATTAAAAAAAAAAAAAATTTAAGAGCCACTCACTTAAATATGAGCAGCAACCAGGATGACCAGAAATTGGAGAAAAAGTTCTGAGAGTCAAATATCAAAATAATAAAAGAACTCAAAGAAACAGACTACACAGAAAGAAAAAAAAAATTAAGTAACTGATATCCTCAGAGATGAGATATTGCATCCATAAAACAAACAAAAAGAAGAGACAAAAGGGATCTCTTATACATTAAAAAAATCTACTAATAAAAAATTCAAAAAATTCAACAGCAGGAATGCAAGATAATGTTTAAGAAAAACTGTTCAGAAAATAGAGCAAAATAAAATTACAGATGGAAAGTGGGAACAATTAAGAACATCAGAGGACCAGTCTAGAAGATTCAATTTCTGAAGAAGAGTTTCTAAGGGAAGAAAAAAAAAAAAAGGAGAAAACAGATATGAAGAAATCAAAGCCATAGGACACACAATAAGAAAATTTCCCAAGCTGAGAAACATGTGTTTTCAGACTGAAAGGGGCCAGATGACTGTCTAGTACAACAAAGGAAGATAGATCCACAAGAAGAAACAAATGGGACAATGTCTTCCAAATCTTCAGAAAATTCCCCAACTTACAATTCTATACCCAGCTAAAGTAGCAATGAATGAGTGCAAAATAGACATTGTTAGAAATGTCGTGTCTTAATGAATTCATCAGGTAGCATTTTACACTCCCATCAGAAATGTATGAAAGTTCCAACTGTTCTGCATCTTCTCAAGATTTGGAATCAACATCTTTTAAATTTCTTAGCAACCAATTTAAATTAAAAAAATAAAGTATATCTGAAAGCTACCATTATAGGTAGCAGAGAGTATTTATAATAAATAGCAAATAACTACTAGAATATATGGTTCTATCAAAATAAGGAAATAAGAGGAAAAAATTCAAGAAAAAGACGATCCATTATAAGAAAAAGGTAACAGGAACCCACAGGATGATGATGGAGACCCTTTGGACCACAGCTTCCTAAGAAATGTGCCAAAAAAAACACAAGGGATTTGTCCTAAGTGACTTGTGGGTATACCCACGTATCAATCCCTCCAACCCAGGGTTGGCTGGCAGGAGTGGAGACTGCTGGAGCTCCTGAGAAACCTCCAACCAAAAGAGTTCTCAGCTATTTACCACGCTCCTGCTACACGAACATTGTACCTGTGTGACCCCTATGTAAGCAGGGTCGAGAGGTAAGTCAGAAGGCCTCCGAGAGAGCTATTCACAAACATACAGCTGATAAAATACTAGTGTGTTTGAACATTTCAGCAGGAGATTCATACAACTTGGAGATTACTGAGGACTGAATTAATGGGGCACAAAAATTAAACTGAAAATACAAGACATGACAAGAAGCTGTACCCCCCAAAAAAGGAAAATAATAGTATATGCTGCTTGGTTTAGCTATGGATAGTGTTTATATAACCATAATACAAACAATGAATGCCAGTCTACCAAATGTTATCACAGAATGATAGATCAGTACTGGAAAAAGATGGGAAATGTGAGAGAGAGAAAGAGAGCGAGCGCGCGTGCACACACTCCAACATGCACGTGTGCGCGCCCAGGCCAGGAGGTGACGGGACTGAATTCTCATCTCCCACTGTTATAAAAAAATGTTGCTCCAAACTAAAAAGAAAAATTAAGGAAGGGCAACATAAGCATGCTACCTGGACAACAGAAATACATAATAAAAGAATCAGCTAGAAGAACTGAAACTTGCTGTTTACACGGAGAACAAAATGGGAGGGGCCAGCGTGTGGCAGAGCTCCCGGGTGTCACTCCCACCATGGCCCCACAGCGCCCAGCTTCCACGCCCAGCTTCCACGCCCGTATGTGAGGCCATGGGCAGAAACCGTCACGTTCTAATTGAAACACCAATGTACAGTATTCTTGATTCTTACACAATCAGAAAATAATAGCAAAGTGACAGGTCGTAAGCAGCTCTGCCTTAAATAATGATATCAATAACACAAACAGAAAGGTCACATTTTACTATAGATCTGCATCACTTGCCCTCTCATGTTTCACTTTTTAAATATGGTTTGTTCTATCTCTGTTTTTCTGGCCTCTTGCTCTATTTCCTCGTACAAAGATTTTTCTTCAAAGATTAGATCCTCAAAAGTACTACTTGGTCGCTGCCATCTTGTGATGCATCTTGTGGCAATGAGTTATAGGACCTTGAAAACAGTATTTCCATTCCTTTATGCTTGATTTCGCTTACACTTCAAAGAGCAGCCCCCTTATTCTAGCACCCCTTAGGTAGCCCCCAAAGGTACTGACAGCTTTATAGATACCGCTATCATTTACTAAAGTAAATACTGGCACCACTTTACAAATGAGAAAAAGGAGGTTTGGGGAAGTTACCCGAAGACACTAATGGGTAACCCACCCAGCACAAAATGTCAGGCCATCATAAAGAGTTACGCGGTCCAATTTTAAATAAGCAATAGTTTTAAGACAACAATGGTAGAGCTGTATCAAAGCTACTTGCAAATTAGGTTGACAGGAAAGAACTGCCATTAAAACTCAAGAGAGAGCATTTTAGGCTGAGGTAATCAGGATGGGCTTTAAAATGCGAGGTAGGATTTGACTCAGGTCTTGAAGTGTATGCTCAATTCGCACAGGTGCAAAGGAAGGGGAGGCATCTTAGACAAAAATAAGCGTATCTATTTTGTAACAGAAATTGCAGTGGTTAAGAAAGAGCACAGACTGTAACTCTGAGTCTGGGCTCCACTACTTCCTGCCTTCCTGTGTCTCTGGAGCTTCATCTCTAAAATGGGGATGATGTTGACGGTGCCTCCCTCAGAGGTCTGTGGTGAGGATGCAGAGAACGACCACATATGGAGCTTTTACAGCACTGTTAGCAACGCAGAAGCACCGGACGCCCGAAGCTACAGTTATGGCCGCCGCTAACTTAGGAAGCTAATACACACAGTGTCAGAAAGGAAAACCGTGACAACTATGAAATACAGAGTAATTCTATTTTTTATCTTTACGATCTAGCTTACCTATGTACCTAGGCAAATAACTGTAAAATCATGAGCTAGCCTTCTAATTCTTAAATCTATATATAACTAAGCGTATTTCAAATCCATTAAGAAGGAAAAGAGTAAAAGCACAAAAGAGGGAATTCCCATATACCCACTGTCAAAACTTTTCACTACTATTCCTCATTCTCCTTTAGATTAAGAGGAAACTAAAGATAGATTATATAAGGAAACCATTTGCCAACAAAATTTAAAAAGAGAAGAGAAAAAAAGCACGTACTATTAAATATAAGAAGGTTATTTCATGTTCAGATAAATTCAACCTTAGAGGCTTATACAAAATTTCTCAACAATTACTATGACTACATATGCTTCAAAACATTTTTATGTTTATAGTATTAGACAATAATAAAAGAGTAAATTATATGTGTACATTTATTTCATTTATGTAAAAACATGCACATAAAAAAAGCTGAAAACACAAAAGTAACATTTACTGCGGTCAAGTGGTGGAATCATGGATTATTCCTCCCTTATTCTAAACTTACTATAATTAGTAAGTTATACGTTATTTTAAGTTATACATTATTTTAATAAGTGATTTGAGTAATAGCACATAGTTTTAATGACCCCTGAAAGGATATCTGATCTATTTCCTTAATGATATAAAAGTTCACTGATACCACCTTAAAAATCTTTTAAAAATTACTTGGTTTCTTTAATGTTACAAGAAAAAAAAATCTATTTTGGTTCAAACTTACTAATTTTACGACTTCCATATTTTCTTTACGTAGAATTTTAATTTCCCAGATGACATTTAAGTGATGTGGAAAAACAGAACCCCTGTCATTCCACTTTAGGTGTAATGTGGAAGTTGAGAAATCAGCAGACAAATTCAAGATCTCTGGAGTGTCTGGAATTAAGGCTTAAAAAAAAGAACACAAAAAACACGACTTAGTAAAATAAGTAATAATTTTTCATATTTTAATTCCATTAATTAACTACTTTTAAAACTCTATTACTTCTTGACCAAAAATGATCAAGAACTAAAAGCAAACTCTTGGGGCACTTGCGTGGCTCAGGTAGTTAAGTGTCCAACTCTTGATTTTGGCTCAGGTTGTGATCTCAGGGTTGTGAGATTGAGCCTCGCGTCCAGCTCTGCGCTGGTCATGGAGCCTGCTTAAGATTCTGTCTCCTTCCACCACTCCCACCCCCGCCTTGTGCATGCTCTTCTCTCTCTCTAAAAAAAAAAAAAAAAAAAGCAAACTCTTAAAGCGATGACTGAAAAAAGTGAATATATATTAATTTGCATAATCAGCTCCCAATGATTCATCTGTCAAATCTAAGAAAATTATTATCAAATCCTAATATGTCTTCTAAAACAAATAACCACCGCATTCCCACAAAACTCTAGTGTCATCAGTCTGGAATCTATAAGAAGGCAACATCAGAGAGAAGTAAAGGAGCTTCCTCTGTATGACTGTGGGTCAGCCCTAAGAAAATGACAGAATATGGAAAGCCTGCTCTGGTAAAGCTTTCCGTCTGTTTTTTCTGCACCCTTCCCACTCACCTGGCCGTGTCAGAGCCCTGATGCTGACAGAAGTCACCCACTTGGGGATGCTATGAGCCATTACTGGTAGAGGGAGCTGTAAACGGCAGCAAGACCATAGGAATGACCAAGGCATTGAGTGAGGGAGCCTACAGGATACTACGCAGATGTGGGAAATACTCAGCAGGATAAGGAAGTCCTCCAGAAAGGCTAGGTGAGCTGTGGTGTGCAGTGCAGGGAGCTGAGAAAGATAAGTATGGTTAAGTGGGAGACCACTGGGGCAAGGCTGACCAAAGCAGCAAGGATAGAGACCATGAAGCATTGTCATGTTCATGAGGGCTACAGAAAAGGAAAACAACTCTGATGGGCATTTCAGAGAAATGAAGGATTAGTATAATAAGAAAGGGAAACATCTAAGATTTCCTCAAGTTTCTACCCTAGAAAGCAGGCAAAAGGAATCACGGACATTGGGAAGAAATACGAGAGACAGGTTATGAGTGACCAAGCGTCAGGGAGGGACAGAGAATCAGTGAGTGGAGGGGCCTGCTGACAGCCAGTGAGAACAGGGCCCATCAGCACCATGGACACAGACACAAGAGGAACTCTCTGAGTGCAGCTGAAGAAACAGAACACACGACTCCAAACAGCCAAAGCTTGCCTGAGAGCCGAGAGCTACCAACACACAGCCACACCTTCACGGAACCAGAGAACCCCAGCAAGAATCCTGAGAGGCAGAAGGAAACCAGAGCAGACCCAGCACTGCTCAGACTAAAAGAAATATGTTGTCATTTAGGCCAAATCAAAGAGAGATCATAGAGGAAAAGTGAGAAAAGGCCACCAGCATTGGGGAGGGTACGGTCATTGGTGAGAAAGAAGTCTGGGAGGGCAGAGGGCTCTGAAGCTGCAATACAAAAGGCAAAGGAAAAAAAACAAAACATGCTCAAGGATACAGTCGCTCACAAAGAGAAAATGGTAAATTTAAAAAAAAAAAAAGAAAAAGTAAAGTACTCTTTAAAATCTTCAAGTCTCCCTACCTACAGGGGATGAGTAAATTACTCCGATAGTTTGGATCAATGAAAAACACATATGGTGTGAGCCTTCCGTTGTATGAGACACAGGCTTTGTGGTGTGAAGGGTGGATGATGTGGGGACTCTCTGTCTTGCATGTTCTCTCTTCTAATCCCAGTAAGTGGAGGTAAGTTAGGCCAACTCCGGAGACGCGTGCCCTTGGCCATCCCTACCCTAGCGTGGCCCCACGCAGCACACGGCCGGTCAGAGGAGTCGCGGCAAGCCCAGACTGCAGGACTTCACAGAGCTGGGGTGGCTGAGTGTGCTAAGTAACAAAAATGGCAGCACAAACCAACATAAATCAGTCTTGGAATTTAAAAGTTCTTCATAAATTTAACTAAAATGTGCTGGCCACAGCGCTCTACACTGGATCTGTGTAAAATACGCACGGCTGTACAGGAAATCGCACCCGTGGCTTCGCAACCTAAACACCATCCACACAGCAAAGTCAGCGGTTCCACAGCTACGTAAGGACAGTGGAGGATGCTCTACAGGACAAACTTCAAGTGGGAGCTGCTTTTAAAACAGAAGCAGCCACTATATCACATACCCGAAACTCCTATAACAAATACTCACTGGAATTAAAATAAAAACTTAAAAACAAAAACAGAAGGAGCAAAGGAGGAGCAAGAAGTTGCGCTGGTGCCAAGAGAGGGAAAGCTGAAGGCGCCAGTGTGACCACAGAGAGGAGGCTTTGAAGAACATGGTTCTTTCAAATGCTTCGGGTAACTTC
This sequence comes from Potos flavus, assembly GCA_028534135.1. NCBI lineage: Eukaryota > Metazoa > Chordata > Mammalia > Carnivora > Procyonidae > Potos > Potos flavus. The sequence continues at coordinate 107,416,523 of CM052895.1, read as the reverse complement.
AAAATTATGAAACATGGGAGCACTTACACTAAGGCAATATTGGTCTATTATTAAATGCTCCCTCCCTGGAAGGTACACGTAATTTACATTTTATCTAAATAGAAGTGGGCTATTCTTTAAAACACAAGTCATAGCCAGTATTTCAAGATAAAAGACAGTAACAATCACAATTACACAAATGAAAGGATTAAACACACACACACACACACACACACACACATTTTTTCACTACTTCATAGTACACTTCCTCACATTAAAATGGGAAGTTTCCCTAACATTGCACAAACTATTATTTGCATTTCTTTCCAGCTAAAATAGACACTTGAGGACAATATTAACTTGCTTTCTAGAAGACAGGGACTTTTCATCTGGGAAATAAGTTTTATCACTTGTGTTTGTTTATTTTTTAAAGCTAGCACATCTTTACCCATAACCTCTGCTTAAACATCAGAGGATGGGAGCTTTCCCAGCTCATTTATAGGATCCACATTATTTATTCTGCCTCAGCCAGATCCATATTTTCAGGTTATTTTAAGAAACTTAGACACTAGAAGTCTTACAAAGACTTACTTATTTTTGTGTTTGCCCTTGTCTTTTAGAAGCATATTATGTATATGTGTATATATTAAATACTTTGTTTGCTTTATATTTATGGTGTTGAAAGCATGTGGAAAAAACTTAATTTCTCATACTTTTCTTCAGTAGCAAATTGCCAAAAACCCAGATCCTCTAACGCACCACACGACCCTTTCACAGCTTCTCCCAAACACAGTAGGTACTCGAAGATCTGCTGATGCATCCACCTCCCTTTGATATTCATCTAGTTTGCTTTTCAATTTTTTTTATCAGTATTATCATAGTAGTGATAGTAGTATCTTATTACTAGGATACTGTTACTCTAATATTCTAATCAGAATCAGACTCAGTAGTATTAAAAATGCTATCAACAAATTCCATGATATGTAAAAACAATGCACTATTCATCTAGTAAGTTATCTAGCATCTGTGTTGATTTGCCCTTCTGATTCTTTCTGTCAGACACAGTCATCTTCAAGTAGCTTCCCAGGCAGAACCTTCTCCTTACCTCTTGAAAAATCAGACAACACAAACTGGCTCTCTGACAGAGTCCTGGGGAACTTTTTAAAAATCTGGAATAAAATTAAGTTAGATTCCTTATACCTTACTACAAAATAATTCCAGATGGGTAAAAGATTTAAATCGAGCATGATAACAAAACCAAAAGCTCAAAACAAAAATAGTGAGTCTATTTATATAAAAATGAAAACCTTCATGAAGTTTAAATTTTACACTCAGAAAATTATTTGTAGCAAATATGACAGAATTACTAACCATAATATAGAGAGCTCTTTTGAACCAATGAGAAAAAAGACGAGGTTCAACACAAGAGAAAATTGAGAAAGGATACAGACAGTTCAGAAAAGAATAAAAATGACTGATAACTTTTTTAAAATAAGTAACCACAGAAATGCAAAAACAAAGTGTTATAATTGGGGGGCCATCAGACTGAAATAGCAAAACTAAGAGAAATGGACAATACCCAGTCTTGACGAGGAGTAAGAACAGGGCGCCCCTCTAGTAGGATGTTTGTGGAAATGCAAAGAGAATCCAAAATTTTAGAAAACTGGCAATGGATGTCAAAAGTTCTAACAAGGGGCTTATCTTTAATGCAGCATTCCCAATTTTAGGAATTTAGCCTAGGGAAATCATCACACAAATTAGAAATCTACATGTGTAAAACATGCTCATTAAAGCATTGGTTAGAATACTGAAAAACCAGAAATAAAAATCTCAATGTTAATAATCAATCACTTAACAAAATTATGGTACCTCCATTCAATGGAATACTATGCAGTCTATAAAAATAATACAGATTTAGATAACAAACTGAAAAATCTATGTCTTCTGGTAAGCAGGTTATAAAGTAATATGAACCTTACCTTTTACATGTATACGCACAGCGGATATATTTACGTGTTAACAGTATTGCTCTGTGGGTATTGAGATCATGGCTGATCTGTACAAAACATTCACATGTGAATTGCACATCCAGCTATAGAAAGAAAATAACCAACATTGCTCCTCTCTATCTTGAAAGGCAGTGAGACAGATGCGAAGTTCCTGGAAAGCTTGCTTTGTTATTATCCTTTCGGAATCTGTTCTATCGCAGACACAGACCACTCCAAACAGGCATCTTATCCATGAAATTGGACAGGTCACCAAGTTAATTATATTTTTCCCCTTGTTTCAAAGTAAGTCATCCTCAGAAGACTCATTATAATACCGTTATGATGCCA
>CM052895.1:107367641-107413708 GCA_028534135.1 Potos flavus | reverse complement strand
GGACCTGATGTTTGCTGCTGGGCAGAGTCAGAACGTGAACCCAACTGATCTAGACCGATGTTGGTTTGGGACAGACCAGTAAAACCTCCCTATAGTAGATGAGAATGCACAGCATATGAAAGGGGTGTTCTACACTTAATATTCAGATAACACAACAATCACAGTTTTGGCTGGGAGAAGGACTTGTTTCCACCTTGACTGATTTAAGATTCAGATTTTTTAGGAAACAGAGCTAAGATTTAAAATTTCATTAAAAAATTTCTAGAATAAAAAAAAAATTTCTAGAATAAAATATCTATGCTCTAATATTAGACCTTTAGGTTATAGCTCTTCATTTCTCTTACCTGTTCTCAATGCAAACTTCATAAACAGTACCGTGGCCTGCTCCAGAGGGCGCTTTCCAAGAACAGTCCCACACCCGCAAATTGTTAGTTACACACTTCAAATCACGAGGCACTCCTGGAGAAGGAGAAACACACACACAGAACATGCTTAATAATTTAACTGCACCATGAAAGGCCAACATATCCAACCGTCTTCAGCTGTGAGTATGAGCACATGTGTCTGCACAGGACCCATGTTCTTTGTGCAGGGATGAGCCTGCAGTCACAGAAGGGACTGGTTTTCTGTTTCTGTTTGTAGCTGTCGATTAAAAAATAAGAGGAAACCAAAGGAAGTGAACAACCACTAGACCACTTAGGGACTGAACCTCCATCAAAGTCCCACCTTCAGCCACTAAGATAAATGGAGGGAGTCAAGGATGAGACCCGGAGAGGGCCTAGAAGAATTTTATCTCCAATAGTCCCATTTGCCCCCATTCCTCCCCCCAAATAAAGTAACTCTAAGTAAAAATTACATGCTTCCCATGCCCACAAATACAGCTTCTAAGCACTCCTAGCCACTGCCACCCCGCTGAGTGTTAACCAGACTGCCACCTCATAGAAACCCCACAGCCAATCTTTAAAGTTTTATGAAGCAGGGGTGCCTGGGTGGCTCAGTCAGTTAAGAGTCTGCCTTCGGCTTGGCTCAGGGGTCCTGGGATCTAGCCCTGTGTTGGGCTCTCTGCTCAGCAGGGAGTCTGTTCTCCCCCCCACCAATAAATAATATCTTTAAAAATGTTTATGAAGCATATTATATTTAAATAGTAATGAACTCACACAAGTCTCTGAAAAATATTTTTTTGTATAGGCCTAAACAACTGAAAAGTAGCAAATAACTCAGAATATCATAATCCTAATAGTATTTATTCATACCTATGAAAGAAAACTAGGTCATGGAATACATTCACACCATACAATGAAAAACTGTCATGTTAGAATGAAAAGAAGGAAGGAGGTACCATACAAGAGTGAGAATAAAAGAAAAAAGGAAGGAGGAGAGGGTGGAAGGGAGGAAATAAAGTAATCAGAGTGTAAAAAACATTACTGCATCTCAGACTCTCTCTCTGTTAATATCTCTGAAAAGGTTTTTTTAATTTTTACACGATTGGCATGACATTTACGGTAGGAATAAATTATAAAGCTACTTATATGTGACAGAAAACAAAAACATTAGAAGCACTCACATTAGAAATCAACAGTAACCATACTAAGTTATTTAACGGTGATCTTGGGGGAAAAGAGGATATCTGTTTATGGAAATAAAACAAAAACTAAACACAGGGGCAGAAGGATGATAATGTTCTTTATAGAAATAAGCTAGGGAATAACATCTACACAAACATTCTTAATATATTTAAAGAAGATGAACACAACATATTATTAAAGAAAGAGATTTAGATTTCATTTATATAACATTCAGAAAAGCAAAATTATAGAGACACTAGGCCAGTGCTGGCTTGAGGCCGGGAGGAAAAGAAAGCTGAGTACAGAGGAGCATGGGGAATTTTCTGGAATGAGGAGTGTTCTGTATCTTTGCTGGTGGTCACATGACTGTACACATTTGTCAAAACTTGCAGAATTTTATCCCAAAAGGGTGAACTGCACTGTATGTAAATTATACCTTAATTTTTTTTCCCCCTAGGGAAAGACTATTTAGATTTATCTTTATGGGCCTTTTTAAAAGAGACCAAAAGTACATAGACAAAAAAAAAAAAAAAAGATGACAAAGAAATGGATTTTAACCACAGAAAACCTGAAGTGTTCAATAAAGACACAAGATCACCTCATAATCAAAATCATAATGGCAGGAAACAGCAACAGCATTGCAATCAGTTCATTCTCTAAGGTTCAGATGCACTTACCCCTTTTCTGGCTATTTACTTGGCTCATTAAGTATAGGAGAATAAATGTTACTAAGAGCCACTGGAAATGTGACGTCATTCCCATTCTTTTACTATCCACGATCCAGGAGGGTCTTCTCAAACGTGAGGAAAGGTTCATCATCCGTGCAAAGCAGTCAGTCCTGGATGAGGAGAAGAATTTCAAATGGTGTTCAAAGTGCTGCAAAGACACCTCTTGCACTGTGCACAGCACCACGGAGAGTGGATACTGACAGATATTGACATGCACTGTACGTTAATAACTTTGCAGACGCCAGACTCAAGCTGCTTTGGCTTTGGGAGATGTAAATAATCGAACACCCCTGTTGCTTTTGCGAGCCATCATAGGGTCAGTTTTCAAATGACAGGCTTCAAATTTAAGATTATAACCAAACACATATTTCTCAACTCTCCATTCTAATACTACTACTACAGTATAGAAAAGCAGTGCATGAAACTGAAGTTTTGACAATTTTCAATGATATATGGAATGACATTTTTAATTTCAATTAATATAGTCATTTATGACAAGTAATATATTTCTTTTCATTTAAACTTTTCATATAAAGTTTCTATTTCATATAAATTTAAATAAAGAAAAAATCAGGATAAATAATATAGGGGGTTCATAGATGTGGCCAAAATAGTGCCCAATACACACAAATGACTAAAGTGTAACAAACATTACAGCAACTATAATGGGAAAGGGCCCACTGGTAGACAAGAGATGGTCACTCATGTAGGCGAGTAGGGACTGAAGTCAGTGTGCCACAGGGAGGGACTGCACTGCAGGCGGGCGCTGTTCAGCCTAAGAGCTCAAGAGAAACTTGTCAGCAAATGACCCGAGACAGCCTACCAAGTGCCGGGTCCCTGTCCAGGCACTGGAGGTGCACACTGAACAAAGTCCCGGCCCTCAGGCAGCCTGGAATCTAGTTGGGAGATACATATTCATAAACTACTAAGAAATTTAAGATCTTGATATGGCTTTAAAAACCAGAATAAGCTGATGTATGTGAGAGTGTGAGTGAATGAAAGTGTTACGTGAGCTAAGGCCTAACTAATGAGAAGATGGCGATGGTAAGACTTGGGGAAAGAGAAGCAGCAGCAAATGCAAAGACCCTAAGAAAAGACATGCTTACTCGGTTCAAACGTCAGGAGGAGGAGCCCGGCCCAAAGGAAGTGGGTTGGCCAGGCCATGGGGGCGGGGGGGCCTCCAGGCCACGGAAAGGATTCAGAGTTTAACAAGGTTGAGAGAAAAATCCACTGTTGTTGTTTGTTTGTTTGTTTTTAAGATTTTACTTATTTATTTGACACAGAGAGAGACAGCGAGAGAGGGAACACAAGCGGGGGCAGTGGGAGAAGGAGAAGCAGGCTTCCTGATGAGCAGGGAGCCCAATGCAGGGCTTGATCCCAGGACCCTGAGATCATGACCGGAGCCGAAGGGAGACACTAACGACTGACTCAGGCGCCCCTCCACTGTTGTGTTTTAATCAGGGGGGAATCCATGATCTGATCTGCACTTTGGGAAGATTTCTCTAGCTGCTACATGGAGGGTGGACTCCAAGGGAACAGAGTAGAGGTAGGGAAACCAGAGTCCAGGTGAGACCACCAGTGATGAGGACTAGGGTTCTAAGAGCAGACGTGGAAGAGACGGTCAGATTCAGGATCTGTTCTAGAGATGGGAGGGTCTTCCCACTGTACTAGAGGCAGGACAGTGTGGTGATTTAAGAACACGGACTGGACAGACATCTGACCTCTATCCATATTTTGGCTATTGTGGATATTGCTGCTATAAACACTGGGGTGTGTGTGTCCCTTCAAATTACTATTTTTGTATCGTTTGCACAAATACCTAGTAGTACAATTGCTGGGTCGTAGGGTAGCTCTATTTTTAACTTTCAGAGGAACCTCCATACTGTTTTCCAGAGTGGCTGCGCCAGTTTGCATTCCCGCCAACACGTGGATGGAACTAGAGGGTATTATGCTAAGCGAAATAAATCAGGCAGAGAAAGACAAATACCATATGATTTCACTCATATGTGGAATTTAAGAAACAAAACACATTAACGCAGAGTAAGGAAAGGAAAAATAAAATAAGATAAAAAAAAGGGAGGGAGGCAAACCATAAGAGACTCTTAACTATAGGGAACAAACTGAGGGTTGCTGGAGGGGAGGTGGTGGGGGATGGGCTAAATGGGTGATGGGCATTAAGGACGGCACTTGTTACAATGAGCACTGGGTGTTACATGCAACTGTTCCATCACTAAATTCTACCCCTGAAACCAATAATACAATATATATTAATGAACTTGAATTTAAATAAAAATCTAAAACAAAACAAAAAAATAAATGGACTGGGCCTGAATCCTAGCTTTGCTACCCATTATGTGGCCTTAACCTCCCTGTGTCTCAATTTCTTCATCTGTAAAGTGGGGATGATAACTATATTTTCCATAAGTTTGTTGTAAAGATTAAAAGAGTAAATGTGTAAGGCACTTAGCAGAGTGCCCATAAATGTACTACGTGGTGTAAGTATATTTAGTGTGTTGTGAGAGATATAGGGAGAGGAGAGGAAGCAAAGATGGCTACAGATTTGGTGGAAACACAACAGTGGATGGCTGGTGGTACCATTCAAATGCCCTCTGGGTACATAAAGGAGGAAGCAATGATTTACTGTTTATAGGCTGTTTATAGACGGTCTGTTTATATCAGAGATCTGTTTAAGTACCTCAACCTTGACATGTTCCTACTTCTGAAACAGAGGCATTCCCTACAGAATGCAAAAGAACTGCCCAGGAAACGAGAGCAGCTAACAAAGACACAGGTGTCCAAGAGGAAAGGCTTCCACATCTGACACTGAGGGATTCCTCAGAGTAATGATGTTCCCATCCACTCTAGCTGAATGAGGCCCGCCAGCTGACAAGTCCTCCCAATGCACTGAGAACTCCTTGTCAGACTTAGTAGCGCCTTGGTTTTATACTGGAACAGACAACAAAGGATCATAAAACACTCAAGCAAAGCCTAATAAAAAGAAATCCATAATAAAAAGGATCCATAGAAGGAAAATAAGAATTACTCCCAGAGAGAATAGGGATAACGTAGAGAAGAGAAAAACTAAAAAAACAAAAACCACCTCTAAATTTACTCTCAGAGTGAATATGGCATAGCCATAAAAACTAGAAGAGGATGAGGGCACCTGGGTAGCTCAGTTGGTTAAGTGTCTGCCTTGGGCTTGGGTCATAATCCCACGGTCCTGGGATCGAGCCCGGGTTGGCCTCCCTGCTCAGCAGGGAGCCTGCTTCTCCCTCTCCTTCTGCCACTCCCCCTGCTTGTGCTCTCTCTCTCAAATAAATAAATAAAATCTTTAAAAAAACAAAACAAAACTAGAAGAGGACGCAATGGAAAAGGAATAATGAGAAATAAAAATAGCTCTTATAAGTTAAATGTATTGGCTGATATTAAAAATTTTTTTTATAAAGACAGATAAATATTGAGCAATCTTTCAGGGGAAAAAAAAGAGACAAAAACAGAACATGTGAGAAGAGATGTTAAGAACAGGGACTTGACAGAGGAAAAAAGATCCAACATCTAAATAACTGGAGCCCAAAAAGATAATTCAGAAAACACTTTTCTTAGCAAAAGCAGATGGCAAGACCTCGTCTTGGCTAGTGCTGAGTACTGCCAAAAACTCAGGAGACAAATCTCGAGTAGCTTACATGATTATAACCAGAATAGACACCAGGCACAGGCACACATTTCCAAAAGCATTCAACTATTTTCTGGCCAAATGACTCCCTAGTCACTTCCAGTGTCACTGAGCTTACATAGTAGCATGAAAATGTATTCATGGAATGTCTGAAACCCGAGCTGCTAAAGTTATAGGGTTTCGTGGCACGTGCGGGAATAACTGAATAAAGGAGACCCGAACATGACCAAACCATACCTGAAACCATCACAAACCATATTCAGTGACCGGCTGAACATCCTCCTGAGATGAAAACAGCCCCTCACTACAGGTTTACACTTGTTCCAGGAAAATGAGGTGTGTCCCATGAAGTGGCAAGGCAGGTCCAGAGGCCGCCGAGCTCGGGACCAGGTCCTGGGGACACAGACTCTCATCCTGGCTCCACAGCTAAGGAGCAGCGTGACTGAGGCAAATCCCTCAGTCCCTCCGGGCCTCGGGCTCAGGAGCTGGGGACAGAGGCCACCTCTGCTTGGGGTCCACGGGAGAAACTTCCCAGAGTTAAGGTGTAATGCTGCACTCCCGCTGGCGGGCAACGAGCAAGCAGACAGATCAGCACAAGGTCAGTGCCAGCGGCAGGCGCCGATCGAGGACACCACTGAGGAGGTCAGCAAGGGGCAGGCCGGGGTGCGGGGTGTGCTCGGGACAGCACAATCAATGACAGTGTCACCAACGTCTGCTTCACTGAACACAGGCAGGATGATAAAACTCTCTTCTGTCATTAACATTGATGTAGAAAACGCTGAGCGAGTCACTGAGGCCATATGATACTATGCTTGTAATCGATCTGACTTCTCTACTAAGCAAAAATTTCAAGCGGACTCACTTGAGGCCAGAACAGTGCGAGAACAAAGCTTTCTAAAGTACTTCAAGGGAAAAAGGACCCATGAAACTTGTCTCTGCTCCCTTCGAATAGAAACGTTGCCAGAAATTACTCTTTTCCCCACTGATGCCTTATTCCTAGAGGAGCACACATTTTTAGAGAGTTTTTGAAATCAGGGTCATGGTCACTTGCTGCAGCCACAGAGTGCAAATGCAAATACCTGGAAGGCAAAACAGGTGACCAACTCTCCCCACAGGTGGTGCAAACCGGAGCTCGCCAGCCTTGCCTAAAGGGGGCAGCAATGGGCCTCATTTTACCAGATTTTTCTGATTTTTCAAGCCAAGGTAGAAACCAGGGAATTTCTATGAAACACTCAAATTTGTAAATGGGAGGAACGAATCTGCAGTTTTTAAATATTCTAAAAGCCAAACCAAATAGATCTTTCGACTGTATCCCACCCACGGGCCACTGGTCTGTATCCTATGCAATATAATTATGTTAAAGGATTAAAAAAATGTCAACAAACCTTTTTAAGGAAACTGATGGAGCAGAATCAATTTATAAAATTGTTGGAATGGAAAGAAAAAAAACCCTGTTCTTTGCTTGTTTTGTTTACATTGCATCCTGACCTCAGTCTTGGGCTGTCGGGAAGACAAGCCAACCCCACGTGCAGAGCTTTCTGGCCCCTCTTATGAAAAGGGAACATCACAAATTCACTCTGCTTTGCTTTCTCCTCAGCCCTGAACACTCTGGTTCCAGTCTACATGAGGTTTCAGTCCTTTCCACCCAGGATAGTAAGAAAAGAGAGCTGAAAGAGGAAAGTAAAGGCAGAGGAGTACCAGAAACTGTGGTTCAGATATGTTTTGTTTAGTCTGTTTTTTCTTTTTGGTGGGGATGGAGAGGGAGGAGGTGGAGAGGGAGGAGGTGGGGAGGGGAGGGAGGGGGACCTGTGGCAGAGAGCTGGTGCATTCTGGGGCAGGACTCTCCGGGACCTTGGGCACCAAGGTCGGTGGAAAGAGGCCTGAGAAGCACCTGTGGGGTCAGGAAGACAGAGGACCCAGAGCATCTTTTATCTCCAGAGTCCATCTTTTTGTCATCCCAATGAGATTATTTCCCTTGTCACTGATTCACAAAAGGAACTCACACTGAAGGGAGAAAAGCCACTTAACTACAAGGCAAGATAAACATGTCCCCGCAGATCACCAAACCTACATGAGAGGAGATGCTGGAATGTTTACCCCTAGCGAGGGAGACTGAATGGAAAGTAAACAGTATCCATATCGCTGATTCATACTCTTCTTAGTGTCCTCATCTTTACTCTTTTCTATCAGGAGACAAAAACATTGTTGAAAAACTGGGACCAGCAGCTACTCTCCTAACTGCATTCCTCACCTCCATCTCCCCCACACACAAGATCTTCAGTTCCTGGAGCACTGCCTTTGAAGAAGGCTTTTCAGGAACACACATTTTGCAGTTAGGGAGACGAGACCGTATTGTAAAGTGAAGTGTCGGGATTTAAGTAGAGTGAGACGTACCTACAAAAAATACAAACCTGGCCAGTTTGGGAAAGCAGACTGAGACTAGATTGTGTAGGGAGACAGTAAAGCTTTTTTCAGGAAGAGAGAAGCTTGAAGGAAGCAGTGTTTTTGGGGGATTAAGAAACCACTGCAATAACAAAGACAAAGAAAGAATTATCAATATATATATTCAGCTGCAAGAAACTAGTTCTCAAGTTGCTGACCAAGTACGCAATACAGTGAATTTAGTTATACCAAAGGACGTCATGGAGAATAACTGTATAAAAGAAAATCTTAAGAGCTTCCAAGGAGGGGAAGGGCAGCATGAGACTCTGGACCAGGACTCTGGGACTTGCTGCGTGAGCCCAACAAGCCCTCCTCGGTGCCGCAGGGACAGTGCCAGCGCTATCTTTAAAGCAGGCTGCGGGGGCAGAGGAGACATAGTGTGTGTGGTCCCCAAACACGGTGGGGGAGGGAAGAGGGGACAGAAGACTTCCTGGCACTGAAGGCTAAAGAGAGCAGCTCCAACATCTCATGTGAAAATGATTTTCATACTTGAATTCTATACTCAACCTACTAATTGAGAGGATAAAATACATTTTATAAAGCTATGCTAGAACTCAAAAGATAAACCTCCCACCAAAAAAGTGAGGTAGAAAACAAAAAACTGAGAAAACGAGAAAAATGATCCATGAAACCGTAGTCCCACGCCCTCCCCTCTGATCCTTACCATTTCCAACTGCCACATCCCTTTATGCCTCCTTACGTTTGCACAAATTTTCCTTCTGCCTGGAATTCCTTTCTCTACCACTCTCTGCCCCCTCCTCTATTCACCTGGGAAACCCTGGTAGGCAGTAGGAAGAGCCCACAGTGGCTGCTGAGATCCTTCCGGGATTTCCCAGCAGGTCAGGTGCTCCTTCTGCTTCCACAACATGTTAATGACCTATTTCAGGGCTTGCGCAGACTGTGACCCGCTGCCAGCACTGCTTCTGTCAATGAAGGTTTACCAGGACCCAGCCATGCCCATGTGTCTATGAGCCACGCCTGGCTGCTTCCACATGACAGTGTTAGGACTGGGTAGCTTCCACAGAGACTTGCATGACCGGCAGAGCTTAAATACTCACGTACCACCCGGCCCCTTCCAGAAAGCCTGCTGACCCCACTCAGCTGCAGCACTTCCCAATTCTGCCATTCCTCCAACAGACGGTAAGAGGATGCTGCCTCCTCTTGGGTCACCGTGAGCCCCCACGACCCAGCGCAGTGCCTGGCACTGAGCAGACACGCTCCAAAGTGGGCTGATGGCTGACCCGAGCACAGCCCACACTGGAACACGAGTCAGAGCTGTAGTTCCCAAACTGTGCACTGAGGTGCCGTAAAGCACAGAAGCCAGTGAACTGGGATATTACAACGTACTTTAAGTTTCCAAAGGAAATAAAGCAACATCACTGTCCATCGCTGTCAGAACCTCAAGGTAGTTCAGTTTCAACACCAAGCCATGCTACATTCCTCTCAATGACCTTGTATTTTGCAAAGACAGGGTCACTGGTTACTGTGATAAAACATAGGTACCATCCACTCAAAAATCCATGTAGAAATGGAAACGAGGGTGACAGCATCTGACCAAGTTTGAGAAGCTATGCAGTGCTCAACAGGTTCACACATGTGGCTTTTTAAGAATAAAATAAAAATGGGATTTATATTTTAAATAGTTATGCATTATTTTCCCAAACTGCTACTCAAGTGTCAGGTCCTAAATACTTACTAAATTGTTTAGAATTTAGTACTTCCTAAGAATTGTTAGGCATTTCTTTTGACCTGGGGGCACCGTAAAAACAATGAAACACCAAGAGCACTGTGAACCACGAATGTGGGAGTCATACTCTAATCTGAATCTGCACAAACGAAAATAATCCTGAAATGTAACTTTTGCTGTGTTATAAGAATAGATCTTTGTGGATTCTGCAGGAGATAGTGTTTCCCAAGAGAAATGCAGTTATTTCTTGGTCTGTGACTTTTTGTTTTTCAGGATCCTTACATTCCTCTCCTCCAGTTTTGGTGATCTTCATTTCAGGGAGGACTTTCCTGTTAATTAAAGAGCCTGCTCACGATCAACTTCAGCATGTCAAAACAAATTTGAGTACATCGCTCTGGTGCTTAAAATCCTTTGAAGACTCCCCGCTGCTCCAACAGCAAGTTCCCAGGCAGCCTCACGGACAAACCCCTCCAACGGTCTTCTCCGCTCCACCCTGCAGCAGGCTGACTACCTCCGGCTCCCCCACACTCCCCACAGGCCTGAGGGTCTCCCCTCAAACCACTGTCTCTGTGGAATGGGCCCTAGGACGTTCTCCACACCTCCAGTCCTGCTATGCTCCAGGATCCGCCCACAGCTCTGCCACACTGACCAGTGATGTCTCTACACTCGCCTCGCCTCTCACCTCCGCTGGGCTGTCGCTGTCAGCGGGCCTGGCGTGCACCAGCCTTCAGTGAATGCTAATGATGTCTAGCAACACAAAGGAACTTGCCCTTGCCCTCTCTCACCAGGGTGAAACACCCTATTATTATGGTAAAGAAATGACCTGAAGGACACTCCTCCTGGTTCCAAAAACTGCCAAGAGGGATATTTAACATGCTGGGGGAAAGCACAATAGCAGCTTAACTTCAAAAACAATCTGGAACAGCTCTACTCCCCAGTACATGATTCCCCCCACTCACAAGATTATTATTATTTTTTTAATTTTAATCTCTTCCAACTCTTAGGCCTTAAATGGCATTTCCTTGACTATGGAGTCAAAAATATCTTTGATAGGTCTATTGGTAATCTGCGATGCAGATTATGTAAGATGCTTTTTCTGTCTTTTGCCCATTTTTCTAATCAGACATCACTGTTTTTTTTCACTGCTTGCTGAGAAACAAATCCTAACACCATACCATAACACGCATATGAAGTGGTCAATGCATTGCAAATATTTCCAGTTTGTTTTCTTACTTTTCAGTGAGGTTTCTGTTTGACTTTAAGTCAGATTTCCCAATTTCATCCTTTATGGTTTCTGATCATAAACTCTTTCTCATGCCAAAGTCGTATAAATGGTCACCTATATAGTCTTCCAGTATATTTAAGGCTTTTAACATGTGAAACTTCAACCATATGAAATTAATTTGGGGGTACGACAAGAGTCAGGAACCCAGGCTCCCCTAGCCCCCAAAGGTTATACTTACCGTAACACCATCCATTAAATGATCCGTCCCTTCCCCCATCGACCAGAGATGCCCTGAAGAGAGCACTCCTCCTCCACTTCCTTGGGGGACTCCCTCAGCCCACTTCTCTTTCACCCCAGATTTCTTCACTGAACTGCATTATCCATTCTGTGGCTTTCATCATTCACAGCTCATGACCTCCAAATCTGTATTTTCAGGACTGGGCTCTTCCCATTTACAGGTTGAGCATCTGCCCACTAGGCAACTGCTTACCTACATACACCCAATTCAAAGGAGGTCCTGCAGGGGTGACAAAATCTTATGATGCTACATATCCATTTAGATATCTCATGGATCCCTCAAAATCTCCTCAGGTATAAAATTACACTCACCTTCCCTTCCCGACCTGCTCTCTCATGCCCCGGTCCTTGTTCAGGGCCCCAGTCTTCTCCTGGGTCACCCGAGCGAGAGGAACCCTAACTCCTCCTTCTTCCCCAGCCCTTCCACCTACTTGTCAGCTCTCCCTCCTAAACACGAACTGTCTCACTCCCTTTCTCTCACCCCTCTCTCCATGTCCGAGGCTCTGGCAGGCCCTCAGCAGCATCGCGGCATAAGTACTTGAATCCCGGCTTAACCCGCCCCGTGGCCTCCAGCTTCCACAGAGACTCGCCTGGCTTTTATTAGCTTCTCCATCTCTGACCCTCACTGTCCTTTCAAGCTCCGGGCCGATGGTCAGGAGGCTGTCTGACCAGCTGGTCCGACTGTGGGTCCAAAGTCAAATTCAAACTTCAGCCCCGCAATCTGACCCTCCTCTTCAGCTCCCTGTCCCTGGGGCATCTTTGCCTCCTGGCTCTCGAAGACCATCCTGCCCAGATCCTGGCATTCTCTGAATGTTCCCGCTGCACTGTGCTCAGTTTCCAGTTCGGGCATTTATTAGGCCATACCAGGTATTATGGAGATTATTCTCTCCTTTCCTCCCACCCTCTCTTCCCATTAATTATGAGCTCCTAAAGAGCAGAGATTTATCTTTACACCTCTCTTGCATTTAAAGGGCTTTACATGCACTATATATTCCAGATCTATTTAGTGAATTGAACAAATCCACCCAAACAGTGTCTTTGGTGAGGACTGAAAATATTTTGATGACACCCAATTGTTTCTTTACATTCTGAAGAGAAAGCTGAACAGTATGCTTTTGAATGCACCTGTCTGCTACAGAAAAACTTATGAATAAAAAGATGAAATTGGGTCAAATTGTTGGAGACTTTAAAAAAAAATACATAGAGTTAAACTATCCTAAAAGCCCTTTCTAAATTCTAAGAGGGGAAAAAATTTTGTAATAGTTTTGTGTGGATGAAATGCTGGTTTTAGCTAAGTCCTCTGTGATAATACAGAATTTACAAATATTATTTTTCAGATACCGTGCATTGTTAATGCACTATTTACTACAGGCAGTCACTGTTTTAAATTCTTTAAATGCAATATTAGATTTAATCCCCATAACCACCCGATGAGGTCAGTATCATTATTCTCCCCTTCTTTGCAACAAGGAAAAAGAGGCACAGAGAGGTTTTTGACACTTGCTTGAGGTCATATAGCTAGTCAGGGGCAGAACGTGGATCTGAATCCAGGCCGGATTACCAACTTCATCTCTTGACCATGACACATAAATGAAAAACGTGGCGTGGAAAACTCACTGAACCAGAGTCACAAGTCCCGGGCTCCAGTCCCTAGTCCACCACTGCCCAGGTGGCAGGTGTGTGACCTTGGACAAGTCTCCCAACCTCTCTGAAATCACACAATGATGACCACTCAGGGCCTACCTTCCCTACTTTCCACATGCTAAGAAATGCAGAGCTGTTTTATTCTTAGGACACTCTGCTTGTCACCTTGAACTTGCAGATGTGGAATGCCATGAGGGACGCTGCTCTCTGCGCCGCCCGGCTGACCGCTGCTCCTGGGGGAAAATTCCACCTGCTCTCCCAAGCACTGCCAGTCATCACATCATGCCCGAGGTCAAACAACCTATGTTCACGGAACAAAAGAGCAAATGGCTACCACCTTCCTGTTCTCCTCCCAACTCTGAAGTAGGCGCCTAATTGGTTAGCTCTTTAACTCAACAGGCAGGTGCAAGCTCAAAGCTACTTGAAGGACCAGCCTGATGGAGTGAGGCTGGCCACAGGGACAGAACGCGGAGCGCACAGCTGTGGCGGGTAGCTTCCAGCCAGCGCTTTACTTCTAGACAACCGCCATGTAGGAACACGGGTCCAGTGCAGTTAAGACCTTCAAGGTTTCAAAAAAGGACAGGGATGCAGGTTTGGTTTGGTTTGGTTTTGTAACGTGAAATCTCCTTATTTTTAAATGCTGGCAACTACTTCTTTATGAAACACTATGTGGGCCAAAGAAAACACATTTGTAAGCCAAGTACAGTTCGTAGGGCACCAGTTAACAACCTGTTTTCAAAATGTATTGGCATTAAAAAATTCTTGACTTGCTGTTGAAATAATCTTAAAATATAAACTGTTTGAAGATTTATATTTCAGTGCACAGATATTGACCAAACTGCACCTGAATGTTTTCTTAACATTCTTTGGGATTGGAATCTCAAAGTTCTCCTCTCCAAAAGAATTCAAATGGTCCTTTTCTTTAGGGTATTATTTAATTCCAGATCTCCAAGTGCTAAACATTACTTTAGAATGCAAATGCTTCTCAAAAGAAAAAAAGGAAAAAATGAATTAAAACAAAATCTTAAGCTTTTGACCACAATCAACAGCACCTTTCAAGCATTTGGAAGCACACTGACACATCTTATATTCACTTCAAGCTTCTAAACAGAGTGGAATAGAGAATGAAAAATACAACAGAAAGAACTGATTTCTGGCCAAACTGTTTTGGAAAGGGATGTTCTGTGGGACGTGCTATCAAGAAAGAAGATTCTACAGACGAGAGATGTGTGAGCTTCACATTAATCCTGGGTAAGATTACAGAACACGTCAGGAAGGGGACCCTAGGCCAATGAACTTCAGCCCCACCTTACCCCCTCACTTGATGAGGCTGCCGACCTGGGAGAGCACGCGCCAGAAACAGGAGGCATCTGGTTTGAATAAGATCTCTTCTAAATGCCTAATGGATATTTATGAGCAAGAGATACAGGTTGCCTACAAAAGAGTAAAGGGGGTTCTTTCACTACCACGTGCTCAACCTTACTCAAGGGGTGCTAATTATTGGATGATGTTAACCTGGACAAAGATTACTAACAGAAATGACACAGTTCTGCTTTTCTTGACCTTTTCATGGATGAACTGGATGCTGACACAGGAATCACATCCATCAAATCTGTGGATGAAAAAAATGGGCAAAAGAGCAAATATATTGCATGTAATAATGAGGATTCTAATAAATTAATCCGATAAACTAGTCCAAAAGATAAATTTAGCACTGATAATTTCAGGGTCCAAAATACAATGATGCTGATGCTGACAACGGCATCATGTGCAGAAAATGAACAAATACAGGCTGGGAGAGACATGATTTAGCAGTAACACGTGGGAAAGACACAAAAGACTGTGATCAAGTGAAATGGGCCAACAGTGGAACGTAACTGCTGAAACAGTGACCACAAAGACAGCTCTTGTGTCTCCTCATTTTATCACAAGGCCTAAAATCCTATCCTCCAGTGGCATTAAAATGGGAGGATTCACTTCCAGTCTGAAAAATTAGCAGGTAGGTAATCCAATAGTAAGGTATTCTTAATACTAAACATAAGCGATTATTGTCTTTCCTACTCCCCAAATCGTTTTAAGTTCTTGCTTCAATATAAATCTCGCTCCACATATTCCTATCCTATCTCTCCATGGGTGTGCCTACTCCCGCTTTTCTTCTCAGTTTCACTGAGGTACAACAGACACAACCAGATACTTCACAAGTGTACAACCTGGTGATTTGAAATACACAATGAAATGACAACACAATCAGGTTAATTGACACATCTATCACCTCACGGTTACCTTTTTGTGTGTGGAGGGGGTAAACACGCCTCAGATCTATTCTCATAGCAATTTTCAAGCATTCGATACAAACTGAAGTACAGTCACCATGCTGTCCATGAGACCCCCAGAACTCCCGCATCTCGTAACTGAAACTTTGTACCCTGTGACCAACATCTTCCGGACTTCAACTACTCCTTATTTTATAATACCACCCATGCTCAGGGACCCCTTGAACATTTAGCAACTTGAGGGCAGGGCACCAGCAGATCTGTGTTTGGCATCTCTGAAGACACGGAGTGCTTCTGCACTGAGTCTAATCAGAAGCTTCAAGAAAGGGGCGCCTGGGTGGCTCAGTGGGTTAAAGCCTCTGCCTTCAGCTCAGGTCATGATCTCAGGGTCCTGGGATTGAGCCCCGCATCGGGCTCTCTGCTCAGCAGGGAGCCTGCTTCCTTCCCACTCTCTCTCTGCCTGCCTCTCTGCCTACTTGTGATCTCTCTGTGTCAAATAAATAAATAAAATCTTAAAAAAAAAAAAAAAGAAGCTTCAAGAAAGGGCACGGCGGACTGGGTATGAGAGGAGCTTGCGGTCTTCCCTACTCCGTGTGCTGCCGGCATTAGGAGGAAAATCCAAACAGACTTGAGGAACCGGGCCTGCTCAACCTAGCAGGGCCTAGGCTACTGCAGGGCTCCTCACTGGTTTCTGGATTCCCAAGACCTCCATAGCACAACCAGGAGTCATCTTTCTGAAATGCTGGTCTCACATGCCTGAAATTTTCCATCACGCTCCCTGGCCTACTGGAAAAGGGGCCAACTTTAGCTGAGACATGAGGCTCTCTACTGTTTCATGCCACCTAACCTCCCACTCCCACCACTGCCCACATCGCCCCTGTGCTCGGGTCCCACCAAACGTGCCAGACTGCGCCACCTTCTGTGTCAACTGCACACGCTGTGCCCTCTGCCCAGAATGTCTGTCCCACTCTTCCTTGTCCATTTAACAAACACCAGCCCACCCTTTCAAACTAAGCTTGCACTGCCCCACATCCAATCTCCCCCAGTGTCTTTCATTATTGGTCTCCAGAATGGAGACAAATCTCAGTTGCCATTTACCATCTAGATTATTACTGTTGGCCACCTTGTAGTAAAAGATAGTTCTTATTGTCTCTCCCAAAAGCACAAAGACAGCAGGCAGATCAGACCCACTCAGCAAGGTACGTGACCTCCACTGCACCTGCGAGCATTTGAGCTTTTGATCCCAGCAACACATCTTGGCATGTGTGAGTAGAGCAATCACAGCTCTGACTATTCGTCAGTGAGCTGCAAAGTTCCCAGAGACACTGGTACTTTGAAGCTGGCGTTTGAGAAAGGGCAAGTGGGCTAAAGGCAATGTCTCGCCAACAGCCTCGTGTCTGCATGTCGACACAGCTTGACTGCTCTCTCCTTGCCAATGCACACTCAGCCTGGCTCACTGAGAGAGATAAAGCGCGCTTCTTTCTGAAAAGCGATCTCCCCTCAACAAAAAAAAAAGAAAGCTACTGCTGGTTCCAGCAGGGTGGGAAGGAGGGGGTAAGGTGGACCATGGAAAGCAAGAGGGTAGGCAGAAAAAACATGAGGTAAGTGATGAATAAAATGTTGGCTCTGCTGGTGCCTCCAACCTCTGACATGATTTAACCTTAAATGCATTTTACGGAGGCACGAGAAAAAAAGATTTGTGAAACCATCTTCTTTTATTAGGGCCGGATGAGGGAATACATGAAATGCAAGGTCACCGCTTGTCATGAAAGTTCTGAGGCTTCCTTCGTGACTGCTGCAGCTACTTTCTGTCAGAATTTGTCAACTGTTGCCAACTTAAGAACTGTCCTTACATTAGGAAATTACAAAATTAATACTGTTTGGTATATTTTAAGCTGCATGCTTTATTGCCCTCATTCTCATTAAGATTACAGGCTAGAATTTCTCAAATGGGATATCCATGAATTCCATTCGTCCTAAATTTATTAGTAGGAACCCATCTCAATAATTTTATAAAAGATAATCTCAAAAGACATGTCCTTCACAGAAGATACACCGTTGCAATTTTAAGACTATTAGCCCAGGATATTCTCACATGTGTATAATGTAAATCCTCAGTAAATCCTCAGTGAAGGAAATAACCAACTCTGCTCCTCATGTCGTTTGTGGAATAAGCAGGAGGCAATGCTTGTGTTCAACAAAAAAAAAATCACACGAAGTTTCTTTCAGAATTGCAGGAAAGGAAATAATAACTGTCAGTTGTGGCAATACCATTTACTGAGTGTGTGCGAGTGTGTCTCCTGGTCGGGCCCTGCCACCATATTGCCCACTTCTCATGTCCCCACGTCGTGCAAGTGAAGGGGGCATGCCTGTCCTGAGCTCCGCGCTGTGTCTGAGCCTACCCACTGCCCAGGGGGGAAAAAGGCCTCCTGCAGTTACTGAATGAGTGAATCACATTTTATTCCAATTCTACAAAAGGAAAGAAGATCAGATCTTGACCTTCAAGAACTTGCCATACAAGACTACCAAAGACAAAAACAGAAGGGGGGGGGGGGGGAATGCCTTCAATTCAAAATAAAATTTCTTGGCAATGGAAAGCATTTGTTTTAAAGTAAATAAAAATTCAGCAAAATTATTTTTCCAGTGACCAAAAGCAATGAAATATTTTGTCGGAATGTCCCGAAATGCTTTTCACAAGAGTTTGACATAACCTGTAAGACAAGTTATTCTGCTTAGAAATTCTGTATTAATAGGAACATAATATTGGCCTTAATCATATCAGATTGGTGAGGTCAAGGTAACATTTATCAAACACCACCTGCACGCACCTTGAGCTGGATATTATTGTTCCCATTTTACAGATAAGGACAGAGACACAAGACACAACTTGCCCAAATTCACATAACCAGTAAATGGGAAATAGCATCTAATCCCATTCTCTTAACTATAGAACATACTTGATATAAAGGAAATCAGAAAAATGGTAAAAAAAAAAAAAAAATAATAGTCACCTGCAATTTCAATACACAAAGATAATCTCATCTAACATTTGGTATATAATTTTCCCGGCATTTTACCAAATTGTATGTACAGATAGACACAAACACACACACACAAGCTCACTCTCTCACATTCACCCTCCAAAACAAATAGCCAAAAAACTCAGATCAATTTACACGTGCCATTTTGCAATCTGCTTTCTCGGTTTGCAAATTTTGATTTTTTCATATCAATAAATTACTCCCCTGCCTCACTGTTAATAAAGGGTACTCTCTTACATGTATATACCACAATCTATGTAGCCAACCTCCCTACTATTGAGCACTTAAATTGTTTCTAGTTTACAACTATTATAAACAAAACTACAAAAACCATTTTTGCAAATTAGAGGGGGTTTTTTGTGTGTACTTTGTGGGGAAGTCACCAGAATCTGGAGATGTTTTTCCCAAACTTCAGAGAGCACTCCCTTCCCAATTTTGAGACACTCCACCAAGCAGACGTCCCACCAAGAATCACCGTGGGGGAGAAAGCTACTGACGGGAATACAGTATCTATAAGCACTGTGTAGGTAAGAACCACTGCTATAGATTGGTCTCTGTACACATGCTTATTTCTTTTTCCTAAGTTTAAATTCCTCATGATGGAAATGCCTGACTAAGGGACATTGCACATTTTTGAGGCTTTCCATGAGTAATACAAAATTGCCCTCCTGGAAAGTTATGACAACTGAAACACCCACCAGCAGCATCTGAAAGTGACAATTCCCCAAACCCTCCAGTTGGCTAGACTTGTTTTTAAACAATCAAATCCCTATATAGCCTTAAGTTTTTAAAAACAGTGAAATTATTAGTAAAACATATCTAGAAAAACAGCAAACAATTCAGACAACAAATGCTATATTTTAAAATACATACATTTTCAAATAGAAAATATAAGACATTAATGACATCAAATCCCAGCAGACTGAGCTTACGAAATGACAATTTGAAAATTTAGCAAAACCAGGCTCAGAAAGGTGCCAAGCTAGTATAAGTAAAACCCCACATCTTCAATTTCCCATTTGGCTAATATTAGGCTCAATATCTGAGGCTTTAATAGCAATATGCCATATTTTTTAACAAGAAGCTCATGAAATTATACATTCTTTCAATGTACAAATTTTATAAATACTATACTATCTTATAAATACTATACTATCAATGTACAAATTCTATAAATACTATTCTATCTTATAGTCAATATGGCAATCTGAAGTTGTTAAAATCCTGAAGATACTCATTTATCAACAAATATCCTAATGCCCACTATGGGCTGGACAATGTTCTCTATTGAGGACATAGTGGTGGACCCCACAAAGTCCCTGCCTTCAGTGAGCTGCTATTCCGGGGGTGGGGATAGGGGAGCTCAGGACCCTGCATGGAAGAATCAGCAAATCATGGTTACAGTGCCAGTCTGGAACCACTGGATTCTTGGGCAAATTATAACCTCTCTGGGTCTCGGTTTCTTCATCAGTGAACTTAAGAAGTTGAGCAGATGACCCAAGACTTCTGGCTCTCAAATTCTTGACTTTCTTCGGTTTTGTTTGAATGTTTAAGTTCTTATTACTGATAAGAGCTTTGCACTTTAAGCTCTGTATAGTTCCACAAAATCTGAATGTGGATCTCCAAAAAAGATAATTTTACATCTACAGTAAAACTCTGGTGGACCCAGGTGTCTTCAAAGAATCAACACAGGACAGGTTCCAATTAGATGAAGATGTAAGCTCCCAAACTTAAGGGTTTCTTTGAAGAGGTTTCCAAAATGCCCTTGCCTCCTTCCCTTCTATACTACACTATAAATACTGAGGATGAATGTGAAACAGGACCTCACGGGTACAGCAGTGGGCCTCTCAGCTTGCGGCCAGGAATGGCTGGCCCCTCAGCTTTCAGGTGGCACCCTGGCACCCTCAGGGGCTGCGGCACTGGAGTCCTGGTGGATTCTCAGGCCTCTGCAGCTTACGCCCACCCTCAACTCAATGGACACACAGGATTGTGTCTGCAGAACGTCTACAACTCACGGCCCCATTAGCATTTCTAATATTAGAAATGGGAAGCACTACTTCTGCCACCACTTGTTATTTTCCACCAGATGTTCCTGCCACCACCATTTCAAGTGTCCTCAGATCCAGAGTCTCCTTGCAGGCTGCTTGGGATAGCAGTCAGAGGAAGGCACAGCAAGGGGCCTCAGCCTCCCAAGTGCTCCTCTAGGAAGTGCCACACGCACACTTTCAGGAAGTGATATCGCCTCCTTGTGGTCTGTCCGGATACTGCCACTTAATAACCCAGAGAGATTCTCAATTACAGGCACAGAGGATGATTCCAAGTTTCTTCTGTACCTGGCCTACAAACCAGGGGAACAGATAAAAGCCAAGATTTTTCTTACCTCCATGCAAAATTCCATGAAAAATTCACCCACCGGTAGTTTTTTCTCAACTTCCAACATAAAACCATAAAACGGTATCTGATAAACACCTCTGCTCAAGTGCGAGACGTTAGCAGGAACGATTGGTGAGAGGGTATGTGTTATAATTTTAGACAATGTAAGACAAATTTGGAATTCCTGCATCTCTGTAGTTCACAGAGGAAATATAAAGGAAGCAGTAAAAGTACTTTAACTCAAACATCTAAGCCTCTAAGTCACCACAACCAGTTACATATAAAACAGAAGCTTATATGCTTCGGCTACATGAAGAGCTTTTACTGCAGGGACAGTGACAAAGGACAAAGCCAACTTTCTTTAAGCCTTAGAGGAGTCACAGAAGCCATCCTTTACATAGTGTTTGCACAGAGCTTATGAGAAAAAGTTGGAAAGATAAACCTAGACACAACTTATTGGTTCTGGTATCAACCAATTAGAATAGCAAATTAAACAATTCAGAATCCTCATTCTGCAAGATGACAAACTCCTAATGGCAAACAGAAGCCAAAAAGTCCCAGTCAAGAGAAAGATAACAGATTCTTATTAGACATCTATAACAATTACTTGGCTCAAAATTCATTTCCCACGCTTTCAATTAATATAAAGGAACACGTATTTAGAATGACAAACAGATTAGAAGTTGGGAAAAGGAAAACCACAGTTCCTGATATTCCCTAAAATAGAACATGCACACATTCTTCCTGTGAGAATAAAAGTACCTGCATAAAGTACATATATTTGCTCATTAGTCTATCATCTGCCCAAAGGAATTAATGCACTCAGTATACGAAAAAAAAAAAAAAAAAGAGGCATCTTTGAAAATTTTATACTAAAGCAGCTAGCAAGTCTTCTGAAATCAAAGATGAAACTTCTGACTAAATTACTCAGAAATCACTATAACGTTCTGGAAAATTAGGTAAGTTTTTAAGGTTTCATACTTTAATTTCATGGAAAAGCAATCAAATGCAACCAACTGTAAAGCAATACTTTGAGAGGATGTGTGTAACAGACTTGGTAACGTCAAGGGCCAGAGCCAAGATGGAAAGCTCAAATGAGATTCCTGAATCTAAGTAGCTTGACCAAAATCGGGCAAGATTATTTTTTTAAACTCTCAGATTATTCATTAATTCAACAAATATTCCCAGCCCATCCTGACCAAGGCTATTCCTGGTGGTGAGAAAGAATGGGGAGCGATCAGAGCCCGCCCATCCTCCTGGAGCTTCCAGCAGGTGGAGGACCGCCACCATCCAAGGCCTCTATTTCCCGTCAGCAAACATTCCTTCACACACGCTAATACCAGGGCACCAATTGCAGTGCCTGCTCACTCCTGCCTGCCACTCTCCCCATCTCCTTTCCATCATAAACCCCAGCCACAGAGATAGCCCTCAGTTCCTCTGGCAGAAGCTCAGACCCCCTGCAGGGCCTTTGCACTTGCTATTCCCTCTGCCTGAGCCACTCTTCCTTCAGACCTCTAAACACAGACTCCTTCCCTCATTCAACTCTGCTCAAATCTCTCCATCTGAGAGAGTGTTCCAGGGCTGCTCAATCTAAAACGATGGCCCCCATCCTGCCCCTCTTCACTACAGCAACTCTTACGACTTTCCCAGTACATAGCACGATTTGGTATTACCTCCCTTATTGCTTCTCTGCTTTTTGTTCATCTCCCCCAGTAAGATGTGAACTCATTACAGCAGGGTCTGTCCACCCTGTGCACTGCTATATTTGCAGTCCCTATAAAGTTGTCTGCAATATAACAGATGCTCAATATATATTTAAGAAGAGCAAATATAGGCAATATTAGCAGTTTTGTACTACAATGGCAGGTGCCACATAATAAAGGGAAAACACCTTAAATGCTAAAAGAGTTGATCAGTCGAAAAAAAACTATAGCTTACAGGCGTCTTAAAACACTAAAAAATAAATGTAATGAACATTTAAAGGTCAACACTGGCTAATACTCAACTTTTACAATGTATTAGGCACTATTTCTAGGATTAGCAGTACAACTTATTTAATTAATTCAACAAATATTCACAGCCCATCCTGACTGAGGCCATTCCTTGGGGGTGAGGAAGGATGGGGAGCAATCAGACGCTGCCCGCCCTCCTAGAGGTAGGGTGTTAAAAGCACTCTGAGACATCGATTTTTAATTTAAATGAGCCAGATATTTTCTGAAAGCATACCCCAGCCTTAAGAGTCACTCATACCCTTCTCCCAAACTGTACAATTTGTAACCATACTATAACAACATTAAAATAGGAGATATTGGTGATAATCTACAGAAGGCAGGCATTTTAGTGCCTAATGATAAGCCCTATGGAACCAAAACTGCCTTCATCTTCAATTTAATCAAAGGCACAAGCCTTTTCTCCATGTTCAGAAATATTTAAACTCTTGTGAATTTTTCTTACAGATTATTCTTAAAAGTTTACGTCTGTTCTTTCTTTTCTTGAAACAAAGAGGTAGGGTGTTAATCAAGGTGTATGACTTTAGTTCCTGGCCATCATGCCTCACGCTTAACCACAAAGACAAAAAGAACCTGATGGATCACGATGAAATTATACAAAAGCAAAAGGTGTATATTGGAGAGAAGGGGCATTTGTTTCCTGGAATGTGAGGCAAAGAAGTAAGTTACTACTGCCTTTGGGCCTTTGGGAATAACTGAAATCCACTTACAAACCTTAAAAATTAATGTGTTTTACAAAAATTTTACAACAAAATATTAGGAACAACATACACATATCTCAATAAAAAGGAGGTTAAATAAATAATGGTTCACCCTTACTGGAGTACTCTCAGCAGCTCTTACAGAATGAAACCGCTCTCTTAAGTACTGATAGAGGGACTGCCAAGATTTAGTACTCTAAGGGAAGGGCGGGGAGCTGGTGCAGAACAGCATATACAATGTGTCCTCATTTGTGCAAAGACAAATAAAAAGAACACATACAAAATGTTTATACTAGCATAAGCTATATCTGGAAAGATATATACAAGGAACTAGTAACCCTGGTTCCTGGGGAGAACAGCCTATGTTTCAAGAGGGGAGAGAGATACGCTTTCTGCTCCAGACCTTTTGTTTTACATCTATTCAATCTTCCACAGTGTGCACAGAGCGCCTGTCTCACAAATTAATCCAATAAATTTTAATATCAGGGTAATTTATACTATTGCCAAATATTATTCAGGGATGATTAGCAAAAGTACAGGCTTTCAAAAATTACAAAAGTTCCATTTGACAGCAGAGTTCCTGATCGTTAATTCCCAGAAGAGAATCCAAGTCTCCACTAATTAGAGAGGCTCGCTTGTGATCTCACCTATTACAAAGCAAATAAGCCTCAATTCAATTCTTGGAAGGGAAATAGCTACTAAGTTCACCTTGAAAGCATACCTTGTATTTAAATTGAGCTTGTTACTACAGAATGAAGCCTCCAAATTAACACAGTTTCCATCTAAGGATAAAACAGAAAGTCAATGTAAAAAACAAGAGGAGAGAGTGGAGTTTCTGAAAACACACTATACTTAGGTTTCCCTTCTTCTGCCAGGCTTAGACAAGGAACCCTCTGATATTAGTGAAAGAGGATTTCAGATCTGTGGCAAAATAATAATTTAAAGGGGAGGGGCAAGCATCATTTGCACTATACAAATGCTTTAAATTTTCATTTGTAAGGAATGGGAATTTGCTTTAAACTTAAGTTAGGATTCATTTGTGGGCCCCTGACTAAATGATACTACTAAGTCACATTAATTTTACTCCAAGCAAAACTTTTAATGAAAGACAAATCTGAAACTGAAAACGAACATGTCAGAAGGCAAACCTTAAACTGAAACCCTTCTGTTGAAAAATGTATGTTAAAAGAACACATAAAAAGAAATGCAAAAAATTCATTTCCATACAAATGCTACTCAATAATCGTACACGTTATATCAATATTTGACTGCATTAAACACTCCATACAAAAAGGCACACTAAGACACCCAACTGAGAATAAAGACCATATATATATATATTTTTTTGGTAGCAGAGATGGGGACCAGAATCACATTATTCAAGCCCAGAAGTAAATGCACAACCACTAGAAATGCAGTTTTCTGTCGGGGTAAAAATTCAAGATTCCAGCTCCACCCTTTTAGACAACATTATCAGAAGTGGCATCTTTCATGAAACCCAACTTTGATCACGAACACTTAACTCTGGGTTTTTTGAGTTTAGCGCCTTCGGATATAAACACATAAAAATGCAGGTAAATCAAATACACCATAAATAGGGAAGAAGGGAGGAAGAAGTGGTTTCACGAAGAGCTGAAGTACGGGATCATGAAATCAATCGGTTGATTACACCTCCAAAGTTAAATAAAAATTAAAGCTCCTTCCCATCCCCCAGGTAGCCTCTGGTCTCAGAACTTATTGCCCTACGTGGGGCAGAAGTTCGCGACCGGGGAGTCGGCGCCCGCCGGGACGCGAGGTGGCCCAAGGGCGCGCGGAGAGCGACGCGACCCGGAGCGCTCCCCCTCCCCCCGTCCCTCCTCGCGGACGCCCCCAGACCAGAACCGGCTGGAGCGCTGCCCTCCACCCCGCCCGAGCCGCCAGGCGCTCGCGGCGACGCGCCCACGGGACCGGGCTCCGGGCTCCTTGGCTCCCACTCCCCACGCCCCGCGCCGCGCCCACCCGCCTCCGGCACTCACGGGCCGCTGCCGCGCCGCTATCTCGCCATCCCCCGCCGTCCGCTTGGCCGCGTCGGCCGCCGCCCGGGGGCTGCCCGGAGTCCGCAGTCGCCCGGGGACTGGAGGCGAGGAGGAGGGGGGCCGGGCACAACCCGCCGCCGCCGCCGCCGCCGCCTCGCCTCCCCTGTCCCAGCGCCGGGCTGCTCCAGGCGGCCACGGGCTTGGGGCGGCCCGCTGCCCTCCGCGAGCCCCGGGAGTCGTCGCCGCCGCCAGAGCCTCCTGGAGGCAACGCTAACGGCCACGGCCACGGCCGAGACGCTTCAGCCGAGACGCTTCAGCCGGGACTGCGGCGCGCGGGGGCGGTGCCTGCACGCCGCTCGGCTGGGGGCGCTGCTGTCCCGGCCCCGCCCCCAGGCCCGCCCCGCCCCGCCGCCCGCGCCCCGCGCGCCCCCGCCGGAAGCCGCCCGCGCGCCCCCGCCGCCGCAGCACCACCCCCCGCCCCCGCCCCAGCCCGGCCGCGCGCGTCCGGCGCCCGCCTGCGGGGCCGCCCTTGGGAATCGGAGGAGCGCGGCGGCGCACCGGGCCGAAGCGCCGAGGGTGGCGCTTCCGCGGAGAGTCCTGCTGGGAGGGAGGCCAATGTCGGAAGGTCATGGAAGAGCTGACGAGAGCGAAGCGGCCCGGCCGGTGCAAATCCTCACGGAAAGCCGGCCAAGCGCGCGGCGGCCCTGCGGGGGAGAGTGGTCCCCCAAATGCTGCCAGTGCCCACTGCCAACATTGCATAGAGGATTGAAAAGTGTGGGGCCGTGTTTTCGCCTCCCCTTTAAAAACACATGAAAACCAGCTTCTGCGCCTCCTCGAGGGTGCGGGGGTGGGGGGGGAGGGGGAGAGGGAGGGGCGATTGCTTAGATTTTATGAGTTACCTAAATTGCGCCCAGGGCTGGGGCCTTGCCGCTCAGGCCACCTTCCTTCTCGGTGGTGCAGGGCTCCCTCAGTCCTGTAGGGCCCGCGGGGGCATTCTGATAATATCCTGGAGCCATCTAGTCTTGCCTCCAAGGCGTGGTGGGCTTATTTGTACAGAGAAGAAACGGATCCCTTAATGGGGTGAGATTTTTTCGTCCGTGCATTGTTCCCATTTCCGCAGTTTCACTTGGCCTCGATTTTCTTCCAGAGTAATGCACCAAATGAAATTAGCTGGAGAGCGCTTGATGGCGCAGAATCATGGTTTGAAGATGTTTACACTCCATGCCGGACGCGTTTGATGGTGTTCTCTTCGGCACAATTAATTTTGCAAAGTTCAGAAATGTGCCAGATAGAGCCCCTGGCACGCAGAGTCACAGGGCTCTGCAGACACACCTTCAATAGGAAGCCAGCTTGTTTGTTTTCATTTGTGATTTATTTGATACACCAGCACCAAGGCCAGTGTGTTTTCTAGAGACCGTTGGGTGAAATTCTCAGTTTCTAAATTGGCAAAATGAAGCTTATTTTCTGAAATAACATTTCCCTGTTGATAATGTAACTAAAATGGGCAACAAAACAGCTGCAAGAATGTTAATGGAAAAAGTAGGCTTCAGAGACAAACATAAGTGTTTCACAGTAAGACATGGTCCCTATTAGTGTCCTAACGGCCAACTTCATCCATGTGCATATTTTATTTTACTTTTTTCCATGTGCATATTTTGAACACCAAAACTAAATGCTTCCTATTGTCCCTAAGATCTTGTTTGGAAAATATGCTTCTATTAAGTGTATCTGAAGCTCTGTTTAAGATGTACCACGTTGTTTTTTGTTTATCCCTGTTCTTGAATCCATGATGATTTGGGAAATTTATCATTATTCATATTGGGGAATCCTACAACTGTCTTTTCCAAAAGGCACAGTGCCTAGGTCCCATAATAGTTTTAGGGTGCAGTTTCAAATCAGAAGGGAAGAAATTAACATTAAGTTTTAAGAAAGTGTTTTAATATATATTAAAGTATTTGTCTTTATTCTAATACAATGTTAAAATATAATTTTTTATTTTTTTTTAAATGGAGGAAGGTATTCAACAGAGGCAAAAGTGCCTAGGGCCCCCAAAATCATGTGGTCCTGTTTCCTGGGATTGGAAAGTTCCTTTTCATGAAACAAATTTGCAGTTTTAAGCACATAAAATGCTAACTTTTATGACTTTGTTTTCCAGATAGAAAGAGAGAGAGAGAAAGAAAGAAAGAAAAGATAAATGGAGAGTGGAGAACATTTGGGGGAATAATGCCCAACCTAATATCCATTGGGTACATACAATGTACCCGGAACTGTCTATTACTCATTTAATCCTTCCGACTCACCTGTAAATAGGTACTATTATCACACCTAGGCACTGATGCAGTTTTTGGTGAGGCCTGAAATTTATGCAATGGGTAGTCCTCTTAAAGAAAAAGAAAAAAACAAATGCAGCATAGTCATGCTGCCTCAGCGACACCCAGCACAAGGGACAATAACAGAGGGAAAATCCACGTGGAAAAGGACCTCAATCTCAGCTGACCGTGGTTAAAATATCTTACTTTTGCTAACTGTATAAAAATGTACAACCACGTGAATATATTGCCAGGGTTCCTGCCAGGGCCTTGAATGGGGGCCTGGAAAAGATGCCTTGAAGCTTAGCCTTAATTAGCTTCACAGAAAACTGCCTCTGATGGATACCCAATTCATAGGTCAGGAAACTCAGGGACTTGCTACAGCTCCTAAGGGCCACCATAGCGCCCCCCAACGCCCCACACTCAGGTCTGGTTTGAAGAGTGAGGGTGTGCACACTTCTCACGAGAAAAAATGGATTTTACAGTTCCATAACAAGGCAAGGGCTTTAAAAATACGTTAGCAATGTTCTGATTATGACTAGGCCATAATTCAATTTGCAGCACTCGATATGATCCTGTTATCTGTGCTGACAGGAGTAAATTTTTCTTAACTACTGTGTAAAAAGGTGTATCAACCACTGGGGATTCTTAAAGGAATCTCAGCCTTAATTTCAAGTGCCATGGATTTCACTCACCTTCAAGGGTCATAGGCTAGTCAATCTGTAAATACTGTTTTATGTAGTATTTACTTTTTTACAATTTCCTGAGATGTTGCAAAATAAATACCAGAACAAGAATTTGTTTTGGTCGATGCTTAGATCGCCTGACACATAGTTCTCACTAAATGTTCATCTGAAACGAAGAATGAAAGAGGAAAGATCACGTAACGAGAACGAAAAAGGTAGGTTATATTACAAGCTAAAATTAAATGGGAATGAAGCAGCAAATAGTTAAATTTTAACTTCTTGCTGGATAGCAAAATATAGCTTCTTAGTTATTTCATGCCCAAGATTTGTGCTCTTTTTTCCAACTTTCGGTGATTCTCCCTGTTTTCCTGTTTGTTCATTTCTCTTTTTTTGTAAATAAGATTTCATTTGAAATACTTAGAATATAAAATGATCTCTAAGTGTAACAAAAATCATAATCACACCTGTAATGAAAGTTCTGAAAATGAAAGGCTTTGTCCTTTGAAAGGATCAATCACCCACAAAAGGAGCAACCTTGAGATGATAAGATTTTATTATTAAACTACTTCCATTTTGGCCCTCAAGCTGGGTTTTGGGGATGTGTGATCTAACGTGTATAGTGTTTATCAATAGGCGGGATGACACTTGGCTGTATTCCTGAAAGAAATTTTGGAACTGAATAATAATATACAAATTAAGTATAGTTGTTAACCGGTGAATAGTTGAAATGAGTGAAACTATTCTTTGTTTTAAGCCTGACTGATAAATGTAGATTTAAATTGGTTTATTTTAGAGCGCAGTTTTGGACAAGATTCAAAACTTTAATTAGATCCCTGCAACAAGAAGACATATGAGAGCAATCAGCTAATTTTCTCTAGATGTTATGTTCTTTTCCCAAAGTGGTCTGGAATGCTATTCGAGGGGCATGAAAAATGCGATAAACACCGTGAAAGATATAATCTGCCCAGGATTCCATTTAGAATATTCTCTTTTGGATAAAAAAGATTTCAGGGGTGTTATGTAAACTATTTTGGGAAATTATTATATCCCTAGCATAGCCCCAACAGGATTGCATTTTGTTTCTCTTTTGTTTCTTTATACTGTGCCTTCTTCCAAAGATACTTAAGGTGGTTTACAATGAAAGGCAAATATTAAAAAAAAAAAAAAAGTCAAAAAAACTCTGGCTGAGACAGACAACAGCGTTTCAGCACAAAACTTAGCTCCAAGTTTCCTCATAGCCAAGTGAAACAGGGAAATGAAGATTTTCATAACTCCCATTGTCAAGTGGAAGAAATCATACAATTTATTGAGGAGAAAATCTCTCCTGGTCCAAGTTCTGAGAGGAATTTGTTATAAGGGTCTTTATATAAGGGATATTTAAAAATCTAAGTTAAGAAGGCTACTACACAACAATGGTTTTAGCCACCATTGGGTGGCAAGCAGAGCAAATACGTATTTTTTTTTCCTGGTGAATAGCTTTGAAATTGCTATTGTTAAAAGTAAGTAGCAAGACACCCACATAGTTATTATTATTTTTTATACCGTCCTTTGAAGGCAAGCCAAGGACGTAATATCAAATCTTGGTTTTCCCAGTTTCCTTCTTTATAAAAAGGAGTTATTAAAAGTACCTACCTCATAGGGTGGTAGAGAGAACAAATGAGTGAATGTCTATAAAACCACTTACTGCCGTGTTACTTTTGCTAGTTTTCCTCAGCCAAGGTGTGCGTGTATAGCTCCTTCCCCCCTCTTATAGCTTGTCCTGTATTGCCCTGTGTTGTGAACAGCCAAAGGCCCTTTTGGAAGCAGTATGTGCCTGACACAGAGTAAACAATGAATATTAGCTGTGAATATTCTCATTATTACCATTTCTTTTATTCCTCCTAAATCTATAAAGCAGATAGAAGAGCCTATTCTGGGGCTAAGTGTGGTTGGGAGGTGGTTATAAAATCTTGTTTTCCTTAGTGGGTAAAGCTTAGAGGGTGAGGAGGGGTAGTTAGGTATCACTATGATGCCCATAAAATCATCCGTTGTCTTTTATTCCCTTTTATCGTCTGCCCATCATCTGTCCTACATGACTTCACTTAACTATTGGATTTGAGGAGCACTGAGTAAGGGACCTGTCCCCCAGTAGACTCACATTTAGTTAATTCCCTAGGTCTTAAGACCTGTCGTCTTCAAGAATCATGTGAAATGTCTTATGCTTCTGAGAGGTTCAGTGCCTCAAGCTGTTAAGGCTAACTCCCAGGAATGGAGGGTGCCCCTGCAGGGAGAAGGGGGCACCACTAACAAACCCTTCTTTCCGGAACGAACCTGCCTGCCTCCCTCCACTGCTCCTTCTCCATACTTCCCATTTGATCCCAAGGAACTGCTGATTGATAAGAATCTTCCTTTCTAATCTTTGCACTTCCTCTCGGCTCATCCCCCTTCCCGCCTCTCTGATCTTCTCTTTCCCTGTCTACACTCATGCCTCACATCTTATCATCCTCCATCCCTTCACCTTTTATCTCTTCTTGCCTTACCAAACCCTCTCCTCCGGCCCTGTTTTTCTCTTTCCTCTCTCTATTCTTTATCTGTTGTCTCGAGTCATTATAAGGCAAGCAAGACATTAAAATTGATGCTACCTTATTCCATATAGTCCATCATCGTCCCAGAATCCTGTGCTAACATTCTCAGTTGAGCTAATGGATCCCACAAAAGAGCAATTTACTCCATTCTCAGTGGTGATGTTAAGCCCATTATTTAATTTCTTCCTACAGCTACTGCACTTAGTGTGTTGCCAGAGGCCTCTTGCACAGATGGAGAAAGAAGCCAAAAGATTAAGGAATTGAGCTGAGGTCAAGCCAGAGGTAGTGGAGTGGTTCGAAATTGGACCCAAATTCCTTAAATCCTTGAATATATTATTCTAACTAATGCCCTTAATCCACAGACTTCAATGGTCTGTGCAAGACCAAAAACGTAAAACTGAAAGAAAGTTTTTGTTTCCAGTTTCTGACTGTGAAGAATTTTCAGTGGTTACACATTTGCCAACGGACTTAATTCAAGGTCTCTAACACATTGGAAGATAATGAGTCAGTTAAATAATTAATTTCAGCCACGTCCCTGGGGTTCCCTTCAGATACCTAATCGGGTCCACCGCCTAGGTCTCATATTGGAAAACAAAAGTGGCCATCACTATGGCAGCTCTGGTCAACAGGGACATTTCTGTTGATGATTTGCCTTCTGGAACTTGAGGTAACTGAGGACGCCACTCTCAAAGGAAAAGCCAGCAACTCTGAGATTCTTTTCTGTGACATGCCCAAGAAATCTGGGTTTTCTGGCTTGTCTGTTTAATCACACGGAATCTTATGCTCAAAGAGCAGACAGAAACTTTACCACCACCACCCAAATCCAGCTCAAAGTCACGTGCTCGTGGAATCTCATTCTACCCACCAAGGTAGGCCGATCCTGGACTACACTAATTAGTCTAAGCTTGCTAGATGTTTTTCTTAACTCTAAGAAGAAGAAAGAGTTGTACATATGACGCTGAGATGGGGAGGTTAATATTAATTGGTTATTAACCAGTTAATAAGTATAAATAGTCTCAGTGCCGGGCACTTTCTCTGTGTTCTAGGTATTAGTCCCACTTTACAGATGAAGAAACCAAAGTTCAAAGAAGTAAAATAACAAATATTTGAACATACCCATCTAATTCTGAAGTTATTTTAATGATTTTGAAAATATTGACTAAAAGGAGAGGTCAGAATATTTAGTCGGTAGATAATGGCAATGAACATTTATTGAGCACTTACAGCATGCTGGGCACTGCATACCAACTCATCCATCCCTTGCAATCCTGTGAGTTGCAACCCCT
This sequence comes from Potos flavus, assembly GCA_028534135.1. Taxonomy (NCBI): domain Eukaryota; kingdom Metazoa; phylum Chordata; class Mammalia; order Carnivora; family Procyonidae; genus Potos; species Potos flavus. The sequence goes on along the minus strand of CM052895.1, from coordinate 107,381,190 downwards.
TTACAAAGGAGGCCCACACAGCTATTGACAACAATGCAATTCAAACCACCGATGACCGACTCCAAAACCACGCTAATTCCCGGACTCCATTCCACCATCAGTGCTGCCCAGTAAACCTTTGCCACTTCTGGCTTCAGGAGCTGCCCTGGGATCTCGCCTACAACTTGTTGCCATGATAGGTGATGCTTTGACTAAGTTGGGTTTTGACCAAGCACCAGGCAAAACCCTTCCCAGCCTGAAGAAATGCTCTGAACGTTCCCCAAAGCAGCTTGGGAACTGGTGTTCTAGCTCATTCTCCCCATTTACTTCATAGGGTACTGGACGCTCTGAGGAACTTCCTCTTCTCTGTCTTTACCTAGAAATCTGAATTGGTAACTATCTTCTAAAATTCTAAAGGCTCTTCAGACTCCAGTACTCCAAATGAAACTCATATTTTCTGCTGCAAGTACACTCTTCCTATGTCCCCAATTTTCATTAACTTATGCACTAATTACATTCCTGACCAGGGATTTAACGGTGAAGAACATGAAGTTCTTGCCTAGAGAGAAAAAAAGACAATGAACACAACAAACAGGTAACTAATATAATGTCATTATCAACCTGAAATACATACTTTAGAAAAAAAACTAAGTGATAGAAAATGATAGGGGTTGCTTTTCTTTTTTGGAGGGGTGGGGAGCCTGATGCAATGCTTAATGTGGGGCTCAATGAGGGGCTTGATCTCATGACCCTGAAATTACGACCTGAGCCGAAATTAAGAGCTGGATGCTTAACTGACCAAGCCACCCAGACACGCCCAGGGGCCGCTCTTCTAAATGGGAGTAACTGGGGAGGCCTCCCTGAGAAGGAGTTCTTGAGCAGAGAGACATAACTGAAATTAGAGATGCTAATATCTGGAGAGCAACAGGTGCATAGCTAACACGGCCCAGAACTGCAAGGAGGCCACGGGGGCTTGAGCGTAGAGCAGAGAAAGACTAGAGAAGTATGATCGGGACTTTTGATTTTCTTCTCTATGTGGTCTCTCTAGCCTATAGGTGAAGAGCAGATTTTAGGGGGCAGGAAGAGAAACAGGGATATTCTCAAGGGGCCCATGACAGTTGTCCTGGGGAGAGACTATGCTAGCTTAGACCATCATCCTTCTAGTTACTTCGGTTGGCCACCTTCTTTAACTTGTCCCTCTCTTCCATTCGCTACATTTCTGCATGGATGCCCAACTGTGGGTTTTGTTTCTACAATGCACTGGGCAGCCACTGGAAGCTGGTTGAGTTTCCCAAGGTACAGATCTTAAGAGAGGAACATGGAGAAGTTTTATTAGGAAGTGTTCTTAGGGTAACAGCCTGTGGAGAAGGGAAGGAAGCCAGCAGACTGGGCCAAGAAAGAAATTCAACTGCAGTGCGGAGGCTTCTGAAGTCAGGATGACCATTCAGCGCTGTCTGAGCTACGGTGGGAGTTGGTGCCTTTACGCCCCTGCAGGAATCAGTCATTGGACACCAAGCGTCCCAGGAAGAGGGTGCGCCTGTGAGTAATAGGGCTTGACAGCTGAGGGCTCTCGGTTGGCAGCATTCTCAGTGACTTGGGTAATAAGATCTTTATTTTTTCAGAGGGTCTGAGAACCACTTCCCAACACCCACCACCCCATCCCTCTTTACATTCGTCACTGAAACGGCCCTGATTTAATTCCCCCTTCCTTCTGCTAAGACTACAGCCAGCTACGCTATCTCCAGAATTATATTCTAAGTAAAGGCCCAATTGCTCCTATTACCTATAGAATTACATTTAGACTCCTGAGCACAGCACAGAACCTTCTAAAAGCCGAACATTATCTCCCCACCGTATGTCTCGCGATCTGTGCAGACAAGTCTCTTTGGCACACCCTAAAATCCATGCTGTTGCTCGGATCAGAGATGCCCTTCCCTTTATCTGTCAAAATCCTCTTCTTCAAGGCTAGCTGAATTCTACCTTCCTCTTTCCTCAGAACTTCTATTCTAAAACTCCTTCCATTCTGCCTGGAGTGAGTTGTTTCATTGTTAGCTGAGTAGGAACAGCAATGAGGTCCTCCCCGTTTCACGCCCACTGGGTCCCTACTAGCCTTTAGCATCGTGGGCTTCCGATAATAGCGGGTGACTTGGTCTACGTTAGCTTTCACCAGTGGCCCGACCATATCCTAAGATGGCAGTATGCAGAATGGTTAAGAGCAGGCTTCTCCATCCATTCTACCAGGGTCCAGATTTGGCCCCACCATGTACTAGGTCCATTTCATGTTTTATGCTTCAGTTTGCCCATCTCTAAAACAAGGATGATAATAATACCTACTTCATAAGGTCGTTTTTGAGATTAAATGAATTACTGTAAGTACAGCATTTAGAATAGTGGCCGCCACTTCATAAGCACATATAAATTTTGGCTCATAATCATGCCTGGAGGTTATTGGGTACTTGCCTGAGTCACCGTCCCCACGTTGACCCATGCTCACTCGTGCTCGTCAAGACTGCCCCAGAGGAAACTGCTTCTTGCTGAGATTCATACGCTCAATGAAGGGGCCTTCGTACAGCTCTTCTGTAGGAATATCTGTAAATAGAGCTCTTGTTTTCCTCTTAATAGCATTCCTTTAATGAGTGAGGATATTCTTGCAAAACATTCTGGAATTCTGTGCTTTCCTGGGGCTCTTTCAATCTGGACTCAGACCTGGTTTTATAATGAAGATTATGCACTTTTCCAATGTTGCAAGAAAAGAACAAGCACAAAGCATTGCATTTATGAGTGAATAGATTCACAGACACTTTTGAACTGGGAAGGGACCTTAGAGATCACCTAGTCCAGAAGACAAAAAAACAAGGAGATCATGTGGCTTGTCTAATTCACACAAACTTACCCAAGTTATTAAAGGACAAAGTTATTCAATAGCATTATCCAGTTTTTGCCCAAAGACATTCTTTTTTTCAGTAGGTACAATTCAACCAAGGTAGATCTAACTTGCTAAATCTCCAGAGAACAAAAAAAAAAAAAAAAAAAGAAATCTTGTTTATTCCTTAGGCTTATTTTGTTATTTAAAATTTCTCCTAGATTTGGCACAATACCTACTTGGTCTCATAATTACCTTTTTTTGTGAGGACAAGAAGTGACCATGATTATTCATTCAGTTATGTAGTCATTCATGGACTCAAAAGATATTTGTGGCGTTTCTTTTATGTATCAAGCCCTGAGCTAAAAGTTGGAAGCTTTTTTAAATGAATGAGCCCTAGTGTTCTGTGACTGGTCCCCTTCTGTACGATCTGTGTTCTGTTGGGTAAATCCCAACTCAAGCAACTTCAGAACATGGGCTCTGGCTAGGAATCGATCTGCATCAGACAAAGGTTAAATGCTGTCAGTCACAAAGTCAGCAATGAGAGTCACAGCAAACTTGCCATATTTAAAACCAATTACCATTAAGTGAGAATGGTTCTCTAAAAACAAATACTGGGTACCGGTGTCCTTCTCCCACTCTCCCACTGATTGAGCTCTACAAAAGCCAGGACCAAAGAGATGGCGTTACAAATTTTGTAGCACAGGATCGTGTTATGATAATGTAACCTTAATGCAGATATTATCATGTTTCTACAAGATGTTAATGAGTGCTAGGTAAAAAAAAAAATTCCATAGTCAAATCAATTTGGAAAATTCTGGGTGCAACACCATAAAAGAGATTTCTTTTAGTGTGCTTCCTTTTCTGAACCTTTAACATGTTGATATGCATCAGGGATCTCCACAAAAGGGCTAAATTACTTGACCTGAGTCAAACTAACTTGCCTGCGGAAACCTTTGTTTGCCGTGCATTGTCCATGAATATTGCCAGACACAAGGTCAACCCAGTCGGTTTCTATAATGCGCCGTCCATCAGGTATTGCTTTTATCTAATAAGTCCTTCTGTAGTTTAAGCCTAACTTTTTGTATCATACAAGATTTCATATTCTATTTTTTTTAAAGATTTTATTTATTTATTTGACAGAGAGAGAGATCACAAGTAGGCAGAGAGGCAGGCAGAGAGAGAGGGGGAAGCAGGCTCCCCGCCGAGCAGAGAGCCCGATGTGGGGCTCGATCCCAGGACCCTGAGATCATGACCTGAGCCGAAGGCAGAGGCTTTAACCCACTGAGCCACACAGGCACCCCTTCATATTCTATTTTAATATTATTTTTATATTGAGAAAGAGGACTCAAAAATCATCTGCATAAGAATCTTGTCTTTACTTGCAAATCATCATTTACATTATTTACATGCAAATCAGCATATGTGCTATCAGCTGCTTAACCAGAGCTCACTGAGACACCGCTAATCCACTGCAGCCCTCCTTCCATGTAGGTCTGTCTTTTTTTTTTAATTTTTTTGATTATGTTCAGTTAGCCACCGTATAGTGCATAATTAGTCCTTGATGCGGTGTTCAATGATTCATTAGTTAGGTATAACACCCAGTGCTCATCACAGCACGTGTCCTCAATACCCATCACCCTGTTACCCCTCCCCCCACTCCCCTCCCTTCTGAAACCCCAAAATTGTTTCTCGGGGTCCAGAGTTTCTCATGGTTCATCTCCCTCTGTGATTTCTCTCCCTTTGGATTTCCCTCCCTTCCCCCGTGGTCTTCCGTGCTATTGCTTATGTTCCACATATGAGTGAAACCATATAATAATTGTCTTTCTCTGCTTGACTTACTTCACTTAGCATAATCCCCTCCAATTTCATCCATGTCAATGCAAGTGGTGGGTATTCATCGTTTCTGATGGTCTGAAAGACATTCAGTACCTTTCTCAATACCATGCTTTAGGCAGCAGCCTCCAAGCCATGAAATTTGCCCTGCTAGGTTGAAATGAACATGCATTCATGGTTAACAATAGCTACCTCTTCCCATATGCCTACTATGTGCCAAGTACTTTGCAAGGCCTTTTATTTAGATTCTCTCATTTCATCTCCATTTTAACTGCCATCACACAGGTCTAAGCTGCCAGCATCCCTCCCCCAGACTATTGTGATCGCCTCCTAACCAATCATATCCCTTCCTTCTGCACAAAGAGAACAATCTGAAACAATTCCATGGTCCACAGGCCTGCAGGATTTCGACCCTGCCTACCTCCCCAGCTCTACATGCATCACTATCCTGAGGTCCAGTCATTGATCTCCAGCTGGATTTGCAGGTTTGGAAGCTCAGCCTTCTTAGTCCACTATGAAGGGATGGAGCCCTTGAGAATTGAATCATGCTAATCAACTCACAAGAGATTAATGTTTAATGAACACTGCTAATGTGTTGATTTAAAATGAGAAACAGAGCAATCAAACCAACCAGATGTTGGTGTTGACTTGTTTGTGACCTCTTTCTGGAGGCTATAGAGAGTAGTTATTGAGAGCTCGGGGGCTGGGATCAGACTGCCTGAGAGGGTTCCAACTATGTTTACTAACTGGGTGATCTTGGGCAAGTGGATCAGTGCACTTTTCGGTGACTACTTCCCCATCAGTAAAACAAAAATAATAATAAAATGTACCTCCCTGAGTTGTTGTGGCGAGGATTAAATGAGAGGATATACCTCTTAGGCATTGCTTAGAAGGGAAGTCAATGCACAGTAACACAATAAATCTGAGCTACTATTCTCAGAATGGAAATCTACTACAGAAGTAAGTTAATATCACAGGAAAGGGGATGAAATCATCTTAAAGACATTTTTTGTAGATTATGTCAGTCTCACAAACTATTATTTATATATTCATCCAGTCACTAGTTATTGATACCCAAATAATTTCACACACGACCAGATTCACTTGGTAGTTCCTCATCCCACAAATGTATCTGAATTCACAGATGAGTACTGAACTGCAAATTCATGAATCAACCTATATCTTTGCACTGAGGTGATTCTGCACCCACTCCTGCTCCTTCCCCCAGCCCTCTCCTTGCTTTCAGTTTTAAGTGCTTCACAATTAATGTGAAGCTCATCCCTTAAAGGCTCCTCTGCCCTTCCCATCAAATCTGCCCCTGCTTTTCCATTTGCATTCTGTTTGCACACTCACTCTCTCTTTTCCTCACACATGCCACACTCTTCCCCCTTAGATTTCCCTCATGCTTTTGCATCTGCCTGGAATTCCTCACCCCCAACTCCTGGCCAGACTCATGTCTACTTAGCCCCAGAGAACCCTCCCTGACCCCCCAGTTTAGGTTACATTCCTTCATCGTACTTACCATAATTATAATTAAATAATCATTGTTTACTGTGTTCCTTCCCAGTAAAATCAACGAGGTCAAGAACTCTTTTTTGTTGTCGTTCACCACTGACTCCCCAGGACCCTGCACACAGGTAGATAGTCAATCAATATTTGTGGAATGAATGGATCTCATCTTTCCACAGCCTCTGTTTCCTGCAATGGAAAGCCAAAGCTTTGAGCTGCCAAGGGACACACAGGTAGAACAAGAAGAACAAGGTTCTCACTCAGGTCTGTTTGCCTCCTACCCAAGCCCTTTACTGCCCCACATGCCTGCCACTCGATTTCCACAAGCTACCCACTGCCCCGCACATACCGTCAGCTTAAACCACACCTTATCTCACATCATTGCCTTTTCTTTCCTGAGCTCTGAACTTCTTCCTTCATTCTTGAACCCAGCCATACCTCCCTATCATATCTGTATCTCTATTTTTACTGCCCTCCCTACAGTATGCTACATTTCATCTCCTTAAGACTTCTTTTCCCTCCTGTAACCCTGTAATTCCACTCTTACATGTTCACCCAACAGAAATGTGTACATGTTTATCAAAAGCATGCACTAGAATTTTCACAGCAGCACTACTCGTAATAACCCCCAACTGGAAACTCTCCAAATACCCATCCAAGTAGAATAGATCAACTATTTTCTTTCACATCGTGGCCTATTATAGAGCTATGAGAATGAACGGTCTAGACAACGTGGATGAATCTCACAAACATCTTGTTAAGGGAAAGAAGTCAAGTATATGCTAGATGGTTCCATTTGTTAATAGTTTCAAAACTAACAAACTCATGGTATTAAAAGTCAGAAGAGTGGCTACTCTTGGGAGAGTGGTGAATTAGAGGGTGGAGGGTGGCGGGGGGTGGAGGGATTTTCGGGGCACAGATCATGTTCTGTTTCTTGATCTGGGTGCTAGTTATGTATTGGTGTTTTGCTTGTGAAAATTCATCGGTATGTATATTTGTGATACATATAGTGTTCTTTTTGTATATTATGCATTAGTAATACTTTGTACAAAACAACTTCCTATCTGTTTCTGACGACTTCAATTTATAGAGATTGGTTTGAAATCGAATGCCACTGTCCAGCATATTGGCCACCCACTATTTGGCCAGATGGGGGCTTCCTATGCATGTAAAGACGCCCCTTTGGAGTGTTTAAAGTCTTAACCAGGACAAGCAGCCTCCAGTTGTGACAACCAAAAATGTCTCCAGATGTTGCCTCAAAACCAAACTGATCCCAGTTGAGAACCACTGGCCTAAAAGGGCCTACATTGAGGCGCCTGGGTGGCTCAGTGTGTTAAAGCCTCTGCCTTCGGCTCGGGTCATGGTCTTAGGGTCCTGGGATCGAGCCCTGCATTGGGCTCTCTGCTCAGTGAGGAGCCTGCTTCCCCTCTCTCTCTGCCTGCCTCTCTGCCTACTTGTGATCTCTCTCTCTGTCAAATAAATAAATAAAATCTTTAAAAATAAAATAAAAGGGCCTACAGAGTTTCCTCACCTCCATCCCCTGCTGCTTGCTCCCTCCCTCATCTCCTTCTGTTGTGCCTCCTCTTTGCACAAATCCGGCTGTCTGGCCTCCTTGCCATTCTTTGAATGCCCCTGGCACCTGACTTCTGCACCTGCTCTTTCTTCTGCCTGTAAAGGTCATTCTCAGGTATCTGCATGGCTCACACCCTCTCCTCCAAGGATTCGCCCAAAGGTCACCTTCTCTGCGAGGCTTTCCCTGGCCTCCTTATTGAAAATTTTAATCCTCCACACTTCCTATCTCTACCTGGCTTTATTTTCTTCAGAGCATTCATTACCTTCTAATCTAGTATAAAGTTTATTTATTTTGTTTGTTGTCTGTCTTCCCTGTGAAAAGGTAAGATCTAAGGAAGCCAGGATTTTGTTTTCTTCACTGCTCTAACCCTGTGTCTGGAACAGTGTCTGGCACGTAGTCGATGCTCAATTGAAACTTGCTGAATAAATGAATGACTAAAATCTATAGCCCAGTTCAATGTCCGATACACAACCAATGAATATCTGTTCCCTTTTCCTCACTCTTTTGTGACCTGGCCACTGTTATAACACGATTTTCCAGGATTTACTCACTGCTTTTTCTGTCTTACTGCTCTCCTTGTAACCTCCGGCACCCCCCTTGAGATTAGGGTCTATCCTTTAATCCCAGATGGTGCCATGATTTTGGTTGCCGAGTTGCTCTTGATCCTGACTTACCCCATTCCCACCGCTCCAAGGTATGCTTAGCCCACCTGCCAGGATGTTCACCGATCACATCTCACCTAACCTTCCTAGTGCAGATTACCTATCTGGATTGCCACCTTTCTGTCCCTAGAGTCTGCAGGTTCTGTGACCCTCTTGCTCTCTCTCCTTCCTCCACACTGGGCCTGCACCCTGACCTTATCCCTCTGTTCCTACCCTACCAGCAACATCCTCACACACAACCTTCTCAGAGACAGAGGCAGGTCTGATCTCCAGTTGTAACGTGACCGACCCATATCCCCAACCCCACAACTTCCTTCTGTCAAAATCTTGGAAAAGTCAAGAGAGATTACATCTCCTTTTTCTCTGTTCACTTACCAAGAAACCCGACATTGTGGCAGGCCTATCTTTCCATGAAAGGCTTGTCTGAATTGTCCTCCTTCCACTTGACTGTAATGCCAGCTAGCACTCAGGAGCCATAGAAACCTGACACCGTTCGACAAGCAAACAACTGTAAATGCCAAGAGTCAACAAGCTGCTAAAGCTTCCAGTGAAGGAGGATTTGTAGTCGGGTTGGTTATCATTTTTACTGCATCCACATGACATTAGACAGTTTCTTTGGCAGGCATCACAATCATGTTAGCGGGGACTTCTCCGGATACAGTAGTTAGTTGCCTGTGATAAGAGAGAATCAAGTAAACAAACACATGACATTTCTACCTCAGCTGCGCTCACATGCCTGTTGTGGGGAAGCATTTGGGGCAAAATCCAGACCCATCCAAAGCACAAACTTGTGAAAATTGGTAAAGCAACCTTCTGAGAACTAAATTTTTGACTGGAAACACATCTATGGACATAATCCCAAAGTGCTCACCTAAGCAGAATAATTGATTGCACCCTAATGCATTTGTCTATGATAAAATTGAAGATTGTCTCCCAAACTGTCCATGGAGTCCATGACTTGAACTGACACTGATGATATAAACAGATATTTGAGGTTATAAGAATTTCATGAATAGCTCAAGGAATTCAAGGACACCAGTTGAAAAGACTATTATGATTTGGTTTCTGGACATCTGGCCATGGTATGCAGCCAACTGACTCTCCTCCCTCCTCTCTCTTCCCACTCTGACTTCTAACAGCTTTCCCACAAGCTATGAAAGGAAGAGGCTGACACGGATAAGCCCTCCATGCCCTTGAACTTTTCAGTTCCTGAATGCCATGTGAGATAGCAGCCATTTATCACCTCCACCATGGCCCATGGGCTGCAGGGGCAGGACAGGAGTCTGACTTCCCGGCTGGTTCTATGTTTTCCACAATGGTCTGAAAATGATAAATACACTTGTTACTGTAACAGCTCTGCAGAGGAGGAACTGTGAAGTGAGAAAGGGCAGAAATTGCTCGATCTGCATGATGGCATAAGTTATATATGGATTATGCACATCAGAGACATTTCTCTGCAGTCAGATGTTGAACTCTCGACTGCCAAAGCTGTCAACAACTAGATAGAATTGAATAGTTATCCCAAATAAACCTCACTTTATCAATTGTGCTTCACTTTATATTTTGAGCATTAACAAATAGAAGCGGTTGTTGTGTTTTGATTTTCTAAAAAAGAAGCCACACTTTAAAAAAAAAAATCTCATTTTTGGAATTTTCCAAGTCTCTGGTAAAATGTCCAAATATGTAGAGCTTGGCAGAGCTCTGAGTTGTCTCAGAAATGACTCCACAATGCTTCAGTGAATGGTGGCATAATGCAAAACATGTTGATCTTGGGCTGAGTCATTAATTAGTGACATTTATTGAACAATCATTGTATATAAGGCATCATACTAGACGAGTATACAAACAAAAATACAAGAATGGGAATCTCATTATACCGGGGGGACAAGAAGAGGAAGTTTTCTTTAGGTAAAAGAATAGGTCAATGTAGAAATAACTTCACTTATAAACTTCCTTACCCTAAAATTATTCCATAATACTAAACAAGTGAAAATATGAGCTGTAAATAGGCACAGCAGAGTCCAAAACCTGTTTCTGTAAAGAGACTTGATGCAGATCTTCTTGGTTAAAGATCATGAGTGAGTTAATGGAAGTCATAATGAAGAATGAACTACTTTTCTCTAAAATGTAGAAAATGGCTCTCATTCTTGCCGATAGTAATTGACTTAATAGGGCAAGAGGTTGCCAGCATTTTCCCTCTTAAACATGATGCATGTGTAGAAAATCTGGCTTCCATGAAAACGATACAATAGTGAATTTAAAGCAAGGTTAATAAGCATGCAGGTTCAACATATCTATTGTAAAAATTTTATTAATAGGCAATCTCGGAGTAGAAAACACAGGTTCTTACAACTGCAATTAAACCTAACTGTGGTCTATAACACTGAGTTCTTCTCTGATATTTTCCCAGAAAGGAATAGATATGGTTTGCTTACTTCAAACATTTTGCTTTGCTTGCTTGCTTGCTTGCTTTGAAATTGCTTGCTTTATTCATTCATTCCCCCTTGGGGAAAAAAAAATCCAGTGTGTGAATTCCCTTCCCTGTCAGATTGAGAATCCAGAGTAGGAAAAGTATCACGAAGTCTACGGTAGACAGATCGAATTTTCCCTGCACAGTCTTCATTGCCTCCTGGCTGCTGGGAATAGTGGCCCAATATCCCTTTGGGAAACCTTTGTGATTTAGAGAACTGTAACTTCATCCCTGTCTGCAGAGATGGGCACATGGCCCAATCCTGGCCAAACGGGGCATCTCTGGCCACAATGATTGAGCCAAAGATTGGCCTTGACCCAAGCCAGACCAATGAGACCCAGCTTGGGGATTACTAAATTGATGGTCCCCATCTTGCTCCTCATGGGAGAGTCTGCCTGAGAGTGAAGTAACAGGAAGGAAAGCAAAACAGAGAGATGGAAAAAAAAAAAACAGATACTTGAAGCCATCTTTTGAACATCTAGATCCAACCGTAAATAAAGCCTTGATTCCAACTAATTGACACTCTGCAGATATTTTGTCTACCTCCCTAGTTTCTTAACCAGATGCCAAGACTTCTGCCTGGTTACAACTTGCCAAACTTCCCTGGTGCAAATCACCTACGTAGACTGTCCCTTCGCCTGTCCCCTCGCTCTCCAGGTGGTGCCTTGTTTGTCAGGTCTTCCTCCCACCAGAATGCTCACCATCTTCATGTGGCCCTCTTCTTAATGTCACCTCCCACTCCCAACCCCTTCCCAAAGGCAGTTCTGGTCTCCAGTTCTAACATGTCCTGCCTGCTTAACCAGCAACGAACTTCATTCTCTCAAAACTATGTGCATTTTAGTTCTGTAACCAATACATTTGTTTTGCTTAAAGTGGTATGAATTAGGTTCAAGTCACTTGCAACAGAAATAGCCCTTGATCTTCATCGATAATAAAAATCTTTTTAGAGCAGATTGATTTTTTTCGAATGAGCCAAGGGTCACCTAGAGCCAGGCTTTCTGAATAAGAAGGCATTCAAACATGAGTACCATTTTGTGCATAAAATATTTTTCAGCAAAATACAATGGGATATAATGAATATAAACTAAAACGTGATGTAACTAATTTCATACATGCCCCTAGTCATTCAAAAGAGGAGTCTCTATGGTGCCTCCTTAAATGGAAATGGCATTTATTTAAATGCATGGTGCCTATAACTGATAATCAGATGAGTGGCTTTAGAGCAATACACTCCCCAAAGTGTGGCTGGTAGACCATTTGTATTAGTAATATCTTGGGACGCTGGTATAAAATTCAGTTTCTTGGATCTACTCCAAGCCCTCTGCATCAGAGTTTCTGAGAAGTGGGCCTGGGAATGTCCATTTTGGTAATTCCAGGTAATTTTCTAAGCATACAAGAGTTCGAGCACTGTATATATTTTAGTTCACCTTCAAGTGTTACTGGCTGAACCAAGAGAGAAATTCTAAGAACATCTCATCATTTATAAAATTGAAACTGAATGCGTGCACCTATAAAAAGCAGTAAGGTCCATGTAATCTAGAAATGCTTAAAGGAAGGATGGAGTCAGCTCAGGCTAAGCTAGCTGTGGCAACAAAGGACCTAAAATATTAATGGCTTACGACATCAACAGTTTGTTCCTTATATATTTACATTTCCATCACGGGACACTCCAGAACTCTGGGCTATTGGAACAGTCTTTATGTGGCTCATAGCTGGTGTTGTAGCAGAGGGTAAAAAGCATATGTGGACTATAGGCCAGTTCTTAAAGTGTCTGCTCAAAAGGGACCCACGTTACTTATAGCCACGTTACGTTGGCAAAGCAGGTCCCAAACCTGCTCCTATATTCAGTGGAGTAGGGAAGGATGATCCTATCGAGAAAAAGATACCCTAGGAAGGAGCGGCAAACATTCTGAACAGAAATATAATCTACAAATAGGATGTTCAATAAAATAGGTCATGTGTTCTTAGAAAAAAACGGGGACCCTACGGTCAGATAAGTTTGGGGGCTGCTGTATACTACATCCATCTCTAGAGTTACACAGTGTAAACCAACATATTCAAGGCGCCCAAAGCCCTGCAATGGGGGGAAAAAAAAAAGATTGTTTAACTCCATGTTCCCAAGCTTTGTTTCCATGGAACCCTTTTCAAACACCATCTCAACAGACCTTAACAATTTCAGGTGCCCCGGACATCATTTGTGTTGTAGATGAAATAATATTCTCTTCTTCCTCTACTACAAAGCATGCGAGCCATTCCTAAGAGACTATTGCATAATAAATTCTGTGTGGCTTCAAGCTTTTCATGTTTTAAAAAAAATTATGATATTGTACTAAGTCACCCCAAAACCTGGAGAATTCCATGCAAATATCTTTAATATTATTCTAACTATTATAGGCTGCTGAAATTTAATAATCCTTGGGATCACATAAGAAGTGAATCTAATAAGCCAGTTCTTCCAGGTACGAGAGCGTTCCAGAAAAAGATTTTACTTTTAAATCTTTCTCATTACCATGTTTGGAGTTAGGCAATTCCTGTAAATCGAAGCAATGCGCTCTTTCTTTCCACTTATGGGAACCTGGTATTTCAAGAGTTCATTAGCAGCTCTGTAGTTATAAGTATAAATGTGGTCAAGGCTATGAGAGTCCTGACTGGGGAAG
>CM052895.1:107281458-107367541 GCA_028534135.1 Potos flavus | reverse complement strand
GGACACCTTTCTTTCCCTTATCACTGCCTCTCACTCTTTGCTTGGCTCTTCATCCTAGATCTCCTCCTTACACAACGGGCTTCTTCCTATTCTGCCCTTGGTTCTCTTCTCAACTCACTCTCTGCCTCTGCCCTCTGGCCTTCTGCCCAGCCTGGGTCTGTCTCCACCCCACACATTCCTGAGCTTCGGGATCATATGTAATGCCAACGGGTCATCTCTACCTGCTGCTATATTTGCCTCAAAATTAGTGTATCCCAAGCAAAACTCTTCATTTTCATTTTCTGTTTCTCTTCATTGTTTCACCACCTATTTGATCTCCTAAGTAAAAAAAAAAAAAAAAAAAGAAAAAAGAAATGGGGCATTATTTCTGGCCCCTCCACATCTCTCATTCCCAGGCTCCAACTCACGCCCACATTCTGGACACTCTCAGAAATACGAGACTTGATACCTTCCCCGCTATCTGCACACACTGCCTTAGTTCAGATGCTGGCGATCATCTGCCTGGACTCTGAGAGCGCGTGGGGGTGAAGAGTGTGGGCTCAGGCACCTGGTTGGCATGGGATGGAATTCCAATTCTACCGCTTCTTATGGACTGAGCGAGCCAAGTTAGTTAACCTCTCTGTGCCTCAGTTTCCTCCTTTACATATAGAATAAGACTCATTATAATACCTACTAAATAGGGTTACTATGAGGATTACTTTGGTAAATAGCCACAAAATGCCTGGCACATAGGAAGTGTGCAATAAGTGTTAAGTTATTTGCATCACAACGGCTTTTTAGCTGATTCTGCTGGTACTAGTCCCTTTCCACTCCCATTAGAATCGTCTTCCCGAGAAACTAATCTTATCATGTCACTCTTGGTTTTACCGGCTTCTTACTCTTTAGAGAAGACAGTTCAGCTTTCTCAGAAGGACATTTAAGACCACTCAAAACTCTGTTCCCAATTCCTTTCTGGGCTCTATTTTGGCCACACAGGCTCTAAACCCTGAGTCTACACTCTGGGCTGTGCTAAACGCGCCATCATTCCTCAGACACTCCATACTCACTCATAGCTCCTTGCCTTTGCCTGTAACGCTCCTGTGTTGGTCAGCTGTCCTCAGTAATGCTCCTGTAACAACCATCCCCAGGTCTCGGTAGTTTGCAACAACACAGTTTTCTTCCTTGCTTATATTACTTGTTTGAAGGTCCATTCTACTCCAAGAGCGTTCTTTGCTCAGAGACCCACACTGAATAAGCAGCCCCTTTCTGGAAATTATTTTCTCAGGTGATAAAGAGAAAAGAGTAACTCTGTGATGTCGTGATGGCTCTTTAAGGTTTTACTCAGAAAGGGTACAAAATACTTCTGTTCACATTTTCTTGGCCACACTTGACCTTAATTGGGGCAGAGAAATAAAAACCTCTCCCAGGGAGATGGAACAAATAATTAGAAACAATAATATGGTCTTCCACGGTTCCCTATATTTGAAAAGCCATCCCAAGTCCCTCCTTTTCCCCATTCTTCAAAACTTTCAAAGCTCTATCGTCACCTCGTTTGTGAAATTTTTCTGTTGTCACCAGGTGGTCAGGTCACATCTCTTCATTCCCTCAGGACTCTGGCTCCACTTTGACTAATGTGTTTGTCCCACTGCAGTGATAATATCTGTCTACATCCCCCTTTCTCTCAGGGGCCATGACCACAACTTCTGGATTTCTCTATTCCTGGTTCCAAGCACCCCAGTGCTCAGAACGTGTCAACAGCATGGATGAATGGGGCAGTTTGTTGCTCAGCCATTTATAGGCCAGGTTGGGAAAACTTTTCTGTTAATATGCAGCGGGAGGTGACCAAGTAACTCCTTCACGCAGGCAGAAAGGAGACCAGTGAGAAAGCCAGTCTGGTGTTTTCTCTGTGCCCACCAAATAGTGTGTCATTTTCTTGTTTTGCCCTTAGTCCATTGCTACATACCTGGAAAAAATGCCTTGAAAAGATCCTATGGATGCATATAGCCTTGGGCTTTTATACACATGTAATATTCAAGCGAGAACCGATTGTGCCCATATAACGTTTGTCAAAACTCTGCTTTAAGTCGGGTTATCTATTGAAAAGACAATACCAGCAAAATCATCCTGATGAACCATCAAAAAGTCTCCCCTTTGGTAGCATTTTGGGAAGATACTAAATGAAACAAATGACTGAGGTGTTCAGTTTCAAATTATTTCAAATTATTCAGTTCCAAAGTATTTCAAATGCGCCCCCTGTCATCCCGTCACTGGCACTTAGTTCAGGCTCTCCGGATTACTCCTTAAAAAAAAAAAGATCACTCATTACCTGCACTCCAGCCACACATCCACACCCTTCCTTGCTTTCCTTCTGCCCAGAATGTTCTCCGCCACTCCCTCAACCCCCCTCCAATCAAGAAAAGCTTCTCACCAGGCGTCACCTTCCTTTTGAACTCTCGCCAATGCCTTCTCTTCACCATCCCCTAACAGCGTTAAATTCTGTCCCTGTATTTCTTTTTATCATTGTGTTTTATCACATAGCATTGTAATTATTTGCTTACGTGCCTCTTTCCTCTTAATGGAATAAGAATCCTGTGAGAGCAGCTATTGTGTTGTCCAATTTCTCTCTTACAGCAGACAGCCTTTGCACATACATAAGGTGCTCAATGAATGTTGGTTCTGCTGAGCTGCTGTTGAACAGAAGGCAAAAATCGTGACTCACACATTTTGTGGTAAGTGATGTGGTACGACTGAAAATACTTTTAAAATCTGGTATTTTAATGCATCCTACTATTTTCATGACTCATGGAGAATGTAGTATTTCTAGTATTAGCCAATATATTCTGAGTTAATTAATGTGAATTTTAACTTTCATATATAAGCTCCATGCAAAAACTTTTTTGGAAATCTGCCAATTCTCATGAGAACCATTTGGTATACTAAGAAAAAGGCTTTAGAGGAAATATTCTTCATAGGGTATTATTTGGCTAAAGAAAATTTAAAAGATACTATAATTTTTTTTATTGTCTTTGCCACAGAAAACAAAAATGAAAGTTTCACTGAGACATAAAAACTAAAGAATTAAAGAGAATCGAAGTTTCATGTGCCTTAGGAAAAACAGTACAACATGCTAATTTGGCCAGATCTTCTGAACGAAAAGAGGGCCAAGTGCACATTACAACCATTTAATTAGCCCAAGAATAAAATTTTCAGTTTTGCTAACTTGAACACATATTACATAAGAAATCATGAGTGTAAGAGAGAGAAAAAGAGGGCAAAAAAGGTTGTAATTAAAGTAAATCTTCCCAGAACCCTGGATTGCACCAGGAATGTGGCCAGAATAAGCAAAGGCTACTGACTTTTGCCAGGGTCATGTTTGGAGGTTACTTTATCATAGCCCTTGCTTGAAAAACATAATTTGAGCATAGATGGGCTCCCAACGTTCAATGATCTCCATGTGCTTCCCATTACGGTCAGAAGAAGAAATGCTGTGGTGGCTTCTGCAAATGGATTGGAATGGGACTTTTCAGATCTCTTTCCGACTTGGCAAGAAGGCTGGGTGCCAGCCTGGACATTGGGAGGCCCAGCTATTTCCAGAGAGCAGGGACACACAGTCATACAGGGTCACCTACGAACTATTGCAAATGGTTACTTAGTCACTCATCTTGTGTAGGACAGCACGTAGCTCAGCTCAGAATGGCTAGATCCCTTATTCCAGCTAACATTATAGTTGTTAAAGTATAAGTTAATGGCAAAATATTATTAATGAGTTCCCTTGCTAGCTGAGCTCTGATGGCATTGGAAACCACCAGAAATGGTCTGTCAAATCTTCACTTATTCACCCACTTCCTACCAAGGGAGTGTGACCAATCATGCATATCAGTAGGTCTCCCTCCCCACTTCCTAATGGCAACCACGATAGTATGAAGACTAAGCCGAGAGTAGCATCACTATTAGCTGCTTAACTAAGACCCATTTCCCTCTTTTTCATCACTAAACATTTGTCCAGCTAAATATTCACTTTCCCATGCAATGAGAAGTAAGTAGATGTTTGCCTGGGAGTTCTGGTAAAGCCTTTGAATTTCCTGTTAAAAGAAGACAGATACACGACCCTCTTCCTCTTTTCAAAGCAGATGTGATGTCCAAACTACAGCAAACATCTTGGAACATCCTGAAACATGAGGCACTAGGGATAGCAGATCAGAAAGATAGAATGACCGAGGTCCCTCATGGCATTATGAGCTACAGACAATTCAAGCATCAGGCTCCTTGCTCAGGGGGAAGCCTGCTTCTCCCTATGCCTGCCACTCCTCATGCTTGTGTGCTCTCTCTCTCTGACAAATAAATGAATAAAATCTTTAAAAAGAGAGAGTGAGAGTGAGAGAGACCTCGTCAGCTGAAAATAAGTCTCGCAGTTATTTATAGTGTTTTAATAAAAGAAGATGCAACTTTATCATACCAAATTTTACATAATCTTGTCTTGTCTCCATCATGCAAATCCTACCTTAAAATTCCAGCTATAGCTACAGTATCCACATTTTATTACTCAAGTATCAGACTTTCATGTGGATTCCGTAATTATCTTTTGCAAATTGTATTTTTACAATATTCACTGCAGTCATTTTGCGAGAGCTAACATGTAGGTTTCTATAGGGATAGATCACATTTCTATTAAAAAAAAAACCTCCCCAAGGGGTGCCTGGGTGGCTCAGTGGGTTAAAGCCTCTGCCTTTGGCTCAGGTCATGATCTCAGGGTCCTGAGATCAAGCCCCACATTGGGCTCTCTGCTCAGCAGGGAGCCTGCTTCCCCCTCTTTCTCTGCCTGCCTCTCTGCCGACTTGTGATCTCTATCTCTCTCTGTCAAATAAATAAATAAAATCTTAAAAAAAAAAAAAACCCTCCCCAAACTGGTAACATCTGGTTGACGGACTGGGTTATAGATGTTTGCATCTGGAGCGCAGTCAGACTCAAAGCCCATGCAAACATATAATCACCGTAGACCCATCACATCAAAGCCGTTTCTGTCCGGGCTCCAATTTTGGGTTTGGCTCATTGTTTCATCTCGTTCTACCCTAAAACTCTCAGATAATAATCCGAAGCTTGGGCGCAAAAGGGCAGCTTGCTTATTTTCCTTTAACTCTTCTAATGGAGAAGTGCCCACCAAAGAATTTAGAAATGAGACAAATTCATCGCTTACACATTCTTTTTAGTGATGACAGCCACCATTGACTGAGACATTTGCCACGTGCCAAGAGTTGTGCTAAACTCTACGCAGACGTGCTTTCCTTGGGGCCCCACAGCCTGTAGTAGATAGCAGGGTCCTGACGTCATCGTCCTTCACGCATCCGGCCAGTGAGGGTTACGAGCAGCCACTGGGCTAGACCCTGGGACTGCAGCAGTCATGATGCGCCTACCCCACACCAGCGCCGTCCTTTACACACACACTTACAGCTCCTGGAGTCTCGGGGTTGGGGGGAAGGGGGTAAGACGTCACAGTGCAGGGAGTATACAGGAAGAAGCAACTAAGGAGCATGTAGCAGGGGCCCTAATCTAGACATGGAAAAGCTAGGGAAAGGCTCACTGGGAAAATGATGTTTACTGTCAGACACTGAGGGTTATTCAGGTAATGGGAGATGTGGTACTGGTGCTGAGGGTACAAGTCATTCCAGAAGGGCAGGTGAGATAAGACATTGTTGGAGAGCCCGGGGCACGAACGTGCCCGAGAGCCCTGGGCCGTTATTGCTGGAAGACAGGCCACTATTGCTGGAGCTGCGACAACCCAGGAGAGAAGGAGGAGAGAACCTGGCGGCCAGGACTTTGTCCTGGATGCAATGTGAAGCCATTCAGAGTGGGATTGTTGTCATTGTTATGTGCGTGCGCGCGCGCGTCTGTCTGTCTGTGTGTGTGGGCATCTGTGTGAGTCTGTGTGTGTGTATGTCTCTGTGTGCAAGTCTGTGTATGTGTGTGTGTATTCATGTGCATGCTTGGGGGCGTGGAATAGGAAGATTTAAACTCAGATTCAGAAAAATTAAGCACCTTTGTCCAAAGTCACTCCTACGCTAGAATTCAAACTGAATATGCTTGACTCCCATCCTTCATTCTCAACCTCATTCGCTACTATCCTCTAGGTTTACCAGCTTCATTCTAGTCCAGGTACCTTATCGATATCAAATCCACTAAAATATATTCAAAACACATGCGTCTAGTGCTTACTATGTACCAGGGCTCACATTAGGGATTTAAAGGCTCTGGCCTTTGGAGGTATAACTTGTTTTCTGTTCCTTCTCAGAGGCTAGAATTTGGAATCTATTTTTGACCCCATCCACTAAAACACGTCCCAGAGGCCACTTGATTTTTGACCTATTGCAATATTATGTCAAAGTGAAAGTTCATTGCAACTGGGGACCCTGGGGAAAATATCGTCCTGCCAGCAAAGTCCCCACTGTATGATTTGGTTCTAACAACAACATTGTGGAGTGAGTCCCCTGTTGCAAGTTGATAGACTGAGGTTCAGAAAGTGAAGCCACTAGCCGAAGGTCACACAGGCAAAACTGGGAGACCAGCATCCATCCTGGGAACCAAACTCTTGGGGCCACGCAGCTGAGCAGTTTCTCTCTCAGCGGGAGATGCTCCTGGCAAAGGCAGAGGGAGAAGCAGGGAAGGGGAAGGGGATTGAGGGAAATGATTTGGAAACTAAGAACACGGTGTGTGACACGGTATGAGACTGTCCAATCGCTCCCCACAGCTTTAAATATTTTTAACCAGCCTCGTTGTTGAAAAGCCCCACAAAAGTCATTGCCACTTAGAAAGGAAATGAATTTTCAATTCTAACTAAATCCCAAAGCATGCTTTTTCTTTACTCCCTGTTTTCTTTCTTTAGGTTAAAAGTTGTACGTGGTTAGAGTTATCCGCAGGACATCTGATTCCGCTCAGACAGATAAGTAAAAAAATAAAATAGTTATAAAATCCAGAGGCTATATTTGCTTTGGTCTTTGAGTACCTTTTTAAAAAGGCCTCAAACCCCTATGAATGAATCAAGCCAGACTGAGCCCTTTCAATGCTGAGGAAAGGCTTCTCATAGGTTGAAAGCTACATTAAGACTTGAACTTGGGAATTTGCCTGAAAATTTTTCTCTAGAAGTCAGTTTGCTCTAGTAAGGTTTATGAAATGCTCCAGGCTTTGTATTTTACTTTCTAAATCATCTACCCAATCATCTGTCTAAATCATGAATCTATAGCTTAGCAAAGTTTTTATATATCCTACCCATCAGTATAACGTGGATCAGATCATGCATCATTTCTTAGTATTAAGTTTACCTTCACACAGAGGAGCTCTAGGATACTGTTCTCATTTTTTACAATTATGTTCTTTGGTATTCTGCCTTCTTTAAGTGTCATGCTAACCCCTTCCCCCATTTATTTTTTTTATAAGTTAACTACTGATCTTGCTAGATCATGTTCAAACGAGAAATAGTGATGCATAGTTCAAAGAAATATGAATATTAAAGTGAATGTTTCTTAATTGCAAAAAAATAAAAAGGATCAAAGTAGATTTGCTTATTAAAGATAATTCAATTTTAATAACACTTCTCAAATAAATGAAACTGAATCCCAAATTACATGGGCCAAAACTTGCTCTTTAAAATGCCATAATATTCAAATCTAATGTCATTAAATCCAATACTCAAATCCAGTGTCATTAAGTCCAGAAATTTGGGTAGGGGGTAAGGATAAGATTTTGATGACCTTATTCCATTAAAGAACAGTATATGGGAAATATTGAAATGATATTACAGCATTATTCAAGTTTTATTTACAAATTAGAAAAGGAGTCAGAAGGCAAAGAAAGTGTGTGTGTTGTGTGTGCCCCCTTGTCCTTTGTCCTCCAACAGGAAGTAGCCCCACCCTTTAAAAAGGGAGTCAGGGAGAAAGGAAAAAGCCCTTAGCTAAATCTCCCAGATGAGTTTGGAAGCTCAGAACAGCTAGAGTTGTGGGGTGGGGGGTGGGGAGGTGGTTGGGAGGTGGGTGGGAGGGGTGGCAAAATTTCTATGTTTCACAATTTAGAAACTCTCTTATTTTAATTGGAACTAGGCCCTTTACATATTCATTTAATGTTCATAAGCTCAGGAGGTGGATCACATATTATTATTCCTACCTGATACTATTCTGAGACACAGTTAATCCAGTAACTTACCAGAGGTGACTCAGTCAGTAAATGTAGGATCTAGAATTAGCCTCAAGCCTTTTCTCTCAATTTCCCTTCCTTTCCTGAATATAGGCTTCTATTGTTTACCTTCTAGCAATAAATTATTTCCGCAAGAGAACAGATTACTGAAAAGCATCTTTTTTTTTTTTAAGATTTTATTTACTTATTTGACAGAGAGAAAGAGATCACAAGTAGGCAGAGAGGCAGGCAGAGAGAGAGGGGAAAGCAGGCTCCCTGCTGAGCAGAGAGCCCAAATGTGGGGGGTGGGGGGGCTCGATCCCAGGATCCTGAGATCATGACCTGAGCAGAAGGCAGGGGCTTTAACCCACTGAGCCACCCAGGAGCCCCTGAAAAGCATCTTTTAACCGTGATGGGAAGTGAGATCCTAGAAGGGAGGCTGATTTGTAAGCTGGGACTTTCGGGGAGAATTGGCCAAATCGAGATGAGTGGAGGGTGGAGGGGACAAGCTGGTAAGAGAAGGATGAATGTAGGGAGGTGGTAAAACATTCTGTAACTTCCCTTGGGCCCTAGATACTCATGTACTGTGGTAAACATTATCTTGGTGTCTCCTTTGACAGTCTCTGCCCCTGTGCCTGGCATAGCGTTTAAAGGGAATGCAGTGGTCCCATTATCGTATATGTCCCTGAGGGCCTCCAGATAACTATTTCAATGGGCAAATACTCCTTCAAGACAGTAGTAATAAGAAGAAGAAGGATCATTTATGAAGTGCTTGTTACACATCAACTATCATCATCACCATCATCATTAAAAATCATTAACACTTATGGAGTCCTCACTACGTCTCAGACACCGTTCTGAGCTCTTTGTATGTAGTATCTCACTTAATTCTCACAATTCTTCAATCAAGTCGATGCCATTATTATGCTCCTTTACAGAAGAGGAAACTAAGGCATAGACAGGAAAGCTGCTTGTCCAAAAACACCGGATCCAAGCCCAGGATCTGATTGCAGAGACTGCAAGTGGCTTACCTGCTTTCTTCAAAAGATTTTCGCTGACTCCCTACTGCATGCCAGGCTCTGAGCAGAAATGGACATGACCCCTGCCTTTCTGGAACTTGCAGTCTAGCCAAGAGAGACAGCAGACGAGCGAGGATATACACAAATGTCTAATGGCAATGGTGGCAAGGACTCTGGAGGAAGGATCCGTGGGGCTCTGTCCTCCTGTCACTGGTCACCACACTGTCCTTTTGGACCCACAGGGCAGCAGATGTGTGGTGTTGGGACAGAAAGGGAAAATGGTGAGGCTTGCGGCTGAGGACAATCTACTCAGACCCTCCCAGGTTATGAATCAATTATTTCACTCTGGGGCCTGTCACATTTCAGTTGCCATTAGCAAATCATTTCGCTTGGAAGCCTAAGTGGTAATTACATGCACATTCAGAGTTCCAGAACACAGACTTCACTTCAGCACAACTCACCCTATTTTTATACGCAGAGATTTCCTGCTGCTTATGTAACAGAGGCCAGGCATCTAATTGACCACTCACGTGGGCACGTAGGTACGAGCCTCGGCCGGGACGTCCGTGTCTCTACTTCCACTTTTCATCTGTGGAATGTAGAGATTGGATTAAAGACTGTGTTGATTTCTGTTCAAAGCACTGGAAATAAAAGGTTTGTGCAGCTGTTTTGAGGACACCATATAGAATATACACAAAATTTTGCGGTCAGTTTCGCTGCCATAGTCAGGACCAATGACTCACTCTGACCTGGGTTTTGTGGGCTCTTGAAATACTGTTTTGGTCTTGTCCTTAGCAAAGTTGATGGGCTCATCCCAAACATTGCTAGCTGGGGAAGGGGGCGTTGGCGGTGGGATTTTGTGAACTATTCTGCATGACAAAAGTGGTTTCAACTTTCCCAGTGAGTCCCAGGCGACTTCCAACCCACGGAGTGTTTTTGTCTGGGAGAGACCTTAAATTGGAGCATCTGGTGAAAAGCCTGCATGGCATGCAGGAGAAAGCTGAGTCCCCAAGAGATTAAGCGATATGACTAACATCATGGGCCTGCTGGGGGCACAGATACCCCGAGAACTCCAGCCTCCCCAGAGCCACCCGGAGCTCCTTACTCACTTCGTGCTGACTCGGGAACTGAAAGTCTTCGTGTCTTTTTTGATGTTGTCGTATCTTCTCTTCTCCTTCTTTTGTGCCTTAAATACTGTGCCGCAATCATCTAAAATGACACGGATCAACACTAACAACAGCTTGTAGTTATTGCCAACTAAAACATGAGGTACATAGTTCTACTCTGGTTCCTGGGAGTAGAGTTTGGAACAGAGAAAATCTAACAGAGGGAGATGTAAAAACGTATGGACAAGGAATATGGAAGAGCCTCATAAATTAAAGAAATTTTGTAAGCTATCTTAATATGATGCTGTAAGAGAAGAATATGCACATATCTGATGGTGAAGAGCTCTATATTCCAGCAAGGGGTCAGGCAGGATTGTTTCTTTCCTAACTAGGGAAGATTCGAGGGGGATGGGGAAGAGTTCATGTATAATGTAGGGGGTAAGTTTATGAATGCCCTCACAAAGGGTGATCTGGAAGAGGCAGAAACTTTGACCTGTGCTGTCTGATACCACAGCCACTAGCCACACGGGGCTAGTTCTGTTGAAATTATTAAAATTAAATAGAATTTTAACATTCAGTTCCTCCATCCCATTAGCCACATCTCAAGTGCTCAGTAGCCACACGAATCTAGTGGTTACTGTATTGACCCGCATAGATGTAGAACATTTTCATCACTGCAGAAATTTCTTTTAGATAGCATTGACATGGAAGCTGCATCAGCGAAGGGGAGGGAGGGATGAATGGGGGAAAGGGAAGTGCAAGGTAAGGCTGACCAGGAAAAGGTTGTACTAGCATATGAGACACAAGGGAGATGAGATACCCTGAAGTGACCCAGGGAAAGATCTTGAAAGGGGTTTGATCGTAGATGCCAGGCAGTGGCTAAGTTTTAAATATGATGCACTTCTGGGCAGAAGTATCCCTATGGTTTTGGCTGGTAGATATTCTTCTGTACAAAGAGAAAAGTGTACCTTTTGCCAAACAATGAAAAAAAAAGCTCAGTGGTTTCCCAGGACTGGGGAAGGGAAGGGAGGGAGGAGGAGCAGTGTTTGGGGGCTTTTTTGATAAAAAGATTCTGTAGGATACAAAAATGGTGAATATGTTATTTTACATTTCTCAAAACCAGGAGGATCTACAATACAGAGTGAACCCTAATATAAACAATGGACTTCAGCTCATAATAATGGACCACAGGACTGCAAGATGTTATAATAGAGGAAACCGTTGGGGGGATGGGAGGGTGTGGGTAGGGGTACTTGGAAACTCTCTATACTTTCAGTTTTTCTGTAAACCTAAAACTGCTCTAAGAAATAAAATCTATGAGTTAACTAGTTTCCATAAAATATGTTTAAGCACTCAAAAGGTCTTCATTTTCACATAAACAATGAGATGACAGCAAAATACATTAATCTAGTCTCAACGGATAATCTTATGTAATTATGTATTTATATAAATATTTGTCATTAAAACAACAACAACAACAGTAACAGTGCACTGTCTTCCAGATGCCCACAGCACAGTGTCAGGCACTTATCTTGGTGAGCAGAACGCAAGCTGGATTTTAGTCTAAAATTGCCCCCTTTCTCAGGTGTCTTTGTGCAGTGCACAAACCACACAACTGTACACAGTGGCTCTACTGGAACCCCATCCATTACGACATGCGGCTCCAAACAGAGGCTAGTGAGGGTGTAGTGAGTGGGGACAAAGGATGACCATCTCTGTAGGGTGCCAAAGACTGACTGAAAAAAGAGTGCTGAGAATGGATCACATTAGGCCATATGAAAAATACTATTTTGCATTAGTGGAGAGCCAAGAACAGAGTCCTGAGAGACCTAAAGAAATCTAAAGGGGTATGGGAGACAAAGCCAGGAAGGCAGGAGGCATATCAGCCATACTCTACCTAGAAGCTGATGTCTGAGACCCAGCAGCTGCCTCTCTGAGCTGGGATTCAGTTGAGAGCAGTCTTGGCAAACACAGTTTTGCAGAGAGAAGAGCCAGGCACTGGTAGGAGCCTCAGCTTCTGGGAAAGAGGTTAGGATTCAAGGATGTTCATCCTAGGAGCCTGTATACACACATATGGCGTAGTCGAAGGGCTGGAAGGAAAGAGGAGAAGGAAATGCATCCCAACAATGACTGGAATGCATCAGCTGTGCAAAATGAAACTCCTGGGAAAACCTAGCCGTGTCTTGGATTGTGATTCAAGGAACTAGTAATGGGATAAAAAGCTTTCTCTTCCAGGCCAGCGGTGTGAGCCCAACCCAGGTTAGGAGTTAGCCCAGTGCTTCAGATGTCAGCATGAAAGGAGCTGATGGGGCCGGTCTGCCTTCTAGTATTGGAGTAATCCTGAAAAGAACCACCTGCTACAATAGGTAATCCTAGCAGCCAGCTTCACGGAATGACTGGGGTCGTGCTGGGCGGGTTGGGGGTGGGGGAGAGGGTAGCAGGCTGCTGAATTGTGTGAATTGTGATTGAATTGTGATACCTGCCCATTCTTAGCTGTGAAGGGAGTCCCTTCAGAACGGGACCGGAGCACTGTGGAAAATTTCTACTGCTCCCGAGTATCTAGGTGTGTGTTTCCTTCAGCGTGGGCCTTGGACCCCTGTCTCCAAATCATGCTGGAATGCTCATTAACAAGGCCTACTTCCAGGGCCCACCCTAGACTAAGAAGTCAGGGATGGGGGCTGGGAATCTGTATTTCAGTCAGTTTCCTGAGTCATTCTTAGGCATCCTGCAGTTTGAGGGTAATTCATGTAGATGGGTAGTTCTCAAACTCGGCCATGCTTCGGTATCACGGGGAGGGCTTGTTCGCGTACACATTGCTGGTCCCGCCTCCAGAGCTGTCAGTCAATTCAGAATTGGGGGTGGGGCCTGAGAATTGACCTTTTTAACAAGTTCCCCTGTGATGTTGCTGGATCGAGGGACCCCACTTTGAGAACAACTGGTGTAGACAGAGAATTTGCCTTCACCTGGCAGTTTCTTAAAAGCTAAGAAAGTTGTAAAATTCCATTTACTATTCATCTACCTAATTGAACTAGTTATCTTGTTATTCAGGTGACTAACACCCATGACCTCTTTTTCACCTTGTTAGATAACTTAAATTTTAAATTAACAACACAAAGGGATCTCGCCTGGCCAGCCCTAATCCTGTATGTTGTCTTAATTCCAATGTTTATGTGGTCGTCAGTCACCACCAGTCTCTCCTGTCTGGTGGTGACCTGCAGAAAACCATTCAGCTCTGCATTGATCTGGGCTCTGAAAAACTAAAATCAGCCCCTTTCTTCATTTGCCATAAAGAGATACCCTGAAGGAAAAAAAAAAAACACCTCACAAAAAAAGAGAAACCTGGAAATATTCTGAAATTCAGAAAGTGTTATTTTGGGGCGCTTTCTGGGACAGGATGTACCCACCATCAGCGAGAGGAAGCCCAGCTTCTGATAAACACTATTTTGCCTTGCACAGATCAAAGGGAGCCATTTATTGAAGGAAGGGATGGAAGTATTTGATGAGGCCCTTCTGCAGACTCCCCGTAAACAGGATAAGCCCTATCAATGAAAGCTTATACGCAGCCAGGCCACAGCCCCCAATAACAATGGAGCGGCAAGAACAGTGGGTGGCGAGGAAAGGTCCGACAAGACTGTTCTGCCAAGAGAGTGGCCGTAAACAGGATTAATTGTAATGAGATTATCAACTCAGGACCTGGAGGTTGGAGCTGGAGAGTTCAGTGTTGCAGAAAGAAAAGACACAAAAGTGGCGGGTAGGTGAGAGGATTACAAAGCCAAAGCGAGGGCTTTCCCCTCCTGCCTCTGGCCCTCTGGCCCAGGGATGCCGTGTCTCCCGGGCTGAAAAATGAATCGTTGTAATTGCAGACACGGCTTTGCAGGAGCAGAAGAACCCGGAGTGGTGGTTCTCAACCAGGGGAGGTCGGCAAGGTCTGGAGACTTCCTTGGTTGTCACATCTGGGTAGGAGGATGCTCCTGAAGGCCAGGGGTGCCACTCCACATCCTACCATGCACAGGACAGCCCCCCACAGTACCCTTTCTGGGTCCTCAACCTCGCACGGGCCCATGGCCGGGAAAGACAGGACAAGCAGGCTTCCCTCAGGAGCGGTGTTTCCCGCAAGAGCATGACTTAGAAATGGGTCACAGAAAAAACAAAGAGTAGAAACAGAAAGCGAATCAGGGGTATGGGAGTTATATACACAAGGCCTCTCCATGCTCTTTTCTAGAGCTCAGCCAGGGGTCACGTCTAGGTCTCCAGGAAACACATTTTATTTAAACCACTGCCTTAAAGTCCTAAAGCTAAGGTAAGCGTTTTCAGTAGAGTAGTCCCAAATTTGACCTCAGGTGTCGTGGCACCCATACTAAATGGGTCACGAGCCCAGCTCTAGAACCTGTGGGGTAAAATCATGAGAGTGGAAATGGGAGAACCACAGATCTGGAGACTGGTGAGGCAGGTCAGGAGGTAGTGCACATCTCGGAGTCATCATTAGTACACGGGGCTTATGTAACGGGAGTCTCTGAAGCTGTGGGACCGGAGGCAATTAGAGACGGAAGTGTGGCAGGAGAATAGGACTTGGTATCGCAAATGGTAAACAATCGTGCAGTGTCTCGTATTTTCAGTCAACCTCTTCTGCGAAGCTCACCTTCTCAATTAGACTTGGTGTTGGGGCAGCTTTAGACCTTTTCATTTTTTAAAATTTCGATCCTCTTAGTGCCTTGGACAGAGTAGATGCTTAAGAAGTAAATGAATTACATTGACTAAACTTGTTTCCTCCACCGTTAAACCTCTGGAAAGAGCTTTCTTTTTGCCCCCACTTCCTTTACCTGGCTGTGCTCTGCCTCCAGCACATGATGGAAATGTCTCTTTAGCAAGTCGTCCGATTTCTGCACGGCCAAGTCCACTGGCCCATTCTCGAGCCACCTTCTGTAATCTGCGGTATTTGGCACCATGAACCCCCTTCCTTCATATACTAGTCACCAACCATGGTTTCCATATCACTGTGTTCTCTTGGTTCTTTTTCAATCTTCTTCAGTATTACTTTGTAGCCTCCCTTGTTTGCCCGGTCTCTCTCTTAGTCCCCTGAAAGCAGATTATTGCTCAAATTTCTTTTGGTCCCTCTCCTCTCTCAAATTCTACCTTGTTAGTCTCATTCATGGTCTCAGCTCCGGCTTCTATGAACATGACTTCTAGATCTCAGAGTCAAGCCCTGATGTCTTTCCTGATCATTCTGGGTCTGGTCCTCTGAAATTGGGGGAAGGAGTGAGTGTGGGCACCATTTAACAGAGACCAACAGCTCTGGGTTGATGCTGGCAGCCAGTGTTGGTGGTAGAGTAGACAAGGACAGAGGCAGTGCAAGGAACGCAGCAGGAAGGCTGACCTTAGCAGGAAGGTTGACCTTGGTGGGCCAGCCAACCAGCACACAAACTTGAAGGACCAGAGCAAAGACGGAAAGAGGGAGAGATGCAAGATGCAGTCAGATGGCCTGTGTCAGTTCATGATTTCTCTCATGGACCGAGTTCTGACCACAGCACGGCTCGGACATGGGTTTGTGTACTTCCCGTAGGAGTAGGGACAACACACAGGTACTGACTTCCAGGCTGTATTTCCATGAGGCTTCGCCATATCAAACCACTGGGACCTCCTGGCTCCCACCTCCATGCCCACTTGGTATTTGTTCTCCAAGATTCTGCATTTGGCTGGCTTCTTTTCACTTTGCTGGGTGATTGCCTCCACTCCTGTGGCTCGAGATGCTATTTTTAGGTTGACAACTCTCAAAATACGTGTTTCCAGTCTAAACTCCAGACCTGTAATTCTACCTAAAGATTCCATAAAAAAATAAAAATAAACATGCCCCAAACTGAAGCCGTTCTCTCCCCCTCCACACAGGACTCTGTCCCCCTGCCTGGTTCTCTCTCTCGACAGTGATACAACCAGCCACCCGGTGACCCAAGCCAGAAGCTGGGGAGTCATCTTTGACTCATCTGTCTTTCTCCACCCAGAAGTCAATTTTGCCTCTTAATCCACTGTTCACTGGTTCATACTTTTTCTTCCCTATTGTTAATTTCTTGCTTATCCCTAGCATCTCTCACCTGGACATTCTAGCAGTTTCCACCAGACAGTTGTATCCAGGTTTACAACCTCTCAGTCAGTCCTCCATGCCACTCTAGAACTGTCCTTACCCTGTGGGAAGCTGCAGATCTTACTCCATGGTTCAATAACTTCTCATTACCCACCACCAGATAATATTTAAACACAATGTCTGACATTCTTCCTTCTTCCTGATTTGCTTTTTTTTTTTTTTCTAGGCTCATTTACAGCCATTTTCCTAGTAATACCCCTGCTTCTCTTGCCACCTCCAGAAGACTGGTGCTATTCCTAATTCTGTGCCGTTGTGCCCGAGTGCCCTCTACCTGGAGTGCGCTTTTCCTTTATCCCGGTGGATGCCAACTCGCCCTGGAAAACTCAGCTCTGTATGAGCATTCTTCCAAGCCTTCTCTGAGCCTTTTACTCTCGGAGCCCTTCTGCTCCCCCCCTCCCCCCCCTCGTACACACCCGCAACCTAGCCCTTAGCAGACTACACCGTAATCCCTTGTTTAGGCTTTTGTCTTCCCCACTAAAATCTGAGTCCTCCAGGGTGGAGCCTGTCCCAGGATTTCGTTCTCCTCCGCAGCTAGCCTGGCGCTTCTAGATTGTGCTTCTCGGAGTTCTAGTTAACATGTATTCCTCAAAGGAGAATCTACAACCAAATGTGTTTGAGGAAAGCTGCACACTGACAACACAGGAGCTCTGGGAAGTCTCCAGCAGAAACCTGTCCGATCTGTTTGAAGTAGATCCTTATGATACTTGCCCAAGGGGCGAAGCTGGGGACGCGCCCAGGGAAGACCCAGAAGGCGCTAACTCAGGCTCAAGAGGCTCTGGGAGCATTTCTGGAGGAAGTGATCTCCATCATTCACAGTAGGATAGCCTCCCAATTTAACCTCCAGGAGGCAAACGCTCAGGTATCCTAATGCTTCCAGAGACTGAACTTTAGGACTGGATGTAGATGTTGGACGAGATTTATGACGCAAAGAAAGTCCGAGTTTGGGGATATCCTCTTCTCGTATCCATTCCTGTGGGCTGACTCCACTTGGAACTGGCCTGCCCTGGCCTGAATCACATCCCGCACCTCCACTCACTCAGCACGCCCATCTGTTATCCTACTGTGGGTTATATTCTCCCGTGCATTTCCCAGTGCCCTCCCATCGCAGTCCTTGGGCTTCCGGAGGGCGGGCACTAGTCATTTAGCCTGCTTTCCCCTAGACTGAAAGTCCCACGCGCATCTCGGGCACCCAGTACATGCTTATTGAAGGCAGTGAGCACCGCGTAATTCGGCCATGCATGTGTTTGCCCGGAGGCAGCAGAGACACGGGTGTGATAACATAGAGCCCGAGCTTGGGTACCGGGAGGCCTAGCACGCATTTTCTGGAGCTGCTGAGGCTCAGGGGCGCGCAGCATTTTTCTTCTGCTTCTACCTGGAAGCCAATGAACCCGCGAGTTCCTATTTAACTCCCAGACCTGAGGACGGGAGGAAGGCGCAGAGGGGCATCCCTGGCTTGGATGTCTAGCACATTCCCCTGAGAAGGCAAATTGTTTTGAAAGCCTTGGGCTTTACCTGCCATTTTGCACAGAGGCAGTGGTGCAGAGGCGTTTTGGGTGGGCCCTCTGCTCAGTGTATGGACCGGAAACCTGGCCTCACGCCTTTCTGCCTCTGTACCTCTGGGCAAACTCTTTGACCTCTCTGGGCCTCCGCTTTCTCACCTATAAGATGGGGATGATAATCACAGTACTCACGTCCTGGGATTCCTCTGAGGACTAAATGAGTTACAACGTATGTGGCATTGAGACGAACAGCCGGCCAGGAGCATGCACTTTTGCAAGGGTTTGCAAAATCAGTCCATCTAGACCAGATTCTATGTTGGGGGCGATCCAGGAGGAGACCAGGAATAATGGTCAGATGGTGCAAACGTGCCAGCATCTACTGCTTAAAAATAGTAATAAAAGCTAGCCCTTCAGTTGTCTGATTCCATCCCACCATCTACAAAGCAGATGTTCTTTTCACATTTTATAGAGAAAAGAGGCCTGGAGGGTAGCAGGCTCAGGCCGTGCAGCCCCGCATCCGGTGATGGAGCCAGGTTCCTGCTCTGAAGCCCAAACTTCCTCATCACGTGACATTCCCTCCTGGGGCACGTTTGGGCTGGAGGCAGCCCAGGATTTCCCAGGACCTGCTGCTTGGGCAGCGGTTCACAAACCTCCTATGTCACACGATTCATGTCGTATTTTACCTACGTGTTTCGAAGGAAGGAAGGAAGGAAGGAAGGAAGGAAGGAAGGAAGGAAGGAAGGAAGGAAGGAAGGAAGGAAGGAAAGAAGGAAGGAAGGAAGAGTCATGTGCAAGTTTAACTTTTCTAATAAAAGTACAAATTCCTTCTAAATTCCTTCCTTCCTTCCTTCCTTCCTTCCTTCTTGCCTGCCTGCCTGCCTGCCTTCCTTCCTTCCTTCCTTCTTGCCTGCCTGCCTGCCTGCCTTCCTTCCTTCCTTTCTCTCTCTCTCTCTCTCACTCTCTCTCTCTCTTTCTTTCTCTCTAACACACGACAATAAAAAGCAAGGCTCTTTCCACCCTCACCTTCCCTAGCCCCACCAGTTCCATGCCCTAAAGTCTCAGGATGCCATTTCCAAAACAATCTATGCTTTTGTAAACATCTTCTTTCTCACAGGTAGAAATGAGGCCATACCTCATACACAGGCATCTTCCTCTGGCTAGTTAACGTTTTAAATCCAAATACTTTTGTTTGTAGAATCTTCTTGCATTTGTTGGGACGTTTTTGCTGCGAATCTCTGGATGGCACTTACAGCTCAGGGTCCCAGCTGGGGACACAGATCCCTCAGTCTCCCTGGGCCTCACGTCACGTCTAAGAAGGGGTCTTGCAATGTTCTTTGTGCACCTCACGCCCTGCAGATCAGAGCAGGGGCGTGTGTTGGAACCGCGTTTTGTTGTTTTCACGCAACAAGGCTTTTCTAGAGCACGTGAGCTTCGGCATTCAATATGGCTTTCCCAGGTCCTCCTGGCCCTCTTCTCTATCACACACATACACACACACACACACACACACACACACACACACACACACACACAGAGCTCAGAGCCTCTCCTTTCTCCCAACTGTATGGAAAATTCCTGTAAGTTCTTACTTCTAGCAGGATAGAGACTCTCACGGAAGAGTGAGTGGAGCCGGGCATCGGGACACGACAGCCACCTCATCTTGAATGGGAGAGCTGGAGGCCCCAGAGATTAACCTACTTTTCCCTCTCCATTAGACAAGGAAAGCAATGCTCAGAGAGGGTAAGTAACTTCCCCTAAAGCCCACAGCAGGCCAGTGACAGAACCAGGACTATCTGAAGATAGGTGAGGTCAGGTGCATGGGGTTGTTTGCAGTAGTATGGATAATAAGTGTCATGAACTTGGAATTAATTTGGAGGAGATCGTGATGATTTGAACAGGATCTTTCAATGCATCATTCACACTATGGGACTGTGCATTAACTCTACCTCTGTCTCTCAAGAGCAGGTGTCTTTCAGAAATGATCTATGCATTTGTAAACATTTTTTTCAAAACATACCAAAGAGATCAGACTTTCAAAGTGATACAAGCTTCACTGCTTATGTCCCCAATGTACAGATGAGGCAGAGAGGCCCGGGGAATGACTCAGCAGCTCACCACAAGAATCTCTTGGATGTCTGCCTGGATGTCTGATGTCTTCTGTCAGATCTACTTGGTTGACTTTCTATTCAGTATTATTACTGAGGTCTTATTGTTACAAACATGTTCTTTGGGTTTCCTGCTTATCTCTGAGCTGAAGAAATTTTTTTTTTTTTTTTTTTTTTCTGTTTGCTTTTCAACCTTCAGCTTCCATGACCTTAAAAAAAAATGTAAGCACAGGCTGAGCCGGTCTAAAAGCAGCCTGTTTGCAATGTGATATGGAACCTGGACCGCGACCAGCTAAACCTTGGTGTAGTGTTCTCCAAACACTTTCAACGATTTTTCCAAGTGGCAAGTAGTTTATTTCCACTGAAACACTTGAAGATGCTGAATTAACAGTACATTTCCTAAACTATTGAATAAGTGGTGGTAAAATGGCAGTTTCTAAGTTTGAAGGGGAAACTGCAAATATATATAGATAGATAGATTTTTTTTTACTTTGAACCTTGGGCACTATTTAACATTCCTAGCATTCAACCGAATGCATTTTCAAAGTTAGAATCAGTTCGTACAACATTTTCATAGTCCATAGTTTTTATTGACTGATGTTTGATGAACCATAACCTCTAACATCACTTTCTGCTTTAAAATTTATGATTCTCTATAAAAAGAAAGTCGTATGCTCCCTAAACCCAGAAAAACCTGATGAATTATGTGAACTGACTCTGGAAAATGTTTCTGGATTGCCTTCTGTTTCAAAAATTTACTGTATATATATAAAATATATATAGTATATATACATATAACACATACATATAATATATATAATGACATATATAAAAAAATATATATATAGTGTTATCCATTGTTTTACCAAAAGCTCTAACTGTTTTTGTCAGTGTAGCCATAAGGAGGGATCTTTTGTAGAAGAATATCCTAGAAAAGTACTGATGAAATGATGTTCCCTTCTGAGCCTAAATGGTAGAACTACATGACTTAAATTATGGAGTCAGGACTAATCACAGGCTTTGGAAGTTGCTCCCTTTGGTCCTCTCTAACCTCCCTTTCCTCTTTTATCAAAGGAGGGAGAGCGAGTAGGTAAATCTGACTGAATTTATGAGAGTAGAAGGAAATGTGGTATAACTTCTCGGGTCCTACTTCAATACCTATGACTAATGAGACATTAATTACAGTGTCAAATAAATCTTGAGAAGATTTCAAAGCCAAGTCTTCTCTTCTTTTCATTCCATTGACTTACCATCTGGGAGGCTTGCCTTATCAAGAATAGCTCCTTCTCATTGGCTCTTCTCAAGAGTTTGACCCAAATGGGACATGCTAGTCCTTTAAAAGTGGCATTCAAGTCCCCTTCTACACTTCCACACACCTTTCACGCTTCCCTCCACCAGCCCCAAAGTTCAACCAACACTTTACCTCTTTTTGAAGAATCTGCAACTGCTCCCCTACCTCCTGGCTCCCTTTTTTCTGGAGCCTAGCATGACCAGCTGAAGTCTCTCCCGCCACCCCCTGCTAGCCTACAGTCATGGGCGCTATGACCACCTTCAGGGTTTTCCTTGCTGCCTTGGCCAAAATCGCCGTCTCCACCAGTGTCTTCCCGAGGAAGCCATACTTGCCTTCTTCTGCCAACAGGTACAGAAGCCACGCCCACGGAGTCACCACCAAGTCCTCCATCCAACCTTCTGCTGTTGGGTGGGTCTAGGCTACCTCACCAGGGGCAATCCCC
Source organism: Potos flavus (assembly GCA_028534135.1). Classification (NCBI taxonomy): domain Eukaryota; kingdom Metazoa; phylum Chordata; class Mammalia; order Carnivora; family Procyonidae; genus Potos; species Potos flavus. The sequence goes on along the minus strand of CM052895.1, from coordinate 107,345,804 downwards.
CGCACTGCCTGAGGGCATCTGCAGACATTTTCTAGTTGTCACCACTCCGGGCTGGGAGAGCTATTGACATCTAATGGGCAGAGGCCAGTGGTGGCTGCCACACAAAATCTGTCCTCCAGGCACACACCTGGAGCTGCCACTCTCTTCCCCACTCCTCAGCTCAGGACTGGAAAGCACACATGGGATCTGGTAGAACCAGCCCCGTCATTCCCCGTTCGGGGCTGGGACAGAGTGATTCCATCTGGGCAGAAGAGCTCATTCAGACCAGTGGTTTCCCACCCTGGCTACACATCATGTTCATGTCATTTCAAGTATTTTAAATATTTAGGATACCTAGAATACAGATATTCAGAATTCAAACTGGATTGGTCTGGGATGAGGTCTGGGTGATATGTTTGTGGAAGTCTCAGCTGATACCAATGTCAGCAAGAGCTAATCACCCCCTGTCCTAGCAGCCTGATCGGTGGGTGGGAGAACAGATCTCCCCAAAGAGCTGTAGGATATTACTTTTTGGGGACTCTTGAGTGTTGTAAGACATGCAACTTTCCAGTAGGAGAGAAGTCTTTTAACTGTGTGGCCAGTCTGGGTCATCTGGGAAAATTCAAAATATTTGAGGGTCTTTGGTCAGTCTTTCTGTACCTTGATCTGGGGCTTACACTAATTTTTAATGTTTATCAAAATCAAGAAAAAAGGGTAAATCAAAGGTTAAAAGCTATCTTTATAATTAAGCACTTTCTGCTAGCTATTTATTTGTCTTGGGGGGAAAAATGCCTTTTTCCTATCACAGAAAGATAAAATAACTATGAATTAATGCTTTGAGATGAATTATGTCTGATGAAAAATAATGGGACAGTATCATAAATCACAAACATTGCCTCTGTGAAATATGACCGGTCTAATTCTGTCCATTTCCTCCCTGTTTCAATACAATAGAGTCTTTATGAGGCAGATTAATTTAGCATTAACCTTGAAACTGTCACTGTGCTTTCACTGATGATAATGATAAAATAAAAATACTTTTCAATGCTCAAGAATCTCATTAAATAATCTGTAACTTAAGTAAATCATATCTAATTTCCATTTCTCTTCTTATCCTTCTGCAGCCACACCCTCAACATGGTACCATAGAATAAATATGGGCCTCCCAAGTTGGGAAGCCCAGAGTCTAGTTCCTGCCCTGGTACCACTTTAGCAAGACACTTATCTTCTCTAGACTGCTTCCTAGTCAGGAAAGCGGAGTCACCAGGTGATATGTAAGATCCCGTTCAGGTTTGGGAATTAGCAAGAAGGCAGATTACCACTTTGAAACCCCTAAATAGCAATGAGATACCTGGTTTTGTGCCTTGGCATATAATGTGGAAATACGGTATATATCAGTCAACAAACATTTACTGAGCATTCTCTCTGCAAAAAATATGGGGCATTGTTATGGAAGACTCAAAGAAATAGCAATTATATATCCAAGGTTTTACTTTCTATAAGGTTATAATTTAGTTGGGGAGACAAACAGTTTCATCATATCGAAAAATTAAAAAGTGACCACTGGTATTTCATTAAATACACAAATATTTTTCGGACAACTCTTGGATGAGTCAGACCTTAATCTAATAATGCCTATCACAGAAAATCATGCTGATACGCTCAGGGAAAAGTTGTGACTTTCTTGCTTTATACAAACCTCAGTAATACACCTACATTAACACTTCAGTTAGGGGCATGGTGTTATCTACTATCTCAAGTATCTCTCACTCTTATTACTATGAAATTAACATTTATATGATTATATGATTTATATATATATATGATTTATATGATTTCTGGGTAATTCTAAAAATTCTCTCCCTATGATCAGCTCCTTTTAAGTGGAGAGCTGGTGGTCATCAATAATTTGGTAGCTAATTTAATTAAATATGCATTAATTGAATACTTAGTAGGATACGTGCATCTTGAATACTGTGTTAAATGTTGGCAATACATCCGAAAAGTAAGCATATTTATAACCTTCCTATAGAGTTCATGGTCAAGTAGGGAAAAATACATAGAAACAGTTAAGTTTACTGTGACGTATATAATAACGTGCATTCCATGTTTGGAGGTAGCTCATTCATTCATTCATTCATTTAACAGCTGCGAGTTTAGTGCCAGTTTCTCTGGCCACTATCCAAGGCATGTAATAGACATCAGGGAAAAAACAGACACAGTCCTTACCCTTCTGATGAGCTTGCAGCTTCATGGAAGAATAGACATTGAACAAGTGAACAAATAAACAACAAAACAGTATGTCATTTCCAAAAATACTAGGTTCTGACTATAAATGAAGCAAATAGGGCACAGGGATAACGGGAGGGGTGGACCTCCACCTCTCAAGTGGAAAGACTGGAAAAGTTTTCTCGGTGTCTTAGTGGCAAGATCAACTGAAGGGCCCATGATGCAAACAGCAGAGGTGAGGGCTCCCAGGTCAGGGGACACAAAATGGTGTAAGGCTTGGAGACAGGAGGGAGTTGGAGGACTTGCAATGGGCATTGTTGTTAAAAGAGGAGGGTTGTGGAGATGAAGCTGGAGGCAGATCACATTGGACTGTATGGACCACAATCAGGAATTTTATTTAAAACCCAATGAAAAGCCATTAAGGGATATTAAATTGGGGATGGCAGTGATCCAGGCAGGTTCCAGGTGGTTCTTCTGTGCTTCTGATTTAGGTTTTAGAACATTATTTTGGATGCTGAACAGAGACTATATTGGAGCGGAATATTTACGGTTATGGGGAGACCATATAGGAGGCTGAGGTGATCTGGATTGGGCTGTGGCAGTGAAAATGAAAAAAAAAAAAAAAAAGGAGGAGCAGCTGGATTTGAAGTTTACTTTGGAGAAAGAAGCAATAGGGCTATGACAGATGGGGGAGAGCAAGGGAAGAGAAGACCCACAGGAATGTGTCAAGGAGGCCACCACACACACAAGTTCAGGGAAGACCTCAGGGCTGGGAACAGAAGTCCACAAGCCTCTGGCAACTGTGTGGTGTCGAAGGACAGTAACAGATGAAGACACTCACAGAATTAAACAGAGAGGAGCCCCGTCCTGAGTAAGTCCACCATTCACAGGAGCCAAACAATGTTAAGCTCAAGATCGCTTACACAGTTTCTTACCGCCCATGTACAGAAAGCAACATGGTGCAGAAGAGTGGGCCAGGGTACTGGAGGGATCATTTTTGTTTTCATAAGCAGAGGAGTAGAAAGCTGAAAGCTCCTGGTTCTATAGGGGGAGGAAGTGGCAGGTCTGCTGGGAAATTAAGAAAGCACAGGCTTTGGGCTCCTTCACTAGCATGGGCCCCTGGCAAGGCATTGAGTGTAATGATGTATTTCTAATTTTGTACTTCTCTTTTAGAACAGGGCCCCAAATGGCATAAGCTCAGGCCTCACAAAATCTGGGTCTGCCCCTGGTGGGGAAAATTAAGGAACAGATCATGAAGTCAAAAACCACCAATGACCTGACACTTTGGCTGCCAATGCACCTCTTTCAATGACTTCCAGGCTGGGTCAACTAGACGTTGTGGGCAGATGTATTCTTGCAAGGATAGCTTTATTATTCACAGGTATGTCCTGATCTATTCGCATACCCCTTAACCAGAAGCATGGTGGTGACGCCGTGCAGGGGAAGGGTAAGGCCTAGGTCAAGACTGAGAAGCTGGAGTTCAGTCATGGGCATCACTCTGGCCACCAGAACACCTTGTGGGCAACTGATGGAATGAACCACATGGTTGACCAAGAGAATATCTGGTTCTTCAAACCCAAAAAGTTTGAGAAAGAAGCAAAAGAGTAAAAATGGATAGGAGCATTGGTTGCATGATATATAGGGCCCTGGGCAAACTGGAAATGTGGAGGTGTCCTTCAAGCAAAAAGTATTAACAATTTCAAGATGGTGCCCGCAGAGCATGAGACTAAGAGTAGGGGCTCTTCTAAGCATGGGGCCCTGTCTGGCTCCACCAGTTGCACACCCACGAAGTCAGCCCTGGGGATAGGAGAAAACTTAGGGCCAGGGTTCTTGACGTCCATTAGGCATACTATATTCCAGACACAGGGTAAGATACATTCACAATTTATTTTATCTTCTAAATAACTCTGTGAGAGAAACAGCATTATCGACAATTCACAGGTGCAAAAAATTCTCAAAAAGGTTAGTTCGTTTGCACTGAGACACACAGGTAATACGTTTGTGTGTGCTCAGGGGAGGAAGAGAAGAGACCAGAGGTTATTGCGCAAGTATTGGTCAGAGGCAAGAACACTGGGCTTCCATCGTTAAGCTCATCTAATAAAGCCAAAATGTCAAAATGGCTTGATTACTGTTGCTGTGAAGCACAGCTGAGGCGAATAGGAAACTGAAAACACTTCTGTTCCTTACCATTTCCTTGAGCTATGTAGCTTTGTGCCACCGCAGGGAGGCTGTCATTCCAACCAAAGCAGACAACTCTGGAAGCTTCTAGACTTTCGGCTTTTGTATTTAGCTACTCTGGTTAGCACAGGGTTAAATGACTACTGCTTTATTTGCAATTTATTTATATTAAAAGTGAAATGTCAAGTTCACACAGGGTGAAATAAAGAACTCTTTATAAACATGCAAACAAACGCAAGCGTTCGCTGCCAAAAATATCCAAACAAACCAAACCAGAGACAAGAAATATCTCCTCAGCTGAAAGGGTACAGTTCGTCCACATGGCATCTTCAATAGAGGAGAGGAAATCCTGAAATTTAAGACCAGACTCAGTCAAGTACTAATTTCATGTTATTCCTTAACATGAAAGGAAGTGTCTAACTTGGGAGACACCAAGTTAAGGGAAATTTGCTACTTATCTGACTAATTTGAGCACAGTGGACACCCACATTTACAAACAAGGCCAAAACAAAACAAAACAAAACAAAAGTCCAGTAAGGGATAGGAATTTGTTGGTGTTTTGCCAATAGTCTTCAAGAGTCCCTTGGACACTGTCTTATCATCATTTACACATTTTTATAAGGCACAATTAAGAATCCTTTTATTAAAAAACAAATTATTTAAATGATGATAAGCATACACGCACGAGCCGACACAGGAGTTTCAAACACAGAGGTGTTCTGAGCCTTTATGATGTTTAAGGAGAGTAACAGTAGGACCTGCATACTCCCCCGTCCCAGAGATAACAGATGTGTGACTTCTAAAGTACATGTGGATCTGGCGTGATTATCACCGAGGAAACATGGCGCCGTATCAATAGCCAGAACTGGAGTTGAGCCCGTACTGCGCCTGTGCCAACTCCGTGGCCCTTGAAACTGGTGAAACGGGTTTGCTATTTGCTTTGATCTACACACACGAAACTCAGGGCTTCCACTAACAGGAGAGTTTATGGGATCATGGTTCTGGTACCTTTCCTGAGAAGGGAGGAGATGGAAACTGGCATCTTCTCTTTCACCCATTATCCTATCTGAAAGGAGTAAGCACGTCTACAAATTTGGTCACTTGAGGTAAAGAAACCGCCCACCATCAGTGGAGAAAGAGCAGGCGTGCCGTGTTCGGTGAACACGAAGGAATTTAGGTTATCCTCACAGCCTGGTGATATGTTCTGGCCCACTCCAGGAATAAGACACAACTGAGATCTTGTTCCTAATTTCAGAGGTGGGGAAAAGCCTGCATTTCTTAAGCAAATAGTACCACACGTAAACAAAGCTCGATATTTATTCCAATATATCTTGCATCAGTTTTAGAGTATATATATAGTATGAAGATCAGTTTGCGGCTTACCTACAGGAAGGAAATCACTGGAAGAAAGTCTTTATGGATCTTGCAAAAAAAAGCAGGCCAGAATAGCCTTCTCACCTCTGTGGATGGGGAATGTTACTACCAATGATGCGACGCAAGGACGCAATCCTCAGAGCAGGTGGCTTCTGCTCTGGCGAAAAAGGGCACAGGGGCTAGAACCCAGCGGCCAGTTCATCTCGCTTAGTTTCTAGTTTTGCTAACTCCCCAGCGTCAGTCTCCTCATCTATAAACTAGGGTTTTAATTTTATCCTTGAAAGGGGCTGCTTGTTTCCTACTCAGTATGTCTGCTCCCTTTCTTCCTTTTCCCGAAACCATAACTTTCTTCTGTTTTGTGATATTTCCAGTTAGAAACACTCATCTCCCAGACGTTGGTAGAGCTGGGGTGGCCGTGGGATCTGCTTCTGGTAAACGAACGATAAGCAGATGTCATTGGGTGGGGCTGTCCCAGTGGAGGATAGATTCTGCAGGCACGTGATTTTGTTGTTCACACCCCCCTTGTTCCCACCCAGAATGTGCTCCAGGACCCAGAGATGGGGCAGCCACCGTAGAAAGTACCACATACCCGAGAGTGAAGGAGCAAGCAGGATTAAGAGGCATTGCTCCTTGGGGGCACCTGGCTGGCTCAGTTGGTAGAGCATGTTACTCTTGATCTTGGGGTCGTAAGTTCGAGTCCCACAGTGGGTGTAGAGATTACTTAAAAAATAAAAACTTAAAAAGAAAAGAAGCATTTCTCCTTGAATGGTCGCATGTATCCTGACCATCCATCCCTGGATTCCTTGTGACAGGAGGACAGATAAGAGGGGTAGGAAGCAGCAGCCTGTGAAGTTAAGCCACACGAAGCCAAATGCAACCCTAACTGAGCCACTACAAGGTTGGCGTGAAGAATATGATGTCATGTGCCTAGTCCAGAGCCTGGCACAAAGAATGTAGGAATAGTGATGTATATGTAAATACCTATAGGAAGGAAATATTAGCAGAGGCCCAGCCCAGAGGAGTAATTCCCTGCTGAGGTGGGTGCCTTGTCCCACCTGACCGCTGTGAACCAGCCGACCCAGGTTTGGGCAACATTTCTCCTCTCATGGAACGTTTCTACCTCAGGGAAACCTGTCATTTATCTCTCCCCCTTACTGCCACCAGGAGTGGTGCCACATCCAATGTCATTCCAAGACTGGTGGACCCAGTATAATTCTGAGTCTCATTAAAGTTCTTGTTTGTTTTCTTGAAATTGCGCCTCATAAGGAATGCTGAAGAAAGAAAAGAACCAGACGTGGGACGTAGCACAGGTTCACGGCCCAGAAATTGGCCTAAAACTTGATTTTAATGACTAATATTCTCCCTAATAACCTCCACGCCCAAAGAGTCAAGAGAGGTAGTGAAATGGAGAGATTTAAAAGAATAGAGAGATTCCAAAGAATAGAGAGATTCTTCTAACACTAGGAGTTCTGAGACACATGATAGCAGCACCGCAAGGACGCCACAAATGCAACATCTGTAATGAGCATAGTATGGCCTTGGCCTTCCTGGGTTCCCCACAGTTTCAAGATGACAAAGAAACAATTTCAACTTAAAGGAAAACAGTTTGCTAAGCTGTGGTGTATGTATATACCCATGGAACCCTCACCACAATCAAGAGAATGGACGTAACACCATCACGTCTGAAATTTTCTTGTGTCCCTTTGTAACCCTTCACTCCTGTCCCACTGGTCTACTTTCTATCACTATAGATTAATTTGCATTTTCTATAATTTTAGATGAATGGAATCACAGACTGTATACTCATTTTTTTTTTTGGTCGGGGTTCTTTAACTCGGCAAAACTGTTTTGAAGTTCATTCGTGCTTTGCCAGTATAAACATTCCATTTCTTTTTAGAGCCGAGTAGTTCATTGTATGGATGTACCATAATCTGTTTATCCATTCAACTGTTAATAGATATTTGAATTGTTTCTAGCTTTTGCCTATTGCAGATAAAGCTGCTATGAACATTTGTATACAAGTTTTTGTCCAGACATATGCTTTCATTTCTCTTGGGTATATACCTTTGTTCACTGCTGGTGGGAATGTAAGCTAGTACAGCTGCTAGAGAGAACAACGTAGAGGCTATTCAAAAAAATTAAAAATAGAATTACCAAAGGATCTAGCAATTCCTCTTCTGGGTGTATATCAAAAGGAAATGAAAGGAATCTCAAAGAGATAGCTGTACTCCCTTGTATTGCAGCATTATTCATACTAATCTAGATAGGAAACAACCTCAGCATCCATTGATGGATGAATGGATAAAGAAGATGCAGAATATGGAATGGAATATTATTCAACCATGAGAAAGAAGGAAATCCAGCCACTTGTGACAACATGGATGGACCTTGAAGGTATGATGCTAAGTGAAGTAAGTCAGAGAAGGATAAATACTGTACAGTATCATTTATGGGTGGGATCTAAAAAAGCTGAACTCATGGATACGGAGAAATAGAATGGTAATTACCGGAGGATGAGAGGTGAGGAAAATGAAGCGATGTTAGCCAAAAATACAAACTTCCAGTTATAAGATAAGTACATTCTAGGAATCTAATGTATAGCATGGTGATTGTAGTGAACAATAGTATATTATATACTTGAAAGTTGTGAAAAGAGTAGATCTTAAATGTCCTACATCCAGATGGCCATCAGACACATGAAAAGATGCTCAACATCACTCATCATCAGGGAAATACAAATCAAAACCACGATGAGATACCACCTGTCAGAATGGTTAAAATTAACAACACAGGAAACAAGAGATGTTGGTGAGCATATCAAATCAACTTGTTAAGTATACCAGATCAGTGCCTTAAACTTACACAATGTCAAACGTCAGTTATATCTCTGTAAGTTGAAAAAAACTACACATTAAAAAAAAAGGGAGAGAGAAACTATCAGACCATTTCCGTAAGTGGCTGTATCATTTTGCATCCCTAGGAGCAGTGTATGAGAGTTCCAGGTTCTCCACATCCTGGTCAATGGTTGCTTTAGTCAGTCTATTTCACCTCTGCCTTTTGAATCAGTGTGTTGGGGTAGCTCGTCGTGGTTTTCATTTGCTTTCCCTGATGACGAATGAAGTTGAGCATCATTTCATGCTCTTCTGGGCCACACATGTGCTTCCTTTGGTGAGATGTCACCAAAATCTTTTGCTCACTTTTTTTTTTAATTGGATCAATTGTGTTCTTTTTATTGAGCCCTAAGACTTCTTTAAGTATTCTGGATACAAATTCTATGTATGCCTTATAAATATTTTCTTCCAAAGCATGAGTTTGTCTTTTCATCCTCTTAACAGTGTCTCTCTCAAAGAGCAGAAGTTCTTAATTTTGATGAAGTCCAATTTATTAATCTTTTCTTTTCTAGATAATGCTTTTGGTGTTGTATCTAGGAAATTTTTGCCTAAGCCCAGGCTAGGAAGATTTTTCCCTATGTTTTCGTCTAGAGGTGTTATCATTTAGGTCTCTGATCCATTTTGAGGTAATTTTGGTATGTGGTTTACGAGATATGGATCATACTAGTTTAATTTTTTTTGTTTTTGCATGTGAATATCCTATTGCTCCAACGCCATTTGTTGAAAAGACTAGCCTTTCTTTAGCGATTTGCTTTTGCACCTTTGTCAAAAGTTGTCCGTATATGTAAGGATCTATTCTGGACTTTCCAGTCTATTCCACTGACCTGTTTTGTCAATCTTTGTACCAGCACCATACTGTCTCAATTACTATAGCTTTAAGTCTTAAAATCAGTTGATAATTCTTCAATTTTGTTTCCAAAGTTTTTTGGTTTTGGTTTTAATTTTAATTTGCTCTCCTGTTTTTCAGTTTCTCAAGGTAGAAGTAGAGATCATTGATTTGAGACCTCTCTTCTTTTCTAATACAGGTATTTTTGTGCTGTAAAAATATCCCTAAGTACAGCTTCAGCTATGTCTCACACATTTTGATATGCTGTTTTTATATTTTGATTCATTTCAAGAAATACTTTCTAATGCTTTTGATTTCTTCTTATCCCATATGTTATATATGTGTTATATAATTTCCAAATACTTAGGAGGATTATCCAAAGGTGTTCTGTTACTACTGAACTAATAAATTAATTTAATTTAATTTAAATTAATCTAATTCTATCGTGGTCATACAATATACAACTTGTGGATACTTGCTTTATGGCCCAGAATATAATCTGTCTTGGGTAAATGATCTCTATGCCCTTGAAAAAAATGTATCTTCCATTGTCACATAGAGTATTTTTCAAATGTCAGTTAGGTCAAGTTGGTTGATAATATTATTGATGTCTTGAAGTCTCCCGTCTACTTGTATCAATAATTGAGACAGGGATACTAAAATATTTAGCTAATATTTCTGCTTGGGCCTCAATCAGTTTTTGCTTCATAAATTTTGGTGCATACGAGTTTAGGATTGTTATGTCTTCTTGGTGAGTTGACCTCTTTATGTTTATAAAATGAGTCTCCCTGTCCCAGGAGATATTCTTTGCTCCAAATCTACTTTGTCTGATATTAATATGCCCCAGCCTTCTTTCGATTAGTATTAGCATGGTATATCTTTTCCTATTCTTTTACTTTTAACCAATTTGCATCTTTCCAATTAAAGCAGGTTTCTTGGGGTGCCTGGGTGGCTCAGATGGTTAAGCATCTGCCTTCAGCTCAGGTCGTGATCTATGTCCAGATCCTGGGATCCAGCCCCACATCAGGCTCCTGGCTCAGCAGAGAGTCTGCTACTCCCTCTCCCTCTGCCTCTCTCCTCTGCTCATGCATGCATGTGCAATCTCTCTGTCGCTCTGTCTCAAATGAAGAAATAAAAAAAAAATCTTAAAAAAAAGTAAATTAAGTGGTTTTCTTGTAGTCAACATATAGTTGAATCTTTTTTATGCAATCTCTGCCTTTTTATTGGGGCATGTAGATCATTTATATTTTATATGATTACTGAGATATCGAGGTTTAAATCATTAATCTTATTGTTTCTTTTATATTTTGTCCTATATGTTCTTCGTGCCCCTCATCCCCATTCTGCCTTTTTTTGGATTGAGTATTTTTTATAATTACATTTTTTCTCCTTTGTTGGCTGAATAACTAAAACTCTTTCTTTTGTCATTTTAGTGATTGCTTCAGGGTTTATAGTATATATCTTTAACACAATCTATCTTAAAGATATGATACAATTTCATGAATAGTATAAGAATCTTTATATTCATCCATATATTAATCCTTTTATATTAATGTTAATTGATCCTTTTTTTCCCCTCACCCTCCTTTGTGCTATTGTCCTATTGTCGTCATATTTTACCTTTACATATGTTATAAACCCCATACTACATTGCTAGTCTTATTGTTTAAATAGTCAATTACCTTTTTAAATGATTTAAATATTTTTCAAAAATCTTAAAAATTCACCCAGGTAGTTACCATTTCCAGTTCTCTATATTCCTTTGTGTAGATGCATATTTCTACCTGGTATCATTTTCCTTCTGCTTGAAGGACTTCTGTTAGCCCTTCTGGTAGTGAAGTTCTAGTCTGCTGGTGATGTATTCTTTCAACTTTTCTATGTCTGAAAAAGTCTTTATTTCACCTTTGTTTGGGAAAGACAATTCTGCTATTGACAGCTTTTGTTCTTCCAAACTTTAAGGTATTGTTCCACTGTCTTCTTGCTTACATTTTTTCCAAGAAGAAATTTGCTCTCATCCTTAGCTTTGTTACGATATCTTTTTTTTTTTTTTTTACTGCCTGCTTTTAAGATTTTCTCATTGTCACTGGTTTATAGTAACTTTATTATAATGTGTCTAAGTGTGATTTTCATCATAGTTTTTGTGCCTGGAATTCATTGAGTTTCTTGTGGGTTTATGGTTTTCATCAAAGTTGGAAACTTTTTGGCCATTATATCTACAAATATTTTTTCCAAATTATTTATTTATTGCTGTGCAACAAATTACTCCAAAATTTAGCAGCTGAAGACAATATACACTTATTATCTCACACTTTCTGTGGGTCAGAAATCTAAGCACAGCTTAGCTGGGGGCCTCTAGCTCTGAAGCTCTCATGAGGTTGCAGTGTAGGTTTTGGCCCATAGCTACTGGCAGATCTCAGAAGATCCAGTTCTAAGCTCATTCACATGCTCATTGGCAGCCTTGTTTCCTCGCCAGATAGACCTCCCTACAGGACAGCATCGGGACACGGCATCTCTTCCCCAGAGAAAAGAGATCCAGGAGAGAGTGAGAGAAAAAGCACCCAAGATAGAAACCAGAATCTTTTTGTAATCTGATTTTGGAAGTTATATTTTGTCACTTCTGCCATACTTTCCTCATTAGAAATGAGTCAATAAATTAATCCCACACTCGAGACGCAGAGATTAAAGAAGATCATGAATACCAGCAGGCAAGGACCATAGGGGACCATCGTAGAGGCTGCCTGCTATGCCCAGCTCTCTTTCGGGAACAACAGTTACACATTTATTAGGCTGCTTGAAGTTGTCACAGCTCAGTCGTCCTCTGGTTGTTGCTGTTGCTGTTTAAATCCAGTTTTCTCTCTGTACTTCATTGTGGATAACTTTTCTTGAGATGTCTTCAAGTTTATCAATCTTCTAAAATGTCTCATCAGCTGTTAGTCCAATCTGGTGCATTTTTCATCTCAGGCATTATACTTTTCATCTGTAGAAGTTCAATTTGGGTCTTCATTTTATCTTCCAAATCTCTACTTAACTTTTCAAGCATATGGAACAGGTTATAACTGTTTTAATGTTCTTTGCTGCTGCTTCTAACACCTGTGTCAATTTTGGGTCAGTTGCAATTGGTTATTTTTCTCCCTGTATTTTCCTGCTTTTTGGTACCTTTTTACTGGATGCTACACACTGAATTTTACCTTGTTGGATAATGGATATTTTTATATTCCTATAAACAGCAGCCACATCTGTTGTTTTGGAATAGAGCTAAGTTACTTGGAAAGAGTTCAATCTTTTTGGATATGCTTTAAGATTTGTTAGGTAGAAATGGAAAAAATGTTCAGTGTTCAACAATTAGGGCTAATTATTCCCCAGTATTGAGGTAAGAGCCAACTGTGTACCCCATGCAGTTCTCTGCAAATCACGATGGTATTCAGTCTATAAATGTAAAAATAGGCATTATTCCTGGCCCTACAATGGGATCTGAACATCATCCCTTCATATCCCTTTGGGTGCTTCTTCTTCTGGCCTCCAGAGAGATCATGATCCTTTTTTGCTTGATATTCAGTGTCTTCAACACCACTGTTCCATATACTTTTTAGGTTCTTGGTTGTTTCAAAAGGGAAGGTAATTCTTGTCCTTCTTACTCCATCTTGGCTGGAAGCAAAAATCTGGTCTCCAGGGAAAACATTCCGAGTGGACATCAGCGCCCTTGCTGAAATAGCATGCCAATATTTATTCTTTCTTTATAGTGGATAGGAATATGGGAGAAACCCTAGTGTGGCTGGAGACAGGTTGGGGGAGAAGGAAAGGATCCGGTTTTCTCTCCAAGTTTAGAAGCTGCTTCTCACAACCCCACCCACATACTATTTTTCTAAAACTCTTCTATCTCACATTCTGTCACTGGATTTCTGTCATAGGCTACCCTCCCATGGTTTTGAGGCCCACAGATGTTCAAATCTTTTGCTTAGAACCTGGTGCTAAGTTAAGGCCGCACTCTGGCTGCAACTATCTTAGAAGATCATCTTTCTAGGTTCATGTCTATGAGTGAAATTAAGGAGCTGATTCACATCTAGCAGTTGGTGCTTCTCGCCAATGGCCATTAATATGTCAGTGGCACCTCTGTATGAATCCTATCTTCTGCCTGTGAAAAGAATACTGATCAGTTTGCCTAAACCAGAATCCAATTAACTTTCCCTCTTCTCATCTAATATCTTAAATGTAATTTTGTTAATGTGACTCTTAATAGTGATTTATGGTAACAGCATCCCTTTACCTTCCCATAGAACTAGGTAACTTCTTTTTGAGGTCAAAGTGCCGTAAGAGCTGCCTTGCTCATAATTCTCCTTCTTTTCCATTTCCTGTTGTAATATTTTTATAATATTTTTAATCGTCTACCTTTAATCATATTTAACTGCACCCCATTCTCAGGCTGTCTCAGTGCACTGTTAATGTCAGACTTCACAAAGCCCATGTTTCCTGGAAAGGCTGCTCTTCATTAGCCGGGAAAGACAGGAAATGTTCCTGTCAGTGCTCGGAGAACTGTTGTCTCCTATGGCCTGAGGCAGAGTTCACACCAAGTTATGTAATCCAGAGGGTTCACCGAATGCTTTGGTCAGGACAAGGGGACAGTATCAGCTGAAGAGCAGCTTGGACATTTCTGAAGGGGGGACAAGAGCTGATAAGCACATTTGATTAAATATTTTCTGCTTGGGAATATGTTATGAATGCTGACATTTGTCTTAGTAGTATCCTGACTGCCACAATCCACATAGATAAGTACCAAAAAAATAATGCTGCAGTGTGGGAAATGGCGCCCGCCCAGTCTGAAGGAGCCAGTGTGCATCCTCCTAGCCTCGACTGCAGACTCACTAAGAGCATGAGGGAAAAACAGATGCGACAACCTTGAAGTGAGAGGAAGCTTCTTGCAGCTCCTGGAATTTGAGGCAGTTAAGATTGTTTTGGTTAAGAGCACAAGTTCTAGGGCATGACTTTCAGTTCAAACTTCAGTTCTGCTACTCTTAGCTGTGTGAATTTGGGCAAATTACTCAACTTCTGTGTGCCTCCATTTTGTCTTCTGTGAGATGGAGACATAATCGTATCTACATCACAGGATTATGGTTCCCATGACAACTCAATTAAAATAAGTTAATATATGGAAACACTTAGAACAGTCTCTGACATACACCAGTGTTGGCTACTACTAGTCTTTCTTTAGTAATTGAAATATGTTTGGCGTACAACATTGTGTAAATTTAAGGTGTACAACATGCTGACATGATAGCTTTTTTATTTTACAATAGGACTGCCATTGTAGGATAGTTAACACACCCTCATGTTGCATAATTGTCATTTATTTTTTGTGGTGGGATAATTAAGATGTAGTCTCGTAGCAAGTTTGATGATTACAATACAATATGGCGTCTATAACCACTATAATGTGCCTTAGATCTCCAAGACCCATTTGTCTACGAGTTACAGGTTTGTGCCCTTAAACAACCTTTCTACTATTCCCCCACTCCCTAGCCCCTGGTAGTCTGCATTTTGCTCTCTGCTTTTACAAGTTTGACTTTTTAAAATTCCACATATAAGTGAAATCATTATGTATTTGTCTTTCTATCTCACTGAACACAATGTCCTCAAGGTCTTATTGAGAGGTTGAACCTGGGGTTGGATCTGTGCCGTTCAATATGGTAGCCACCAGGCCCGTGCAGCTATAAAGTGCTTCGAGTGGGCTCAATGTGACAGAATAATTGGATTTTAAGTTTAAATTTTAAATTTGTTTCATTTTAATTAGTTTAAATTTAAACCAACACTTGACTTAGTTATTGGAATAATTTTAAGTATGCTTGGAACAATTTGGATATATAAATTTACTTTTTCAAGGGTAAATTTTATGAAATCTGAATACAGGTAGGTATTTTGGGTAAAAATTTGGTGTCTAGATTTTACAGATAAAGCATAAGAAAAAAAGACTGCAAACTGTCCCATCGATATTTTAAAAATATTGCCTGCATATCAAAATGATATTTTGGATATATTAAGTTAAATAAAATATATTAAAATTGTTTTCCCTTACTTCCTTTATATTTTAAATAAGGATACCAGAACGTTTTAAATTCTGTATGTGGCTCACGTCACAATGAACAGTGCTGGGCTAGATTATGGGGGAGCTTATTTGCCCTGCCCGAATGTTTGGACTTTATCCTAAGAGCAATGGGAAGAAACAGGATCAAATTTACATATTAGAGATTTCTATGTCAGAAAAGTTCCCTGGCAGCTGTGTGGGATATGGATTTGAGGGAAATAAGACCAGAGCTTTGGAGATCAATTAGCCAAAGAAATGTAGGCAAGAGAAAATTGCAATCTGGATTGTGAAGGGCAGTGTGGACGGGGGAGGTGGGCATACTGAAGAGGTAGACTGCCTCGGTAAGACCGGGTCGGGGGAGGCCACATTGACTATAGTATGTGGGTTGGAGAACTGGCTAGAATCTCTGAGGCAGAGCCCAGAGGAACGAGGAGTAGAGTGTAATATAAGTGTCAGTTTGAGTCCCTTTAGTAAAACCATCCCTGATTCCTTCCACTTAGTTAATTAGATTACAGAAGCTCCCACAGCTTTTAGGAGCTGCTGGCTCTCATATTCTTTCCCTAATCTGCTCCTAAATTAAGGAGCACAATATTAGTCCCAAAACTGTCTTTGTCTACCTCTCATTTTAAAAAACAACAACAAATAAAGCAGACATATTCCAATATCATCACTACCATCTGGTAAACATAGTTAATAGTCCTCACTTCATACTCAAAGAGCTTCCAAAAAGCAGAGGGAATATTTTAAAAATGAGGGTGAAAGAGAAGGCCCTTTGGAGATATTCTTCCCTAAGGAAAGCAACACAGTTCCAGAGATAGAACACAGGCTTGAAATCTAGATATATTCACCCCTGGGTCCTAGTTCTGCCGCTTTTAGTTTCTAAGTCCTGGCACATGAAAGACTCACAATCAATATTTGTTGAACAGATGAAGTTTACTTAACTTCTTTGAGTCTCGGTTTCCTGATCTGTATAAATGAGGCGATTATTTTCACCATGAAGAGTTGTTTTACTGATGAGATCATCTTGTACATGAAGTGTCTGGCATTTAATCCATACTCATTCAAGGATAGCATTAATGATCACATCTTGGAATAAAATTAAAACAGAAGGCAAAACTATGATAACACATTCCAAATACTACATATGGCCCACTTTGCCTTGAGACCACCCTTGTGTATTTCCAGGGCAATAAGGACATGGCTGGCCTCAATCTCCTAAGTCTTGGGGTGATCCAAACCCTCAAACTTTTGTTTTGAGCATCAGCCTTCAGCCCTCTCTCCAGCCAGTGTCCAAGCAGGGTTTGTGTGACCACGAACAACATTGCCTTTGTTAATTGTCTTTCTTGTTCTTCTTCCCTGTCCTTCATGCCCCTGGGGAAGAAATCTTAGAAACTCAAAATTCTAAAAAGAGGTCAGGAGGAATCTGAGCCAGAGCAAAAGTCTTGGATTACCCACATACTGATTAACTAAGGTTGGCTATCCTTGAAATGGCAACTGACGCTAGAGTATTAGCTGAAAAATATCACCATTTGACCTGCCCTCCTTTCCAAGATGAGTGTGTAGTGGCAGTACTCAAGTTTGACTTTTTATCACAGCTTAAACAAATGTTTATGTATTAAGTACAAAAAGCAGGCAATTGATCTTCTCTGTCTTTTAAGAACAATGCAACTCTTCTTCTCAAACATTTTACCGGGAACCAGTGTGCTCCCACCCCTGGGCTGGAAAGGAAAACTGAAGAGCTATTAAGAAGTCTAAGGCAGGCTGTGTGGTGGTGCCGTTGACATGGCCAAGAAATGGAAACCTTGTTTGGAAGGGGAGGCTTGGCATGATCATGTTCCCAGAAAACCAAAGGTTCTGAGCCTTTCATCCGTCAAACCATCATTTGTGATGTCGTCCCACTGGAAGACATGACATGACATGACATGTTTCCTCCTATGTCTGATCCCACTGGAAGACATGACTCTGGTCCTGGAGGACTTTACCATTTATCAAGACCGACAAAACACACACTTGAAATAAATAGAAACTGAGTAACTTGGGTGATATTAGCCAGTAAGGGGAAGATGAGTTTCTTTGAAAGGGGAACCAATGGCGGTTGGTGATGCTGAAAAGGTCTATGTAAGGAAGATAGAGGGTAATAAGCTAGGCTATGAAGGATGAGTAAGATTTCAGTAAAAGAAGGAACAAAGGAAGAACATTGGGAAGATGTGTGTGTGTGTGTGTGTGTGTGTGTGTGTATCTGGGGGGAGGGAGATTGAAGGGCAAGGAGGTGCTGATAAGTAAGGTACGTGCTAGTCACTCAAAATCTTTAACCTCACACTATGTTTCTCTCAGTCATCTGCCTATGTTCCCTCCTCTCTTAAGCCTCACCTCACAGTTGTCTTTCGTTAACTTTAAATTCCCTCTTTTATCTTGTATCCACCAACCTTACTAATATATGGACTTAAAGTCATGTCTAATGCCTCAAATATGGAAGTTTTAGCTTTCAAACAAAAGCAGAAGGCCTTTGTGAGTTCCCAGCATCAGGTCGATACCATGCTCAGTAAATGGTACCCAGCGGCTGAACTTGAATTTCTTTCCCTCCACAGCAAGTCTCTGAGAGGACCAAAGAGTTTCATGACTGCCATCTCGGTGTTCTGGTAAAAAGATGTGGGGGACCAAAGTCACTAAAAACTCCAAAAGAATACTCAGGAGAGATTAAAGCTCTGAACTTGTAGGGTATCTTCAATAGCTAGCATTGAAAAGACTCATTTTATCTGTCTTTCTCTCCTCCACCCCTCCCCCTCCTTCTCATCCCTCCTCCCCTGCTGCTGCTTCTTTTTTCAGAATTTTTCACAAATGGGTTCATTTACAAAGAGAAAGCCAAGTTTTGGTTACAACACCTTCCCAAAAGGGAGACCTTTGAAAACACTGGCCTGGATGAAGGTGCATTCCTCGCCCTCCCACCCCCCTCCCCATCCCTAAATTACTCCCTATAATTTGTTCAGCTTGATTCTACCCTGAGTGTCCAGGCGGTTGGGACCCACAGTCCCTCTGGGCCGTGAAGGGAAGGCATCCTTCCTCTCCCTCCCTCTCAGAGGCTCTGAGGCGGCTGGCTCTCTGCCGGGCTATGCCAGAAAGCGGCATGACCACCAGGGCGACTGTGGTCAGCACAGGAAGAAAATCTCGGGTATTCACAGCTAAACTATGGTTTGAGAAATGCTGGTGACTGAGGGTTGGCTGGGTGAAGGAGCAAGAATAGCAGCAGAAATGCACTCTTTGACTTGCTTCTCCCCAAAACAGTCTCTGAAAGAACCACAGAAAGGATCTCAGTGTTCATGGCTGGGCTTAGCGCAGTCTCAGCCCCACAGAGGGCCAGGGCTGGCCCAGCAGGAGCCTCCCTCGGGGCCTTTCTGGGGATAATGTAGGGATTCTCAAGGACCCTCCCGTCTCAGAGTAGCCTTCCTTTGGCCTTAAGAAAGACCGCGTAGAGCCCAGGATTTTCCAGCCCAGTTCAAAATTCCAGATGCCTCTTCCATTGGAGACAATGCGGCAACACTGTTGCTATGATTTCAGTGGGCGTCTCTTGTGCTGGTAAGACCCCAGGATCTGCATGGACAAGCTGAGTGAGGAATCTACCCACATGGTTGGGTTTTTCTTCTTTCACTTACTCCTCTCACATTGGAATAGACATGGGGCATGCTGCCGTCAGGGCACATGCGCCTGGCCTCCGCATAACTCAACTTCTTCCATCCTAACTTACCGTACCATGGAGGCCCCCCACACTGAGGACACAGAGATAAGAGTTACCCCCTTTACCCCCTTTCTGTTCATTTTTTCCTTAAAACAAATGGGTCTGGACATGGGCAAGCATATTTGTAGCAAAAGACTGCATCCTGGAATGGGGTCAGTGATCTAAGCTACTGAGTTACTTTTTTTAAAAAAAGATTTTATTTTTTTATTTGAAAGAGGGAGAGTCGGGAGAGGGACAGAGGAAAAGAAACTCAAGCAGACTCCCTGCTGAGTGCAGAGCCTGAGGCAGGACTCCATCTCACCACCCTGAGATCGTGACCTGAACCGAAATTAACAGTTGGATGATTAACTGACCGGCTCCGCCCAGGCACCCTGCTGCTTAGTTACTTTTATTCACTGAAGAGACTTCGAAAAAGCACAAGAGGCCCTCAGGACGTGCAAATGAATTATGGCCGCCTATTTCAGATTCAGATTTCAAATGAAACGCTGGCGCCTTTGCAAACAGCTCAAGCAGGTTGGCATCCACTAGGCAAAGCATCTAGAACGAGTTGAGACTGCTCTATCCCAACTGAAGAACACGTGGGGAGGGCACAGGAGTCCTCCCTTCTCCGCAGTTGGGCTTTCTGCAGTTTCAGCTCTACCCACACTCAGTGGGGGTCTGGAAGCAGATGATCCTCCCTCTGACCTGTAGTCCGGTCCATGGGAGCCTAAGGCTACATCACCACCCACGTCTTTGTTGTCCCCTCACCGCACCCCCTCACATACGCATTTTCTCATCTCACATCATCACAGAAGAAGGGAGAGGCTGGTACAATTAGATATTTTAAGAGGAAGACCACATTCACATTACTTTTGTTACAGGATATTGCTCTAATTGTTCTATTTTATTACTAGTTATTGTTAATCTCTGAGTGTGCCTGGTTTATAAATTAAACTTTATCGTAAGTATGTACGTATAGGAAGAAACATGGAGGGTTCGGTACCGTCCGTGATTTCACGCATTTCCTGGGGGTTCTTGGAATGTATCCCTGCAGATGAGGGCGGACCAGTGTAGTTTAAAGGAATCAAGTCGCCTTTGCTTAGGACCAAGCTTGCACACCGTCTTCCAGCTAAAGAGATGGAGGGGGGTTTGCTTTTTAAAGGGGCATTCAATGTGGCTGACCAATTTTTCTTCCATAAAGACTGATGTTTAAAGAAAATCCTTTGGCAGGCTGATTGCGATCTTGTTTGTACCAGAGCAATAGAACTCCTGGTTATAAATATGCAAAGCATAATGAAAAGATTACAGCTCGGCGGCTGGGGTGCAAATTGGTCTGGGTTGTTTACTGCATGAGGAATGCCTTCCCTCCACCCTGCTCTCCCAGGGCAATCCCACACACAGAGGAGAATCCACGAACACAAATACCTTTCTATGTCCCATTTCCCTGCTTCCCGAGCTTGGACCTGGCCCCGTGGAAGTGAGGAGCCACACCTGGGCAGGAAGGGTGAAGTAGAAGGAGGGGCGGTGAAGGAAACAGGCTCCCAGATCCAGGACAAACCTCACTGGGCCTCCTCTGGCTCTGCAGAATTTTTGGCTCCTACAGAGTGGATGGTACCAGATTCGCCATGAATTTGAGTCTGCTTCCACGATCTCCAAGAGGTAAAATGAGAGGTGCTGAACTTCCCCAGTCTCCACTCTGGCCTGATGTGCATCTTTAAAGCCAGGCCAAATCTGTTCTAGAAGATGGTGATTGAACAGGTGGCTAAATTCTAGGACTGGAATCTGGGCTCTGTCATTTGCAAGCCCTGGGTCCTTAGGCAAGTCTCTCAGCCTATTTTCCCACACCAGCTTTGTCCATCCTGTGACATCCAAATGAGCCTAAAGCATCGTGCCTGGGACAGGGGAGGTGTTTCGTCAGTGAGGCCGTCGCTAGACCGCTGGACAAAGACATGGCAGACGATGGCAGAAATGACCGTTGGCCCGTCTGCCATGGCTTCTCAGGAGCCGGAGTTTACATACAATTGTTTTCCTGGCGTTGCTCTGCCGAAGCCTCTGGTTTCAGTCTCCTCTCAGCCCGGGCCTGCTACTACCTGCTGCCATTCTGGTGCCAAGTCTTGGTGTTCACCACCCTCTCTTCATGGCAGCTTAGTATTTTTAATCCTTCTCTGCTCCAGTCTCCTGCCTTGCCACTTTCCTCAAGAAAACAACACCATTGTACTGAAATGAGGTGGGAGTTTCCTCATTCCACTTAGAGTTACGTTGTAAATCTTTGAAGGCCAGTTCCCAGGGATTTCCTAGCCTAGATGGATGAAGCAGCTGGCACAGGGGTGCTTAGCTTGTTTCTGTGAGAACCAGATCTAGATTTTGTCTCCGAACCAGGAAAGAAATAGAAGGAGAATCCTTCTATCGGCCCGGGCAGTGAGCCGTGGCATGCTCTAAGTGGACGTGAGGGCTTGAGGAAAGGATTATCGGCAAAGCTGTGGGCAGGGTGTAGGGAAACCAGAGGGGACGGTATGGAAGCCTGCAGCAAGGAAGGAAATGGGGGTGGCTCGCACCCCTAAGCCTAAAGGAGCCAGGTGAGGGGGCTGTTTCTAGAACGTGGATTCAAAGAATCTTGCAGAGGGACTCTCTGACGGGAGCTAAGGATGCATCCATCTAGCCTGTGGCAACCTCACAAGAAAATACCCTAGCCTCACTCTCCTCCCTCCCTCATATCTCCTGCCCGGGTCCAGCTCCCCACTGGCTGAATCCACCCAGAAGCTGGAGGGCATGAGACCCCTGTGGTAATCTCCACTGCTCAGCCTTCCCTCTCAGGGCAGAGAGCAGGACAAAGAAGGGGGAAGAGAACTTCAGGAGAACAGAATACAACACATCTGGGGATGTCTTGTAACACATAGTGGGATTGCACTGATGTCACCCAGCGTAAACTCTAGATACCCAGATCGGTGAGCCCTCACTCTAGCCTACGACCTACTAATTATTACTAATTTCTCCCCCTGCCCCCACCTCACTCTCTCTGTCTCAAGCAAAAGAGCAAATTTCCTTGGAACGATTTCTTCTTTTAAAGAGGCTACCAGTTGTTTAGTAATACATTATGAAAATTACAAATAAGAAATAATTAAACCAGAGTAATCACAACCAACAGAACCTTGCACGGTGATCAGAGCCAAGCTGCAGGAAGTGAAGACTGCTCACTCCCCTCAGAAAACTGAGATATAGAAAACGTATCTACCCTCAATGCCTTATTCCTCCTAATGCCCCATCCACAAAGGAAGTAGATACCATCTCCCAGCTACTTAACTTTCACTTAACTTTCACTTAACTTTCACCACACATTCAGCTTCTCTTTGTAGCCCCTGGCAAGTCAGTGAGACTCGCTGACACTAGGATTTCTCTCCTTTTTGCCTTCATCAAAACTTATTTGTCCTGTGTCCCATTGCCCAGAGACCATGTTCCTCTGGGAAACTACTAAACTCATTTGTAAACAAGATTTTAGAGCCGAGAGTACTTTCTGTGATATCTTTTTCACTCAAGCTTTTTTCCTTAACTTCCTACCTCAAAATTTATAATTTTTAGCTTTTCTATCAATGGGGTTAGCAATAAAGAGCATGGACTCCCCTCTGGCTTTTTTGGGGGAGGGGGTTGATTAAAGATTAAAATCCCTACATGGAAGTTTTTGTTAGGTTAGCTTCCCTGGAAACAGACTTCAAGACAGAGAATTGCCTGCAGAGGGTTATTGGGATAGTGTCTTGGGAGATGTTCTTATAAGGAGCTGAGGAAGGCAGGATTGGGGAAAAGCAGGAGCCAATCCACACAGCAGTTGCAACAGAGGCCTCAGCCGTTCCTATGGGAGGCTCAGGAGCTGAGCAGTCCCTTCAGAGAGGTCTTAATTGAGGCAAATGTGCTTGCATCCTTGCCTCAGCCAGTTACCGGCTGTCCCCGAAAGCGTAACCCTGGGTGAATCGGTTCTCTGTAGCCAAGGGTAATTCCCCGTGAGCCACGTAGCTCCGAGCTGGCATCGGCTGCTAGTCCCAGCAGCTGAGGTATGAGTACATTGTTCCTGAAGGGGGAAACCTCCACAGAGCTCTGCAGCAGCCACGATGAGCCCCTCACATCCACTTGCACCCAATGGTAATTTTGCCCTATCTGGAAACAGCTTCTCCAGGGTCCTGGCTAGTCTCGTTTCTTGTGAAAACCCAGAAGTGCTAGTGAGATGAATGGTAGCCCTTCTGTTGCACTTGACCTTGCATTTATAATTGATGCTCAGGATAAGGACGTCCTTGTCCTCTGCTATTCAACCTAGGTTTCTCTTGCCCTCAACCGGCAGATACATTGATCTAAGTAGCTAGCTTGGTGGGGTGACCTAGACCCTCTTTCCTGAATTATCCAGTCCTTCTCAGGCCGTGGCTGCTGTGCTTGTGCATAAACCACTAAGTCCAAGAGTGTGAGCACCAGAAGACGTCCAGTCAAGGCCCTGCGGGCAGGAAAGGCAAACCCATATACCTGGAATGTGTATCAATCCTAGTCAAGGTAAATTGTTCCTCCCAGCATTGAAAAGATTCAAAAGAATTGATCTGCTACCAGATTACTGGTAAGGGTGCCATATTGGAGACACAGCATTACTCTTTGTTACTGGCAGGTTGGATGGACACTCTAGCAGCATCATTAGCCTTTGTGTCACGTTGTTGACCAATCAGCCTTTGTGAGCATGTTGTTGGTCAGTGCATACGGCTTCGTCTTTACCATCATGGCTGCTGTGTTCATGAATCCACTGCACAAGCACTGGGGTTGAAGAGGACAGAGGCTGGCTGACAACTACTAGCTGTTAGTTACTAAGTCTTCTGTAGTGTAGGCTATCTGGTCATGCCCACCCACATAGGCCCGTCCACGTGCCTCTTCCCCAGATATTCTTGTCCCCAGTCTTTTAACTGTTCTCTTTGCAGGCCCCAGCAAACCAACCAGGCCACCTGCCGTAGGCTCTGCTTCCAAGGACTACCCCACTTGCCAACTATTTCAGGTTTGGTGCCCTGGAAACCAGATTCTAAGATACAGAGGTGCACGCAGAAGATTTATTTTTGAGTGCATTCAGGAGATACATCTTTAAGGACTTGAAGAAAACAAGACTGGGGAGAAAGACAGCTTGAAGCAAGGGGGCTAGTAGGCTTACCTGCACATCGGTTAGTCATTGGCCACAACTATCCTAGGCAGGGGCTCGTAATCTTGGATGAGACATACTTTCAGCAGAAGGCAGTTTCTGATGAGGGACACAACTCTGTGTTGTCAAGACACAGTATTTCTAGGAGTTGGGATATGGTTATGTCAGTCCTGAGGAAGCAATCCCGGGAGTGTACCACAGTATCCACCACAGCGTTAGACCATCAGTTTGGTCTAATTCAGGTTCGAGTTTTATTTATTGCTATGTAAGAAATCCCCCCAAACTTAGTTTCCATGGATCAGGAATTTAGGAGTCATTTCACTGGTTGGCCCTGGTGCAAGATCTCACAAGGGGGTGTAGTGAAGATGTTGGCTGAGCCTGCAGTCATCTGGAGGCTTAACTGGGGTGGGGCAATCTGCTTTCAAGATGGCACCCTCATACTGCTAGCAAGTTGGTGGTGGCTGTTGCCAAGAAGCCTTGATTCCTGGCCACACGAACATTGCCACAGGGCTGGTATAAGAGTCTTCATAACAGAGCAGCTGGTTGATCCCTGAGCAAGTGATCCGAGAGACGGCAAGGCAGAAGCTGCAATGTTTTGATGACTCAACCTGAGAAGTTACACACTGCTGTTTCTATACATGCATGGCGGCCCTTTTCATCGTGGGAAGACACTACACAAGAGCATGAATACCAGAAGGCAAGACAAGTAGGGTCATCTTAGAGACTAGCTACTACGTAGAGATTTCACAGATATAGATGTCTTGGACCAAAAGTTCTTCTATCAAATGCTCATGTCATTTTAATATTTAACTCAGTGTTGGAGGGGGGTTAAAGGGCTGTAAGTACCCAGAACTTGAAGCTGGTTGGAATCCATCCTACCTGAGGACCATCACTTCTCTCTCAGCCACATTTTTTCATGAAGTACATAGAAGTATTTTTTCAGAAAGCAGTCCATCACTGCAATATTAGTCTACTGCAGCAGATTATGCCACAACTTAAAAACATATAATTTATTGCCCTAGAAATAGATTGAAAAAAACCACGTCATTGTGCTCTACAAGCTTATGCCATGAGATTGCATCCATTCTGATTCAAGTCTTCTCATATTTTCCAGGATTTCATAGAGAAGCTTATACATCATCATCTTGGAAATCTAAATGCCAAATGGTGGTTTTATGATTATTTTACACTTCTTTTCAAGACAAGGTATTTACCTTATGAGTGGCAATTATATTCATAAACAATTATTAAAGTCTGTTAGCCAACACCCAAAGGTAGACAGCTAAACTTGGTTTGAGACAATACAAAGAAAGAAAAACACGTGGTTTGTACTCCTTTTTTGTTTGTTTGTTTTTTAAGTAGGCTCCATGTATGGAGTCCTACATGGGCTTAAACTTGTGACCCCCGAGATCAAGACCCGAGTTGAGATCAAGAGTTGGACACTTGAGGCGCCTGGGTGGCTCAGTGGGTTAAGGCCTCTGCCTTCAGCTCAGGTTGTGATCTTAGGGTCCTGGATGGAGCAGGGAAAAAAAAAAAAAAAAAAGAAAAGAGTTGGACACTTAATTGACTGAGCTACCCAGGTGCCCCATATGTTTCTACTCTTAAAGACATTGTTATCTTGTGAGGGAAACAGCACAAACTCATAATGACCCCATAAGATGCAGATGCAGCAACCAAGCCAGAAACATCCATGGGAATACAATCCCAGCAAAGACCTCCCTGGCCTCTCCACCTCTCAGCAAATGCTTTTTGAACCTAGAAGCAAACCTGGTTTGAAAATAGAAGGCCAAATCCCTTCTTCTGCTAGCCTCATGTCAAGGATGGACTGGAAGAGAGAAGAGCAGAGGTCAGTCCTTACTGCCCATCACCTTAGTGGCCAGGAGGAGTCAACACCAGGTATAAATACAATATTGCCTCTCACATGCACTCTCTACCCACCAGATCACACCACATCCCCTTGACTGAGGGATGCCCTTTTGCCCAAGGCTGTAATTCATTTCCATGACTACCAGAAAGGCCAGAACAAACACATTTCTCCCAACAGGAGCTACATTTATTTTGCAGATAGAAAATCAATATCCTTTATTTTGTGGAGACATGTGCAATTGGTTTAGAAGCATTGTATTCAGGTCTGATAGGAAAAGTCCACGTGACCTGAACTTAATTTACACGCTGGACTTGGAATCAAGAGGAATGAGCTTTCACTTACCCACTCGTTCATTCAACAAATCCATTGCTCATGCAGCTATTGTGTTGGACAAGGAGAATACAGAGCTTAAGAGAATAAATAAATAAAATAGAGTCCTTGTCCTAAGAAACTCAAACTCCAGTGGGGAAAACAGGTAAACGTGTTAGAAATAAATAAACCTTCTGAGAAAAATGTATAGTGAAATTTGGGAGAAAATCTTGGACTTTTTTAGGTGAAGATGGGGGAAGAATATGTGCTCTAAGCAAAGGAAACAGCATTTTCTAATCATGGAAACCAGAAAGAATACGACTTGATCAGTTAACTGCTAACTATAGCTGACGTTTAGAGAGTTTGTTGGAAAGGAGTAAGAGACAACGCTGGTGTGATTCTGGTCAGGAGAGTTTTGGTGAGCCCTGCCCAGGAGAAGGATATTGAAACATTTGGAAGGACCTTATGCAGAGTGAAATGATTAGGTTTGCCTAAAAAAAAAAAAATCACTCTGGGAACAGCAACGGAGAAGGATAAGAACGGATCAGAATGGATCCCCAGGGAACTCCTACATTTACAAGAGAAGCAGAGCCAAGGAGTGGCCAAACAATTAAGAGGAAATCTAAGACAGTGGTTTTGTGGACTAGAAGGAGAGTGTATGGGGGGAGACAAGAGTGCCCAATGCCACAGAGAGGTCAAGGAAGGCAAGGACTGAACCCCATCTATTAGATTAGCAACCAGGAAGGAACTGGAGCCCCTAGTGAGAGAAATGGCTGTCAAGCGGGAGAAGTAGACTGCAGGTAAGGAGGAAATGGGAGTCAGGAAGAAGAGACAGTGGGGGCCATCTAACACCCTGGCTCTGCTGACATGAAGGTCTCTCATTAGAGGAATCATGCAGTCGAGGGATTTTATTTTCTTAAGATGAGAGAGACTGGAGCACATTCCTCTATGAGCAGAAGGTACAGGAAAAAGCGTGGGCAATTAAAAGAGCAAATTTCTGAGGATGTGGGAAGGCATGGGATGTAGAGCATGGGTTGGAGGGCTTTGCCTGAGCCTGGAGGAAAGACACCTCTTCTCACACCACAGAAGATGTGAGATGCGTGGTATTGAAATGGAGGCTTTCCCTCGGCTGCCTCCTCCACTGTCTGGGAAGTACAGGATAGAGTCTCTGCTGGGTGCAGAGGGGAGCTATTGGTGGACTGAAGGCACAGAGGCAGGCTAGGGAAGTCTGAAATAGGCACTGGGGAGAATGGGAGAGAGAGGCCGTCCATGTATATTGGGAAGAATTCCTGCATCACCATGGGGCTCCTGTCCCCTGGTATGGAAAGGAAAGAGAAATTCAGATGCTGCTAGATTCTGTGAGGCCAGCCAACACAGGTCCCTTCCCTGGGTCGCTTCCTCCTTATGTGAATTCTCTCTAAGGTTGCTGCCATTTTAGCTGTCACTTTTGTTTCTTTTCTTGCTCCTGTTAAAAAAAGAAGTAACTGTGCCTCCCCGGGTGGTGTGTCATAACCAAGGAGAGATGGTACTTCCTCTCCATGTGCCTGAAAAAACAGAGTGATTCAGCTTCTGGTGTATTAATTAGAGTGCAGTCCACTTCCATGAAAATAGAGTCTATTGTATGATCTTTATATATTTAAACCTTTGGTGACAACAATTCTTGGAAGGCGTCCAGAGCAAAGCGCTCAATCTACTACAATATTTGTTTTCAGAACACATTAGATAGATCCATTCGGTTCACTAAGTATTTATGAAGAACTGTCTGTGCACTTATAACCATTTTTATAAAATCTACATAAAGTGCTGCAGTTCTGTTTGGGGGCACAGATAACAACTCTAGATCATCTGTGGAAAATTTTATGACCACAGTCATGGTGTAATTCTTCAAAGTTTATTTTTGATCATTCCTCCTTCCCAAATTCCTCCATGATCTCAAAACAGAACAGAATCAAAAACAAAACCCAAGCCCTCCTCCAGTTCACACTGCTCATTCTGACCGACCCCCCAAGGGCTGAAATGGGGGTGGGGGTGGAGCTTAAAGATGAAATCAGTGCATGAGAACAGAGACCAAAATGAACTCAAATCCCCCAACCAATTATTTCTCAGAAACAAAGCTCGTGTCTCTTTGGCTTTGCTGTTATTTTGGGAAACACGGAATCCCTGGGCAGGAATGAGACTTTCTTTTGACTTGAGGCATGGGCCACTCCTACTGACAGCTCAAGGAACCACACAGCTAGCCCTCTCGCATTTGGGGAGCTGGACTCCCTACCATGGTGGGAAGTAGTGACAAGTCTTTGGTTTGTGCAACCAGCACTTACTCGTCTTATTTACATTTAAGGGAAGAAGCATGCATCTTGCAAACTCTTCAGGGCAGGCGTGGTGCTGCCTTCAATCTAAGGGCAGGATTGGTGAATGGACTCTTCTGCTCTTCTCTTTCTGGGGACCTTATTCAAGACCCACATCCTTTCACAATTTTTTTACAATATGTTAGAAGCTATACTACATATCATTTATCTGTGCACTTGTTGGGTTTGCTGTCTGCCTCGCTATGAAACTGATTACCAAGAAGTTGGGGTTAGGTCTCTTTCCTTCGCTCCTGTTTCCCCAGTACCTACAACAGTGCCTGGCACAAGTAGGTACTCCATAAGTATTAGCTGAATGGATGAAAGGAACATTCAATTTAGAGATCTTATTCTCTTCCTATAATCATACTTTCCCAGATGTGGGTAGAATATAAGGACGAGTGAGGGCCTTGAGTCCTGAGCATCTGAAAACTGTGAAGTTCCCAGCTTTGTTGGTGAAGTGAGGTTTTCTCTCCCTTAAGATTCATAACTCAAAGTATGGGATTTGTTATAACTCCCATCGGTTCCCAACAAGGCTGCAGAGACGTGTGGGTGGTTGTTGGTGCCACTCTCAGAGGATGAATAATTGGTGTTTGGGATAATGTCAGTAGGGTCACACAATTATACATTTTCAGGCTAAAAGATCACCAATCTAGGCCAATTTTCCCCACAGCAGAGTCTTTTGAGCTAGTTTTTAAGAGTTTATGGAACTGCATATATACTTCCCAAATCAAACCACGTGGCTCTCACTAGGACAACTATATACCTTATAATTCAAATGGAATGCTTGGAACGTGGAATGGGGAATCTATTAATAACTACACTAGACAAAAAGCATAATTGGAGACTATCGTAGAAAAACCAGGGTGAACACGTGATTATTCAGTAAGTGGAAGTGATTCACAGGAGTTTTAGAAACACGAGTTCTGTGAAGAGAAAAATGATATGAACTGGGGAGAAGAAGCCTTTAAGGGGTCTTTCTGCTGCTGCTATCAGGCAAAATTTTTCGCAGATTTTCCCAGGTCAGAAAGACCAATCCTCAGTCACATTGGAAATTTCTCCCATTTCAACAAGCTCCCTGACATTCACACATTCTTTCCGTCTCAACTGCACGTTTCATGCGAAGACAGAAATCCCAGCTACCATCAATTCAAAACAACTTTTGTCTTTCCTTGAGCTAAGTAACCCAAGGCCTATCAGCTTCTTTCTTATTTTCCAATCTCTTAATCAGTTTGTTGGTCTCTTCCAACAAATTCTTGTTAGAACCTCTTTTCCAAAGTTCTCTATGGGTCCCACTAACATTTGATACCCAGAGTCCAACCTAGTATAGCGGGAAGGAGCTGGTTGACATTATTTCTATTGTACTATAGCTGTGAAAATGATCCTGCAAAGAGAATGCGGTCCTTGATTCCAGCCTGTTACGTGTTAACATCTATCCATGAACATTCCTTTAAGAATGTAAAACACATCGGGGCCACCTATGAGGTCCCTATCCTGCCACAGTTTTCCAGACAGTAACAGCTTGGTCTTAATCTTTTGGAAATGAGCTACCGCAGGGCCCCCAGCTCATCTTGCCTAAACATGAGATACAAAGGACTTTTCTAATTTTGTGATCGTAGAGTGCTCCTTTCACAGACATTTTTTGTTTGAGGGAGCAGGCAATGTTGAGAATGTGGGAGATGACGTGTGCAGGGACAAGTCAGAGCTCAGGAGGCACACTTGGCAAGAACACACCAGTTGAAAGCAAGTATTGTGTCATCCTTCATTTTTGCCTCACCGACCCAGGACTGACAGGTGCTTGAAGACCAGCAAACACAATCCCTCACCTCATGAACTCCAGTACTAGAACTTCTTCCTGTCAAGACAGGTCTTGGAGAAGATGGAACAATGTGTCACCAAACATCATTTTTGGTTTTAGCAAAGTCTGTGCCTCTTTCATCTGATGTAATTCTTTCCAAAAAGCAAGAACTCTTCCTAGCTTCCAGATCTCTTTCAACGCAGTAATTTGCCCAAGACACTAAAGAAAACTGTGTTTAAGATCTCTTTAAGTCAAAGTCTTCTACTAGGGCAGATGAAGCAAGCACTCCACATTTTTATTCAAGCTTCAACAAGCACCTGAACCTCTGAATCTCACCTCTACCTCCGTTTACAAAGGAGATGGGTCCACAAAGATTTGGGGGGAATTGAACTACCTTACAAGGCCAAGGGGTGTTTGTTATTTAAATGACCCCTGCAGAAATCTTACTGTAAGAGAGAAGATTTCTTACTCCATCCCTTTTCCTTTCCTTCTTTAATGTTTGGTAAATTATATTTTTAGATATTAAGGTTGTGCAAAGTGAAGACTATTTGCACTGTTTCGAAGTCTGGAGTTTTATCGTCAGAAATAATTGTTGTTGTGCCAGAAGACATGGAGGTATTTCTTTCTTTCACACAGACTCTCCTGAAGAGCCTTCTTCCCTGCCTGCTACCCCTTCCCACACTGATTCAAATCAAAGATAGACTTTTTCAGATGGCAAGATGATTTTTCCAAAAACGGCACAGTACTCATCATTTTCATTGTGTGCCTCCCCTTCCGTTCTTAGCTTCTGGGGGAAGACGTCTGAAAACCAGGGTTTGCTTAATTGATCACATGAACTGAAAGTAAACTTCGGTCCTGTCACCAATCAAGGGCTTCTTCCTGACAGCAGGAGTAACCACAGGTTTTGTCAGAACAGTAGAAACACAGGCGTTGAAATCACGTGGTCTCTCTCTGTACAATTTTTAAATGGCGGCCAAGAAGGAACAGGCTCATACTGGAGGGGAGCATCCCCTCTAGAAACCCAGTCTCTCACTCACAAATACCTGGTGTTCTTCTGGCTCAACTAGCAATTGCAAGTCAGTCCAGTAAATAATGATGGCTCTTCATTTTACATTCTTACTCCTGTAGTGTGACTGACCTGGTACGGGAATCCTCCAGCTCCACGGAACCTGAGCCCCGGGGAGGGTTTCTGTGTGTGCCTACAAAGTGCGTTTTTCCCTTGCCTCTTTCCCATTTTCCCTCTGCCTTCCTTCTTTCTCTCTCTTGCTTCTTCCCTTCTTTCTTCTTTTCTCTCTTTCCCTTTTTTGTAGAGAAAAATGTGATGATGGGCAGTGAATAAAAGGGAACTACAGTCCCTGGAAAACCTTATTACTGATGGGGCAACCTAAGAATTTGTCGAATTCTCTGGAGACCAGATAATGACAAAGTTATTGACTGATTCCTTTATTTTCTCTGGAATAAAAATACCTCAAATGCAGAGAACAGATCCCTTTTATGTGAGATGCAATATTAGCAGATTGTGGGAGGTTGATAAATCAAGTCGGTTGATGTTTTATAGCAATTTTTAGTTGCCTCCCAAGCTCCTATATCCCAGTCTGACTTTCCCAGTTTGGGTCTGGAGATCTACATCATCCCAGGGACGCTAGGCTAAGCTAATCTGTATATTGATACTCATTTCTATGGGCATTGCTGGGAATGATGCTATTTAAGCTTAAATGTGATTTAAGCTAGATGCTCTCTTTCTTCTGGACGTGAACAAGATGCACATATTGTGCAAGGTGTTGTGAGCAGCCATCCTTCTATCAAAAGAATCGTTAAGATAAAGCCAACCACATGAAAGGTAAAGCAGAGAGACAGAAAATTGGCTCCATTTTGACATTCTTGAGCCACTTGATTGAACCACACTTGAAACCAGATCTACAACTAGATTTGTTAGTTATATTGAGCCAATAAATTCTTTTTATTATTTAAGCTGAGTTGAAGTTTCTGGTATACATGACCCGAATATTACTAATTTTGATAAACCACATATTTGACTAAAGGAATCAATGGGGGGTGAAATACACACATACACACACACACACACACACACATATATGCACGCACACACAGAAAGAACACTTGATCTCTACACAATGCATTATAACTTTCTTTGGAGGATACATGATGTGTAAGATGTAACTTAGGTTGGAAGTCGAACTACAAAATAAAATCAATGAGTATGCAACTTAAAAATAACACACAGAGGACATTCAGTGGTAAAAAATGTAGTGCTTCCAGAAAGGACGTGATCAGTGAAAGAGGATGGAGGGCTTTATGGAGGAGGTGAGATTTAGGCAAGAATATGTAAGGTGGATGAAGGAGACATAAGCAAGGGGAACAATATGAGCCAAGAGGCCCCAGGCTCTAAAATGTCTCGAAAGTACTGTGACTGTCAAAGGCACAACCCCCATCAGTTTGGCTTTATATAGTATTCCCCCTAGTTTCTAGTGATGTGATCATAATGAGCTCAAACCGGCCCCCTTTACTAAGAAAGCCAATAGGAGTTGTCTCTGGGTGCGCTCCATCGCTTTCCCATATGCAAAAGTCTGGGTGAGATTCAGCTGTCTAGTCTCTTCCCTGTGTTCCCTGCATAATTTCTGCCTCTGAGTTACAGGAAATTTCTTTCTGAAAAGCCATTTGGAGACAGATTGTAATATAATGCTCTTGAACATTCCACTCTAGCAATCGATAAAGGCAGCACTCAATGCAGAAATAATCAAACACAGGATGGAATCTAATATGCACAAAGCTGATATTTTAACTAAACCCAAGAAGCTCAGTGATTCTGTGCTCCAAGCTGTGACCTGGTTTGTTTTCCTGCCTTTGTCTTATATTTTTATATACTTTTAAGGTCAAGCTTTTTGAAGTAGCTTATAGTTATTTTATTCTATTTTCGTTGTTCAAGGTTATATCCAAGGTCAAATCTACATAAAAATAAGCGTGTTGGCAACCAGCAAAGAGTATGTTATTCTAGGAAGAAATAAAATGGCAATTGTGACCCTGGATCCCCTGCCACACCCTCCTCACACTCTCCTTTGACTCTTTAAGGAAGAAGGCTGAATGCTTACACCAGTATGTGCCAAGCAAATCAGAACTGCTTTCTTGGGAAAGATAAGCTTTTCTAATAAAAAGACATCCTGTCCTTGCTGAAGCACCATCAGGCAGGGGGATGGGAGATAGTGTGGGGGCATCAGTTGCATTCTATAATCTGGACTGGGAGCAAGATGGAAAACAGTGTTTCTTCTCATTCTTTCTCTTCTCACCAAGATTGTGTTGGCCTTCCCTTTCTGGAACTGTTCTCTGTGGACATGTCCCCCGGTAATCAGATCAACATTCTGAACCTGTGCTTTAAAACCACCCTTGGAAGACGCTAAACACATCTTCAATAATAATGAGTCATCAGCAACAACAACATCCGTGCAGAAGATTGAAAGAAAATCATTCTCACTACAATCATTGTTTTAATCATTAGAAAAGGTGAAGGGATTTATAGAACAGTAGCTAAAGAAATAGGATCCTTCAAATATTCCACAGGTCAAGATAGCATTCATAAAATTTGTGGGTGAAGGGATTTTGGGGTTACCTTTCAATGAACATTGGTGTCACTATGATTTATTAAATTGGTGTTACTCTTCCCCATGCCAACTGCCACCACCACCTGCATACTCACATAATTATAGAACTGGAAGGGGACTGGAAGGGGACAGGGACAGTTCAGTCCCCTACACGACTGAACTGGGATGAGGGAAGTTCAAGAATGTAATGATAATGCAAGGATTTACTCTCGGCCAGGCTTGAAAAGCCAGTGTGTCATCAGAACTACTGAAGTCATTAAAGACTCAGGAGTGATCCAGTTAAGGGGACTCCTTCAAAATCCCTACCATGGTTAATCAGGAATAACCCACAATGGATTACTACTCAGCAATAAAACAGAATACTCTGGACAGCATTGATGAATTACAAAATAATTATGCTCAATGAAAGAAGCCAGACAAGAAAGAGTACATACTGTATGATTCCATTTATACACATTTCTGGAAAATGCAAACTAATCTGTAGTGACAGAAAGCAGATCAGTGGTTGTTTGGGGTAGGCAGGAGGTGTGAGTAGGGGCAGGAGGAAGGAATTACAATGGGACACAGAGAAACTTAGAGTTGAATTATATGATCCTTATATTAATTATGGTGATGGTTTCATGGGTATATTCATACTTCAAAAAGTACCAAATTGTACACTTTAAATATATGCACTTTATCATTTCTTGTAGATCACCTCAATAAAGTTGACTTTAAAACTCAGTGATAAAAAAAATAAGGGATGAGGGATTTGCCCAGGGAAGAACAAAAGGCAACTATGGACTGTGTCTCCCAGTACAGTCCAGACAATTTTATTGTTGTTTACTCCCTTCCAGTTTCAGCCTAGTACCTCAAAGATGAGTTCTTGTCCTGTGATTTTACTTTGTAACTCTAGAAAAGAATTATACCTAAACCACAGCAACTGTGGTTTATACGATAACCCTTCTTACTAAGCTATGATGACATCTCTAAGGAGATTCTTATTTGGGGGGGTATATCATCATCACCTACATACGATCTATACATGAATAATATTTTCACCCCAGAAACTTAATGCTCTTTATTAGCTGCCTTAAGACTTTTGGTGGGAGAGGTTTCCTAACTCTCAGAATCAAGTAATACATGTAATTGTGGGAAAATAACGAACATCTAGACAACTGACTTGGTTCCTCCAAAAAGTTTGTGGCAGGGAAGTAAAAGATAAAGACAGGTGGAAGATACATAATGCAATGAGAGGCCCTCGGTAGGATCCTCATTCAATCAAATCAACTGTAAATAAACTCCTTTGGGATGACTGGGAACTGTGAGATGTAAGCGTGTGGGATATGAAAAAAGGAATTTCATGAGTGGGAAAATGGCATGGCTGCTCATGAAAATGTCTGCAGTGCTTGGTGCTGTGTAAGAAGTGTGAGAGGAGATACCACTGATGGCTGGGATTTACTCTAAAATACTTCAGTGAAGAGAGATACGGGAGGTAAAACTCTTGATAATTGCTGAATGTGGGTGATGCCATATGGAATTCAGTATATTATTCTTTTTACCTTCGTACATATTTGAATATTTCATAATGAAAAATGTTAAAAGACTTCATTAAAGTACTTAGCACATTTTTAAAAAGAGGAGGGCGTGTAAATCCCAGCGATGAGCTAAGGGGAAGGGACGGACTTGATCTGCCAATAAGAAGACGGGGTTAAGGGATGGGTGGTGGGTGTGGAATGCTTCAGATCTCTTTCTGGAACAGACTGAGCCTCACTCACTAAGTGACCTTGGAGAAAGTCCCTTACTCAAGGAAAACTAGAGAATGTGCCTGGCCTGCCAGGTGTGTGCAAGGAAGTTGCCTTTTCTGCAGCCCCAGCTGGATGGTAAGAGTTATTCAAGGGCCTAGTAGTCTCCTAAGAGTGTTTCTGAGCAATGATAGTTCTACCCTATCCAAACTGCTCCAGGATCAGATGATGGGTGGGCAGCCCCCTCGTTCTGCTCCTGTCCCCGGTGAGATTGACTTTCCAGGAGTCACTTAATCTCAGAAACCCTGCAGTTTTCTCTGATGTTTTTGAAGTTGGAAATCCATCTCTCTATGTTGAGGTTCTTCATTACTTGTGGCCCCCTCCCTATAGCACCGCAGACAAGAACCAGGCGACAAGAATAAGTGAGATGACCCCAAACAAGCTCTCCCTCTACATTTACAGGGCAAACCATGACTTTTCTCAAGGCCCACAAATTATAGGGAGGCAAAGGGTGGAAAAATCCAGACCAAAAAAAAAAAAACACAACCATACCACCCATAAAAACATGCCAGATGGGAGGGGAAGATGCCTATAATTCTACTGGCTTTCAAATGTATTTATTTAGTTCAGTCATTTATGAAACAAAACCCAGAAATTCCAGGCATCTCTCCTAAACAAAAGAACCACTAATGTTTGCTTCTGGTCAGCATGTGAAACTTGGTTAAAACCCAAATGTTACACATAGGTTCCTAAGGAAGGTTCCTTGCAGGCCAGAGCTCAGAAATGGAGTGCCTGCCACATGCATTCTTACCTAGCCATCAAACTAAGAGTCCAATCCAGGGTTGCCAACAACTGGGAAAATGTTCAGGAGACACTCTTCCTACCTATGTCAAGGAGAAAACTTCCTCCACAGCAATCACCAAGAAAGAAGTAGAGATAATTATTCAAACCATGGCACTCCTAAGATTTTCTAACTGCTCTGAACCCCCCAAAGAAATCTTGATTGAGATGGTCTAGATTCCACAATGTTATCAGTCATCAACAGATTTCAACCTTCCTTGAAAGTGCTTCCAATTGTTCCAGTGGCTAAAGCGACTTGAATCAACACTGGATATAGCAAAGAAAACAAACCACTTATAAACTTTCCCATACCTGCCAAAACTGGAAAGCTATAAATAGGGGTAGCAAACACTGTTCAAAAATATTTCTCTGGGAGAAAACAGGCGGAAAAGAATGAATAATTTTCAAAGAAGTAAGGATTTCTTTTTAAAGTTAGTTGATTTTGCAACTTGGAATTTCTATGGCCGTGAGGAAGTGAGGAAAACAAAATTCAGCCCTGATGATAGGTTTCCTATACCCATGAGAATGCTGAAGTGGTATCGGCTTGAAACAATTACACGGTATACCATATTGATAGAGTTATCTCATTTTCTTTGTTATTCCTCCTACTGCTTTTGGGAGAAGGAAGTGCTTTTTCCATATCAGCATCCTGTTGTCCTTTTAAGAAGACAGCCTCTTTTCTCCCCAGAGAATGCTATTTGTAGAGGTCATTGGCCAACTGGACTAGAACTCAGGTTCAAATCCACAGTAATTTCTGGTATTGAATTGCCCCAAGTATCTCTTTAATCATTGAGTTTGTTGTTGTTATTTGTTTCTCAAGCATTAAACTCTTTTGTTAAGTGTTCACTATTATTATTCCAAGGAACAGAAATCTTCAAAGTTTAACAATTTTGAGTTTCAATCTTGCTTCTGCCATTACTAGCTGGGTAACGCAGGGCAACTTGTTAAACCCTACATGCCTCGGTTATTCCGGAAATGTCCCATGTGGCTTCTTGGAACCCTTGACTAGCTGATCTGGTTATTGATTCAGTGATTGAAAATAAATCTAGTTAGAAAACAATCTGAGGGGATAAAGTTATGTCTTTAGTGTGCAGAATCCTGACCACCAGTAAATTCCTCTTGTGTAAATTGAAAATTAAATGACAGCGGATGCAAAGTGCTTGACGTAATGTGTGGCAATGTAAGGATTCAATAAATGCTGTAGTCACTTTTAATAATAAACGGTTTCTGATTAGAATCACAGATCAATCGTTTCCCTGATTAAAGGCACTTCATTTATATGTACATGTATGAATATAAAATGACAACAAATATCATACACATATAAACGACACCATTCTTCCAATGGTTGGTGGAGCCATTAAGTTTATCCTCCTCCTCCACAGCACACAGCCTTGGCAAACCCCCTTCAGAATAGACGCTTTGTTCACCCTCCCACTAGTTTCCTCCCTTCCATTTGGAATATGAAACATTCCCTTTTGGTGTCTGTCTTTATGAAGGAGAAGACCCATAAGACCAAGAGTATTCAGAACTTGGAATTAAATGCTGAGGTGGCCCTGACTCCATGTGCAAAACTTTGAGCTTACTGTGGTCACTGATGAGCTCATCACTATATAAAATGCTTCACAGGGACACCTGGGGGGCTCAGTTGGTTAAGCATCTGCCTTCGGCTCAGGTCATGATCCCAGGGTCCTGGCATGGAGCCCCGTATCAGTCTCCTGGCTCAGCAGGGAGCCTGCTTCTCCCTCTGCCTGCTGTTCCCCCTGCTTGTGCTCTCTCTCTCTCTGAAAAATAAATAAATAAAATCTTTAACATAAAATAAAATAAAATGCTTCTCAAAGTCAAGAAGAAAGTCAGTGGGACTAAGGACTGCCTATGGACCTCAGCGTATTACACTGTTTCATTCCTTTCCAAGAGCATTTTTAGAATCATGCCATTGTCTAGTTGATAAAAAAATTCACTGTGTGGGGTCCACCTATATATCTATGCATTAGATATAAGTAGTTCTTAATATTTTTTCACCCTTTCTTATTTCAAGGTCTAAACAGCCTAGAGAGATATGGTTGGAAGACTCAAGCAGCTCAATGGGCTGCTTTTCCACAGGAGACAAGTAGGAGGATGTGTTACTCTGGGTTCTCCAAGAAGCAGATACTAAAATGGGATGAAACATGCCAGAATGGAAAAAGGGAAATGACTGGGAGAGACTGCATGTAGGGACTCGGTGTAGCTGGGAGCGGCGATGCAAGTCTGTCCCGAATGGAGAAAAGAGAGAAGGAAGGTTGGATGGACACATCCTCGATGGTCCCGCAGCCTACAAAGGTTCAGCCAGATGGGCAGGGGGTCTTTGAGTGAGACTCAGCGGTCAGAGGAGCCCTATGTGCCCGGGCACAGACCTGCCTTGGTACCCCTGCTGTGAGCAGTTGGTGGCTGGGACTAGCCCAAAGAAGGTGTCACCTTGGTGACAACAGGAGATGCACTTCAGATCACAGCAGTGGGGGTCAATTTTGCTCCCTATAGTTGGAGGTCCGCACAGTACATTCTCCTGGCCACCCCAGGGAAGATGGTCCCTTACTATCCGAGATCTCTTACAGAGACATCAGACAGCTGGAGAAGTGAGAAAGGCTGCCTGTGGAAGACAGGCACCAACCCCTCCTCGGGTCCCCAAAACACACACACACACACACGCAAACACACACACACACACGCAAACACATGCTATGAATATGAGTGCACTCGGGGAGACCTGTGTACTCTGAAAGGCACGGATAGATACCTTTCTACAAAATCATGCGCATCAGACCAAGTCCCCTCAATTGTGTGGGCTTGGCGTGCTGGCACAGGGACCACCCTGTCACGGTGCCCTGGTTCCGCACAGCCAGCTCCCCAGCAGAAGGTTTGGTTTGTATGTCCCCTGACATGAAGAATGTCTTAGCAGTGGGGTTGGCTGAAGAGTTAAAAAAAAAGAAAAAGGAAGGAAGGAAGGAAGGGTGGAAGGAAGGAAAGAAGGAAAGAAGGAAAGAAAAGAAAAGGAAGAAAAATGGAGAGAGAGAGAAAAAGATAGAAGGGCAGAGATAGAGTGAGAGAAAGCCAAGAGTTTCTGAATCACATGGCAGGCCTCAGTCTGCATTCTGCCTCGGGCAAAGAAAGAGTCAGGAAAGCTCTAGTTAGCTCCATCAAATTCCCCAAAAGGGAGGTGGCCTTGGCAGCTGGGGGGCAGGAAACTTCTTAAAGTCGCTAAAGTAGTTAAGTCAATGAAATGTCTGTGGGGAAGTCGGCAGGGTCTTAGTGGGGCAATTCCAGAGATCAGTCCTTGGGGCACCGGAGCCCTCCCTGGCAGCGTCCCCGCTCCGTGGGGGGCACAGAGCCGAGCTGAGTGGAAGGACAGGACTTGCCCAGAAGCAGAAGCTGGACAAGCCGAGGAGCCAGGCTGAGCTGAAGGAGGACAGCCCAGAGGGGGAACAGCAACGCATGGACAATGCCTTGCTCCAGCAGATGTTGGAGGACAACCTTGCCATTCATTCAGCAGGTTTGGACACCCTCCTAAGCTTTATGCCGGGCACTGTGAATGCAATTCACTGTCGGCGTAAAGACAGGTGGTCCCTGCCCACACGAGGACACATTTTAGTTGAGGAGATAGGCGTTAATAAAATAACCCACAAATAAGGGTCAACATGAGACGACGGCAACTGCTTTAAAAAGGCCGTGAGCATTCGTGCTGAGAAAAGATGTAATGGGGAGATTCCGTTTATTCCAGAACGTTGGAAAGAGTCCCCCGAGCAAGTGCCTGCTAAGTGAAATTGGAGGAGTCAGACAGCCTCAGGATTGCACAGAGCAGCAGGGAGAGCATAGCAGCAGAGGACGCACGTGGGCAGTGGCCCCTTGGTGGGAAGAGAAATGGCACCTGGGAGGCTGGACCACAGAGGGAGGCCAAGGGCACCGCAGCTTCATAAGAGGCTGGAGATGCAGCAAGGGCAAGATTAAGGTCCAGTGAGCCCTTTTAGAATCTTCATTTCTGTTCCAGGAGGCAGAGGAAACTATGTAAAGTCTTTAGAGAAGTGAAATGAGCTCAAGAGATCATTAGGGTCATTAGGGAACAACGTTGACATGAGTCGACAATGACGCAGACATAGGCTGAGACAGCAGGACTGACTCCTGGGTTTACGACTTGCACAGCTGGCCGAGCAGGGGTGCCTTCACAGAGAGGGGGAAGAGGCTTCGGATGGAGGTGGGACGTGCGCCTTTGGGACATCCAGGAAGAAATATCAAGCAGGCAATTGCATACGTGGCTCTGGTTTCTGACAATGGGGTGAGAAGGTAGCCTACGTTGCCTTCTGCTCCAAGGTCCTAGCATGGGCTCATGGGGGAGG
Source organism: Potos flavus (assembly GCA_028534135.1). Lineage (NCBI taxonomy): Eukaryota > Metazoa > Chordata > Mammalia > Carnivora > Procyonidae > Potos > Potos flavus. The sequence goes on along the minus strand of CM052895.1, from coordinate 107,304,520 downwards.
GAGGGTACACTGGAGAAGAGAGTGGGTCGGGTCGGGGCAGGAGGCTCTTTCCAACTCCTCGATTCTCTCCCCAGTGCCACTAGAGCAGCTTTCTACACTGAGCCCTTGAGTCAGGCTACTCAAGAACTTCTGCACTGAGTAAACAGGGCTTGAAAGTACCCGGTTAGGAAAGGATCAGAGGGGACCTAAGAGCGGGGCTCTTGAGCCCTTGATGGAAGGAAGTCCTGGGGCCTCATATTTGTTCTTCATACCCCAAATGTGAGCTATCCACGGTCTAACAACACTGTTGACCTTCCCTGTGATTTGGTTTCCCGGGAACCTAAGAAAGCACAGCGTGTTCCTGTGCACGGACACAGTGTTATCTTTGGCTTGGCCTGAGGCCGCCCCAAGCACAGAACACTCCAGATGGTGCTCCTGCCACCTGGAGGACAGAGCAGGGATGGAGCCTGGTCCTCTGGCTCTCTGCCCCACGGTGCAGGGGCAGAGACTCTGGGGGGAGCAGGGAGACACGCGCCTGGCTGCCCCAAGAGGTTGTGCAAATCAGTGTCAACAGCTCCAACAAGGGTTCCCAGAGGTTGGGTATGGGCACCAATACATTCCTTGAGAGATAACTGGTCCCCCTTCCCCCACAGATCACCCATGGGTCCCACTATCCAAAAGGGGATAATGGGAGGATGAGCCACAGGCAAGTCTGGTTTGCCTGTTTTTGTATGTTTAAAATGTTGTTGGAAATCTTCCCGGAGGGGGCGGGGTTAAGGACAGAGGTATCCTCTGAACTGGGGAGAAGAAACTAGAGAAGGCACCTCAGCCCCCATCTCTCCTCATCTGGGGTCTGTCCATTTGCATGAAGCATGTGTTTTTACCTGCTCAAGAGTTCAGCAGTAAAGACCCCGCCCCTGTGGGCAAGACCTGGAATTTTCCTGCCTTGCCTGTGAGTGGATGGGTGAATTGTATTCTGCAGCAGTCTTTGGAAACCCATTTGGCCTTCCTACCGAACTTTGTCTCCTAGTATCAGCCTTAACAATACTATAGGTGACTTAAATAATCTTTATCTGCCCAATTCCTATGTCTACACTGAGCAAGGAATGGGAGTGTCACTTACTGGGCCCCTTAGAAATCCAACAGATACAGAAGACTATCGAATATATCAACCCTTAGGGATCTTGCTTTGGCTTCAAAGTGAAACATCCTCTCATTTGAGAGAATTCAGCTCTTGGAGAGAATTGAGCTAGACTTCCAACTGCCATATCGAATATGATCTGGGACAAGGATATGATAGACACTTTTTTCATCAATAAAGGTGAATTAATCCTAGAACTATTACAATGCAGGAAAAACTGAGAAAACGAAATGTTCTTGTGCTTTTCCCTGCACTCACAGACTGGCTGTGCAGAGTTCTCTCCCGTGGACACCACCAAATCCACTTCTACCCTTTTTCTCTCTCCCCCGTCCCCCCAGAGCTTGGCCTGTAAGGATCCCATTGGTAGGTTTCTGTTGGGTTCAGTCACAGTGGGGGGTGGGGGGTCACTGCCGGAGGTCAGAGGGTGAGAGGGAGTGAGGTCAAGGTATTTTTGACCCCCCTCTCTCCTGGGCTTTTGTGGTCTTGTCCGCCTGCTGAGGGTCCAACTCCTCCTATCAGACGGTTCCTCTTCTATATTAGCGCTCTTACTAGGTCCCATAACTCCGCCTTCTCTCCTTGCCTCTTCAGGCCTCGGGGTGGCAGTGCCACTCACTGTCACAGCCCCATGGTGCCCCACTGGCCCTTCCGACTCCCTGTCCACACCTCTACAATGAGTTCTCTTTTTAACACTCTTCAAATATTGCCTTGAAGGAACCCTGCCTTCCGTTGAGACCCAGGTACTATGCTATACTACAAAGAGCGGATTAAAAGACATCTGAATTTCAGCCAAGATTTCAGGCCGTGGTCACCCATTCCCTGCCATGTACAGCAACCAGTCACCTTCGAGAGAGATGCCTCTTTGGGACGCTGCGCTCCTCAAAGGCTCATCTCCCCGCATAGACGCTGTTTACAAGCTAAGTGCACTGACGCACGGGGAGAGGATGGCGGCATATGAGTATATCTGCATTCTAAATGCCTGCAGCCCCACATGGCTTAGAGCTTGCACGCTCTAGGGACGCCTGGGTGGCTGAGTTGGTTAACCGGCTGCCTTCAGCTCAGGTCATGATCCCAGGGTCCTGGGATCCCGTCCCGCATCGGGCTCCTTGCTCGGCGGGGAGCCTGCTTCTCTCTGCCTCTCTCTGCCTCTGTCTGCCACTCTGCCTGCTTGTGCTCTCTCTCTCTCTGACAAATAAATAAATAAAATCTTTAAAAAAAAAAAAAAAAAGAACTTCGATGTTCTAGAAAGCTGCAACCTCCATTACATTTAGAGATTAAAATACATGATGCGATTGCAAATTTCACAATGCCTTCTGCATGCCTCTCGGTACTAATTGAAAAGATCAAATAACACTATTATCATTAACTCACGCATATTTGAAAAATCAGAGATTTTTATTACCCCACCTTCCCTCCTACCAGAGAAGGAATTGAGGAAACATGACATGGTTTCAAATGTTCGTGGCTGAACACTTCTTTAGCAAGAAGAAGAAAAAATGTAATGTTGTATGCCCTCCTAAACTTGGCATGATATGCACTTTGGAGCAAAACTCATGATTCTTTAATTGGAAACCCTTCTTCTTTGCTGTGTGCAATACTGAATGAATTGTTGGGGTTGGATTTGGACCATTTGCTTTCAGGGCATATGCTGAGTATGCTGGAGTTAGGTGGGAGGGACAGCTAAAGGTGCTTATCTGTATTGGACATTTTCCATCTGGTCCTCAATATAGAGAAGTTTGGCTTCACTGATTCTGCATAAGAGAGAATAATGTGGGGCGCCTGGGTGGCTCAGTCAGTTAAGCATCCAGCTCTTGGTTTCGGCTCAGGTCATGATCTCAGCGTCGTGAGACTGAGCCCTGTGTCAGACTCCCATTTGAGCACGGAGTGTGCTTAGGACTGTCTCTCTCTCTCCCCCTCTTCTCCTACTCTCTCTCTCAAATAAATAAATAAATAAAATCTTAAAAAGAGAATAATCCACTTAACCTTTTACTGAGCATATATTATCAGACAGATATTGTACTAGGCATTTTGCATATAATACTTCCCCACATTCACCACAATGGGGCAAAAGGTTGCTATCATTCCCATTTTACAAACCGAGAAACTGGGGCCCAGAGCAGTGAAGTGATTTCTCTGAGGAGATAGAGCTAGTGAGTGTTGGTCACGATTGGGACTTGGGTTAAAAACCTCAAAACTCCAGAACACTTCTTTCAGCCTGCCCTTAGGTCCCTTGTTTCTGGGCAAAGATAGGGTTTTAACTTTGTCACTAACTAGCTATGTGGTGTTAGATAATACTCTTTATCTCTCTGGGCTTCAGTTTCCTCATCAGTAAAACAAAGAAGCAGGGCTAAAAGAAGTTTAAGCTCTAAAATAATTTGATACTAATATTTATATAAAAAGTAATCCCCCGATAACAGGTTGCATCAGTCAGGATTCAGAAGTCACTCTGGTTATACAAGCCAAAAGACATTTCACTCAGGGATTCAGGTATTGACACAAGGGATTGGAGGGCTAAAGGAGCAGGTACTGGGGTGCTCTGCCAGGAACGACCCCCAGAACAACCCTGCTGATTAGTAGGCTGGGATGTGGGACCCCTGTGCCAGAAGCAGGTATTAAAGCAAAATGATTATGGGCTTAAAGTCAAACAGCCCTTGGAAACAACTCCAGCTTTTTCTATTTCTGAATTTGGCAGTTATACAACCTCTCTGAACCTTAATTTCTTCAGCTATAGAAATCAAATTACAAATATGAAAATACTCAGGACAGTTCTTAGCATATAGTAGGTAGTCAATCAGGTTTTGCCCTTTCCCCATCCTCTGGGGATGGAAATACGCTTATTTGAGAATAGCGGGGGGAAAGAGTGCAAGCTGAAACAATGGGAAATAATGACAATGAGGTAAAATGAGGCCAGAGAATATAGATTTTCCTTAAAAAAAAAAACACAAAGTTAGTAAACAAGCTTGAATTCTAGAGGTGATAGAGCTGAAAGCAGTTTGGGGATAGGAAAGTAATATGAGAATTTGGTGCTTTGGGCAAAAGTATGGCGGCCATATTCAAGAAGCAAGTTGTTCTCACAATGGTTAATAAGAGATGCATGCCTTTGCCAACCTCTTTAAAAGAACGTTCCTTTCAATTTCATGGAAAATGCCCCTTTGGAAACCATAGAAGTAGACTTGAGTCCTTATTATTAGGAAATGTTTAATTGAAACAAGGCCTCCCACTATTAAGCTTAGAAGTAGATTGTTCCCTCCCAATAGGTGCAGTCTGGTGGGTCTGGGCCATGATACCCCCTGAGTCACAGGCAAAAAGGCTGAGAAATAGAGTGATCATGGTAAGACATAACTGATCTAACTCCAAGAAGACTGTGTCCCCAGAAGGTACAACTATGTGGTAATCGCATAACGAGAAAATAGTAGAGATCCTCCAACCTGCCCAGGCATGAGTTTGGACTGAGAAATCAAGTGACCTCTTAGAAACACAGCATCTGTAAAATTATTTAGGATTTCAAGTGATTACAACTCAAGTGAACTTGGACATAGAAAAAAGTAATTTTGTCCAATGTCAAGAAATTTTAGAACTAAAATGTACCTTAGATTGTATCTAGGAGTTGTTTAGAAGTAAATTTACCCTCCCAACAGGTGTTTTAAAAATTTGAGTGCTGGTAAAATCTGATAAAAATCATAGACTGTCTACTTGCAAACCCACATGTTTTAAATAAGGTAACTAAGCCCAGAGGGTTAAGTAATTGGGCCAAGGTCACCAACTAGCTAGTAGCAGAGTCAGATCTAGAACTCACATTTCCTGACTATTAATTGAATGTTTCATCCTTCACTCTATCTTGCCTTTGGCTCTTGTTTCTGGAGGAACTGGGTGTCCCTGCATTATGGTGTTGATATGAGAAATGTTCAACTAATGTCTATTTCTGGGACCAAGAATAGGCCATTATAGTCATATTTCTGGGCCTCTGTGAGGTTTTGGGGGGCCCAAAGTGTCCATGATGACATCCTGGAGGGGAAGTATCACTTCCACAATGAACTCAAGAGAATCATACAAGAACAGGTTCATACGTTCAAGCCAAAGGACGCGTTCCAGCGTAGGGGCTGGCTCAGTATGCACAGATTTCTTCTGACCCCTTGACTGCTACTGAACGTATTAAACATTTCCTCTGTTTTCCTCTAGTGGCAAAACACCACAGAGGCAAAGCAGGGTCTTAAAACACTACCAGCAAATCTTATACATATACCAGGGACCGAGAAAGTGAGAAAGAGAAAGAGGAGGGTGGAAGAGGAAGGGAGAGAATACAAAAAACGAAGGACTAGGGCAGAGAGAAAGTAAACAGATGCACAAGCCAATAAAGCCATTTCTCCCTGGGCCACACCCTCCATCAGAAATCCGAAAGCTGGGCTCTAATTCAGGAGCTCGGACGATGTTTTGAGTCTCTTTCCATAGTTTCTAGGGATCTGATTCTTACCAAGGATTCCCACAGGAAAATAGTTATTCTCCCAATTCAGTGAGGATCATTGACAAAGACCACCTCTCTCTCTTCTTCCCGGCAGGTGAAGAGTGACTCACTAAGGCGGAGGGAGAAAGTCCAACATCTCTAAGCGCTAGGACCCCCCAGCTAACAATTTGTCAGAGCAGCCACTCCTGCCAGTGGGAGCCTCCTGCCACAGTTCCGTCAGTGGTAACAGATGCTTCATAGAGGGTGGCCTTCCGTGATGGTATCCAAGAGCACTGACTCCTCTCACAGACAGTAGAAGCTCTCCATGAACCATGGAGACAACTGTCAGCACTTACTTAAGTCAGTGTCTTTTTTGGGTCTCAGGGTCTCTCAGCTCTTCCAGTGCTTTCTAGGCTATTCAACCAGAGGAAGACAGCACGTGACTCTCCCAGCCTCACTTCGGAGACCCACTCCCAGCAAGTCCCTGGTCGCCTTTGATCAACACTTCTGCGTTTTCACATATACCCTAAAGAAAAATCTCATACGTCTTCACAAGGAGACCTGGCGAGACTCTTCACGGAAGCGCGTCTGTAATGGAAACAACCTAGAAACAACTTGAACATCCATCCCCGGAGATGAGACGAATAAACGTCACTGCATTCACAAAATGGAATAAACATAGCAGATAAAATGAATGATACATAAATAAATGCAGCAACTCGGATGAATTTCAAAAATATAATAATGAAGAAGAAAAGCGATATATAGTAGGATACTATTGATATCAAGTTTGAAAGCATGCAAAATAATGCTTTTTTAGTCTACACCGAGAAAGTGAGTAGAGAGACCCAAAGATAGTGAGAAAAGAAGCTGTGGACACATTTGGGGGAAGAGGGTTCAAGCAGAGGAAAAAGCAAGAGCCTAGGGCCTGAGGTGAAAGCATGTTTGATGGGTTTGAGTATGAACTAGCGGGTCCGTGTGGCTGGAATAGCACATATGCGGGAAGGGAGAGTGTAGGAAAGAAGGCCAGAAACGTGGTCAGTTGTCAGACCATGAAGGGCCGTGTCATTGCTACGGTAAAGTTTTGACAAGGAAATGTGTGGTAAAAGGCCTAAAAATAAGGCCCAATACTATATATTTCATTGACATCTGGGGGATAGTAGGAGGGCCTCAAATGGCCTACCTACAAGTCCCTCACCCCATTCTGCTCCCGCAGAAAAGATCCCCTAGCCGAACAATGGCTTACCCAGTGGACAAGGTGCAGTTCCTGCTGATCCTTAAATTATTCAACCAATTACATCCTCCTGGGGAACCAGGGGACACCATGGCCTTGATACCATAGAGCCTGCCCCCCACCACTCCTGGTTGTTCACTCTGTTTCTGAGTGCAACCCCCATGTGGCCATGCATGGCAGGCAGTGTCCCCCTCCCCCACACTGTGACTCAGTCTCATCCATCCAGTGCTGGGCGTCCTGTGTCTGACCATTAGCCATGTCCAGAAGCCCAAGGCAGGAATTCCTCCTTCACCAATGGGGTGGACAGGAGACGATTCTAACAGGGTCACACAATTGGACTTATGTTTAAACAGATGCTGGCTACCACTGAAATGAACTAGAAAGATGCAGAAACAAGAATACCAAACATAAGGTTGTGCATCATCCAGATGTGATCATCACCTCACATAGACAAGAGCGGATGTGGTAGAGGGGAGCCATGGCTGGATTTGAGATGGACTGAGAAGGCACAGTTGGTAGGATTTGCTCCGAAATTGAATATGGGTGTGAAGGAGAGACAGCAGTCAGGGCTTTTGTTTTGATGACTGGTTGCCATTTACTCACATGGGGAAAATGGGAGAAGGGCTGTTTTACCGTGAAATCTCCCGGTCTTGAACAAGGTGTTGCACAAAGAAGACTAAAAGGTGTGTGTGTGTGTGGGGGGGGAGCGATTAAAAGGGAAAGAAAGAATCTAACTCATTTTGTCAGACTTGTATGGTCTTGATACCAAATCCAATTCAAGAAGACAAATTGCATATAGATCAGTTTCACTTGTGAGCATGATATGAAAATCCTAATTAAAATACCAACTATAAGGGGGTGCCTGGGTGGCTCAGTCAGTTAAGCATCTGCCTTTGGCTCAGGTTATGATCCCAGAGTCCCAGGATGGAGCCCTGCATCAGGCTCCCTGCTCAGTGGAGGGTCTGCTTCTCCCTCTCCCTCTGCCCCTCCCCTTTCCCCCTTCCCTGCTCATGCTCTTTCTCTAAAGTAAATAAATAAAATATTTTTTAAAAATATATCAACTATCAGAATTTGATAATTTATTTGAACATAAAGCATGGTCATATAGTGCCCATTGAAGAAAAATGGTTTAGGAAGAGAAAATACAAAACTATTAAAATAATTGATCACAGGGGCACCTGGGTGGCTCAGTGGGTTAAAGCCTCTGCCTTTGGCTCAAGTCATGATCTCAGAGTCCTGAGATCGAGCCCCGTATCAGGCTCTCCGCTCAGTGGGGAGCCTGCTTCCTCCTCTCCCTCTGCCTGCCTCTCTGCCTACTTGTGATCTCTCGCTCTCTGTCAAATAAATAAATAAAATCTTTAAAATAAAATAAAATAAAATAATTGATCACAGTGACAGAGTAAAGGAGAAAAAAATCACATGATTATCTCAACAAATGCAGAAAAAGGCATTGAATAGGGGCACCTGGCTGGCTCAGTCTGTAGAGCATGTGACTCGATTTCGGGGTTTTAAGCTCAAGCCCCATGTTGGGTATAGAGAGTACTTAAAAAAATAAAATCTTAAAAAAAAGAAAAGCATTACATAAAATTCAACATCTAATTTTTTAAAATAAATTCTTAGGAAACTGGGAACAGAGAGGGGAACTTCTTTAACCTGATAAAGGCTTTCTACTAATGATCTACCGCAATCATAAAATTTAATTAAAAAATTTTAGATGCAATTTCCTTTCAAGTAAGGAACAAGGCATGAATGCCTTGGTGTCACTGCCACACTTAAACAGAGTTCAGGAAGTCCTGGTCAATGCATTAAGACCAGGAAGGAAGGAGACCAAATTGTTACTATTTGCAGTTACAAAACCATGATCAAATGCATGGAAAACCTAAGAAAAGCAATAAACAATTATAATTAAAAGGGAGTTCAGCAAGTTTATTTTATGTGTATACTCATATACACATATATATATGAACATACACACACAAAACTTAATAGTGTTCCTAAAAACAAGCAATAACCAATAGAAAATATAATAGAATATAAATACCATTCATGGTAGCAAGAAAAACTATAAAGCATATAGACATCAACTAAAGAAAACACAAGAGTTTTATAGAGAATAAAATTTAAACTATTAAAGCGCATACACATCAGAAAACCTAAATAAATGGAACATTAAATATCATATATATTAACAGCTTGCTTTAACATCATATAGAATTAATTCTTCCTTGGTCAATCTCTAAATTCAATGCAATTACAATAAAAATTCCAGAAAAATGTTTTAATATAAAAAATGGATTCTAGAATTTATGTGGAAAAATAAGAATTCTCAAAGGGTTAAGGCAAAACCAAAAAGAAGATAAACCAGGTAGTAGGACATATTGAAGGAAATGAAGAAAACCTTTGTTGATAAAGCTAACACAGGTAGCAGACTGAGAGACACCACCAGCTAAAACCCACAAATGACTAAATGTCAAGATGTGGAAAGAAACTCTTGTAATTTGGTTAAGTCAATATTGAAAATGAAGTTCAAAGCAGAGAAAATGGGGGGAATAACCCACCCTTTGAGAAAATAAGACAAATTAGAAAGTCATAATTGTAAAAACGAGCAAAGTCAGGAAACACAGTACAGGAAAAATAAAATAAACATGGGCAAAGATATAAGTAGGCAAATCACAGGAGGAAAACCCAAGTGGCTAATAATTATATGAAGAATGTACTACCTCGTTCATTACCCAATTAATGTAAATTAAAACTAAAGTGCTATACCAGTTAATACACAGAGATTGGCAAAAATTAGAAATTAGAAATTAGAAAGCCAGAGAATAGCAGGTGTTGGCAAGGATGTGGAAAAATGGTAATCATTGTACACCACTGGAAGAGTAGGAAGCAAAGCAGCCTTTCTAGAAAGCAACCAGCAATGCTTAGTGAAATTAAGATGCACACTTATACCACCCCTAAATCCTGCTGCTCTGTGTATAATTCAAATTTTCATTTAAGTGTGTCCAAAGACATATTAGAGGATGCTCATGAAAGACTGCGTGTGGTAGCAAGGATTTGGAGCCAACCTAAATGTCCACTGATGAGGGAAATCGACAAAGAAAATGTGTATGATACAACGGGATCCTATGTAACCATCAGACGTAGCGAACCAGATCTTCACATAGCAACACAGATGAATCTCAAAGTGTTGAGTAAAAAAAGAATAACAAAAAGACGAGATTCCAATCTCGACAGCGATTATGTAAATCAAAAACACTGATGCATAATAACATTATTTTTCAAGGATATACATGTCTTCATAAACAGAGGGAAGATGAACTCCAAAGACAGAGCACAGTATAGCGAGTATGCCTAGAAGGAAGGAAGTGATACTGCAGATGAAGGGGAAAAACATAAAATTAAGAAGAGGGGCCTTACAGGGACTGATGTTGATAATGGGTCATGAAGGGAAGAGTTTTCCTAACTCAATTCTGCCCACTGGAGGCCTACGAAAGACAAAGTGCAGAAAGGAAAAGAACCAAAAGGGGTGTTGAAAATTCCTTCCTCCTGATCTGTTACTTGATGTTCTCAAATGTCTGTCTCACTACTTCAGAAAAGAATGAACCCATTCGCTAGGCCCTGTCAAAGACAAGGTGTCTTCCCCAGGACAGTCACCTAATTCTGGAAGCCTCAGTTTCTAGACTGGTAAAGAAAAGCCCCGACGGGCAAGGTCAAGAGGTAGATTAAAAGAGCTGACCCACGCCTCTCGCTGCAGGGTGTCGGCTTCCGAGGAAGCCCTCCGTACCAGGCGGTCACTGTTATTTGGAAATACACATGATCCGACCTTGACAGCATCTGAGAGGTGAATGAGTCAACTCTTGTTTCATTACTGTGGGACCAGATGACCAGAAGGATGTGACCTGCCCATGGCCCAGAGATAAGGGGGAGACCGGAAATGAGATGTCAGCTTGAGAACTCACTCTGCATCCAGTTTTGTCTACTAACCTCATTGCCTCCTCGGGCTTCCCTGGGAAGATATATATAAACTCGTTTTTCCAGACCCAAAGGGAGTTCATATTCATGACATGATTAAATCCATATGGCTGTCAATATTTCTGGCCGCTGGGACATCGCAGAGGGAACAACAGATACAGAAAACAGAGAAGACTATTTATCCACATCAGCTCTTTTAAAGGACATAACGCAATTTCCAAATCATGCCAGTGATTGTCCAAAATTAGGAGCCTAAGTGCCTATAGGATTAGTAAGAGGAAGTCACAAAGCAGATTATTATGGCCCAGAGCGTCCTAAGCCAGGTCAGCAAGCTGTGCACTACACCTTGCAGGCCATCATTTGGAGACCTGGCAAAGTAGAAAAGGAAGAGAAATTTAAAACCAGGGCTCTCCGCCCATCCTCCAGAAGAACGTCTTAATTTCTTTGTCTGCAAAATCGAATGGGGATGCTAGCAAGTTGCTGCCAACAGTGGGAAAGCCTGTCATTTTGATGGACTGCTGCTGTCCCTGCGAAGGCGTCAATACTGTGAACCACTCTGAACACAGGAGAACAGCCCCCAAGGCCGTCTGTAATCTGAGGGCCCAGCCAGGATGGGGACATGGGCTTTAGCTGCAATGTCAAATATCGTGAGCGTTTACATAGGGCTTTGCATCAAAATAGGACGGTTTACAAGAACCCAAGGCTTGAAAGCCCAAAGCCAGAATCTCGAGGATGCCTTGGAACCAGCAGCAGTCTTATTTAACTAAACAGACTCCTGTCCTTCTTGTTTACTTTCTCCTCCCTCTCTCCTTCAGCTATTCTCTGTTATTTTTTGACATGCAAAAATGGAGAGCTTTTTGGTATCTGCTTTGTAATCCAGCACATATGTTCCCATCTCTAGGGGCCAACAATTGCACTTTCCCCCTAGTGTATGCCAAGAGAAAATCACACATATCCTGTTCACTATCTGTTATACCACCATTCTGTTTCCTCCTGAGCACAAGCATGCTGGGGGAGGGGCAGAGGGAGAGAAAGAATCCTCAAGCAGATTTCCTGCTGAACACAGAGCCCGATGATGCAGGGCTCCATCCCAGGACCCTGAGATCATGACCCGAGCCAAAATCAAGAGCCAATTGCTTCACCGACCAAGCCACCCAGGCTCCCCAAGGGTATCATTTTATATTCAGAGTCTCCTACTATAGGGTGTTCTTATCTTTATTTTATTTTGAACAACACGGTTCTTTTCAGGGAAGACATATTATCCCAAAACATCCTCAATCAATGCAAGATTCGGATGTTTGTAAGTGAAATCAGTGAACTTTAATGCATATTTAATTATTCTTTCATTTAGGTGAAAGGTTTCACATTTGCAAGAGCGAGCATTAATGTGAACAAGCCTTTTAAATATCACTTTTTGCAGGATTACAGTAAATGGTTGCATAGGGGATGTTGAGAATACGCAACAGGATGAATGAGAGAAAACAACCCTCCTAATGCTATGCTGTTGCTTGGGATAAACTGAAAGATGAAAAATATGTAGAAAAAATATGATTATAGAAATATTTCTTTATATGAACCGTAACATATATACAAAATGGTGTTAGTATATCTATTTTATAAGCATATAAAATGATTTTTTTTAAAAATGATTTTTAAAGTCTAAATTAATAAATCAAGTATTTATAAGTAAATCGTTGGTGTTTCTTGCTATATCTTTAAAATTCAGGGGAGGGGAGGGAAAGGGAGGACTTACTTGGAAAATGGAAGAGGGTCTCACATTTGACATTGCCTTCTTCTTTTTTTTTTTTTACATTGCCTTCTATTAGGACATATGTGGTAAACACATAGACCAGGGCTGAATCCTAACTGAGGTTCAAGGGGGGGAAGAAGAGCCTACACATTCACAGTGAATTCTTTTCTCTCCTCAGTGTTATGGAGAAAGTATGTTTACCTGTATTTATCTTGACTCCAGATCCTTAGTAGATGATGGCTCTTCTCTACACATGACCACGCTCGTTTGTGAAATAAGCACTCTTCATTTGACATCAGAAAATGGGGGAAGTGCTCTTGCAAAAGGAGCCGCTCTCAGAGACCCTATACATTTATTCCAAGAATGCCAGTCAGTGGCCAAAGCTGTGTGGGAACACCTCTTGGAGGACTGCCTTCAGAGTCCGGTCACAGGACGAACGACAAAGCCAGGCTCTGTACTTCATAGAGAGCATTTTTTTTTAACCCCAAATGGTTATACTCACGCCACTGACCAGATTGGCCTCTGGATGACTTTCTGCTCTTTCCAGAAATCATTAAATCCACTCCCTTGCACTGGCTCCCATCCCCCACCCCACCCCAAAGGATGAAGACTTGGCACAGAGTGGGACTCTCAGAAAAATGCTTTGCAGGCTCTGAAGACAATTCCACAAGAGGAGTTCCAAATGCTTAGAGGAAAACAATGCAATCAAAAGTATATGACCTCCCAACTAGAATGTGTTAAAAAGAGACAACATTCCTTCAGGTTCCAAGTTCTGGGAGCTTTCATTTTAAGAATCATTTTATATTCCTACTTCGTGTTTCAAATTTACAAGCGTTGCATTAGACACCAAGTAGCCAGGTTTGGTCTGCTTACTACTTAATTAAAATAGGAAGCCTTAAGCTCCTTCTTCTTTTCTTTTTTGAACACTAAGCCTATAAACACAAGGACAATGGACCTGCTTTGCCTGCTAGCTTTTTTAGCAAAACAGTGAGACCCTCGTCCCAAGTCACCACACTGACCCCAGAGCTGTAGAGGCAACACAACAAATGTGTGATACAATGTAGGAGTCATGAACCCTGTCTTCGTTCTTCATTTAAGGAGGGTCTGAAAGCTACGGTTATATGTAGGCCTGTACGGTCTCATTTGTAGGCCTGGTTAATACATCTTTCCTCTCACATTTTGGCCCCAGCATCCTATAGTCTGTCCATATATCATACTCTGGTCCTAGTCTTTGCTGGGCAGTGATTTTGTCGTGAATTCGTTACTATTCATTTTTCAACACAGCCTCTCAGAGCACCTAAGCTACTCCTTGTTGGGAAATCACGCCGCTTTAGAAACTTACTTTAACTCTTTCAAACTATGAGGATATTATTTAGTAAATTCACCGATGCAGTCATTTCCCATGTAGGAGTAGCTGACCCTTCAAAGGTTGTTAGGTAGCCAACTTGTGACCTGATAGGAGGGTCCAATAAATACAGACCAAGGTAACCAATCCCAGTTAAGAAATAAGTTCCTCGAGGGATTTAAAAAGAGAGGATGGGTCCAGGGAAATTTGCTAATGCTTTTGGACAGAACTCTAAGATTAGGAAATAAAGGAAAACAAATTAGACTTTTACATATTTGGATTTCAGAAGAGCGTTTGATTCAGAAAAGTAATTTTCTGGTTAGATTAATTCAAGCTGGGTTGACTATATTTGCAGCCTAAAATACACGATTCTAGTATGAGACTCATTAGATTCCCATTTCCCATTACCTCTAGAGAGTGCCAATTGCCAAGCGCAGACATGTAAGATAAGTCCTTTCACTGTGCAAAAGTTTTAGGAAACTTTTTCCAGGAATTGAACCCGGAGGAAAACCCAACAGAAACAAAAACAATTTACATTTGTCCACACTAGAGCAATTCTCTGGGTTCTGCCAGACATTTTTTAGATAGTCTCCAATCAATTCCTCTGGCATCTCCCTACAACAATAGCAGACATTGATAGAGTGCAGTGGTCAGATGTTTTCTTTGTACCTCGTGAGGTCGGATCTGCACAACCATTTGTGGCTTTAGACACACTGCTCCACCTGAATGCAGGCTCCTGGAGGGAGGGATTTTGTCTGCCTTGCAGACTGTCCTATCCTCAGAACCCAGAAAAGTGCCTGGTTCACGGAAGGCATCGGCTACCATTCGTTGGCTTGTGTAGATGAGAAAGCTCAGGGACCTCCAGAGAAATAATAATGACACATTTGTTAAGCTCCCTAAAGTCTTCAGACAGCTGGTCCATTTATTCTGTTTTTGCAGATTCCAATATTTTGCGAGGACACTACCTTCCTTTTTTGTCATAATTACACATAACAGGCACCCACCCCCATGCTCACCCCCTCCCCCACCCACTCGCACAGATATACTCCCTATTGTCTTTCACTTTTCACTTGAGCCTCTTCCTGAGAAATGCTATCTATGAAATCGAGTGTGGTGTGCCAGTTAGAGAATTTTTCTAATACACCTAAAAGTAAGGATAAAGCTGTAAATTAAAAAGTAATAAAAACTTGAGCCACGCACCATCAGAAACCATCATTCACCTGGCACAAAGTTGCTTTGCCTACCATATTTGAGGCAACACAATTATACTGGTTCCTTCTAACAGCCCCGTGGGAGAGACACCCCTGAGCTAAGCAAAGTGGGCATCATTAGCTCTAATTTACCAGTGAATCAACTGAGGGGAATGGACTCAGGGTCCTACAACCACCAAGCGGTAGGTTTTGGACTGTGACCAAGTCTCCTCATTGCCGACTCAAACTCTTCCACTATTTTCCCCCTCCCCAGCATCTCTGGAGAAATCTACAGCTCAGCCGCTCCTTGCTCCTTGTTAGGGAGGCTGCTTGTACTGAGGGTCTAGTTTCTAGCTGTTTGGAAACAGTCATGAGAGGATGAGGGAGACACAGAGAGGTCACCTTAGGCAGCCCTTAATTTGTAGCTGTAATCCAAGGGAGGAAGCACATGCTAGCAAATTGTTGGGGAAAACTCTAATTGGTAATAATGAGCACAGGATGGAAAAGGGTAGAGAGGTGGAAGGTGAAGGGGAAAAAATAGCAATTAGCTTAGAAAAGACACAGTCCCTGGAAGCTCATTTTCATGTAGTATAGAACCAAGGGAGGCCTGTTTTAGACGACGATGCCAACAGCGGTTACAGCAGATGACTTTACCTACCATGGGTCATGATGTCACCCACATTGTTGCAAGTATTCCTCAGGGCAGGTAGGTTTCCCCACTCAGAGGGACCTTCTCAGGATCACACACCTGAGAGGAAGCAGAACTAGACTTTGGACAGGGTCTCTCTCTCTCTCTCTCTCTCCCCCAGAATGCAAATTCTTTCCTTTCGCTCTCCATTGGCTCTGGGTTATTAGCTCAATGGTGATGAAGGACTCACACTCACCTTCAGCATAGGACTACATTTTGGTCAGATGATGAGACCAGGTAATGCTGTATACTGGTAGGTAAAAGCTTACCTGGCCTGCAGGCCAGTTGAGATGGGCAGCTCTGAGATGTGGTCATAGCCTTGTGGTCCATATTCTCCTGCGATTTGGCCTAAAGGTTTGGATGACTACGGCGGAACTGCAGGATCTCTGTCTTGCAGCACCCTACCTTGAGTGGAACCACACACACTGAGCTGTGCGATGAAGTCCCGAAGTTGCCAAAAGCACTCACGACATCTTTAGGACTAGTCTGGATGAACAGAGTGAGCCAAGGTCAAGTGGCTACAGCCCCAAATAAGGCCTTCCCAGGCTGCCATAATCTTGGCCCATATTTTTTATAGTGACTTGTAATGATCTTGCCTCTGGGCTCAAGAAAGGATGACAAAGAGAAGAGCGAAAATCTGTCCTTGTCCTCCCACTGTTATTCTGTTGACAGATAGCTTCTCCTATTATTTGCAGCTCTCGGCTCTCCCGTGCCCTTTAGCATTATATTCTGATGAACTGTAGAAGTCAGAGAACAGATAGTCTAGGGAGCAAAGGAGATAGTTTGTCCTAATCCATCTCCTGTCTTTAACCTTTAAGAAGGCAATGTATGAAAAGACCTTCTAAATCTTTATATTTTTAACCACTCAACGTTTTAAAGCAAAGAGAGCGACAAGAGCAGATAAAAAAAAACAAAACAAAACGGAAAACAACTTCTTTGGCAGTACCTCCAAGTTCACATTTTTGTTTTGTTTGATTTAGGGAGTCAAAAGGCCCACCGAGATTCCAGCCCATGGCTCTCCCCTCAAGGGAAACTAAAGAGAAAGCTCTCATGAGTGGCACCCTCCCACATTTTGAAGGAGCAGGCAGGAAGTCGCCGTTGGCTACTTGCAAAGGAGGTAGAAGAAAGTTAAGACTTCCAGGACTCACAACGGAGGCTTCGTATGACAAGAAGGGAAGTTCACAGAACAGTCTGATGTCCAGTGCTGGAGATACACGAGTTCCATAGGGACAGGGGGATGGAGGTGGTGTCTGGGGGAAGGAGTACAAGGCCTGCCTGTGTCTCTTCAGGCAATATCTCCTTAGAAAAGTAGAACTTGGAATTGGGTGCCTCATTTCTTAAATTCTCTTGGAATGGTTGGTTCATCACATCGGAGTGTCCCTTAATAGTTATTTAGCTATTTTTATTTAAACTTTCTTTCTCTAGTTTTTTCTTTTTTATTGAATTAAAACAAAACTCATCCCATGAGAAGTCTAGCAGTTCTAACTCAAAACACCACTGTTCACCTGACTTTAGACAAAGTACCTCAGAGGGCTTATGGAAACCTCCTTCTTCCAAATTCTTCCATAAGACTGATTTTAGAACATCATAAACGTTATAAAACATCATAATCATGTATCAAAGAACTAGTCGCTGGAATTTACCCCAAGACCCCCTGACCAGCCAGCCCGGGGGAGGAGATTCAAGGAGGAAAGATACCGGTCAGTATCAGTAGCTGTCCTCATCTGCTCTCCCATGGATTCTAAGAACCAGCTCCCTCAAGTCTTTCCCTTCCTTTAGAATACAAAGGTGGTTCTCAAATTCTCTTTCCTAGGGTTTGGCCTTCTCTGTGGTAAACCACCTTTGCATATCCCCAGTCCACCTTCTGATGGCTTCACTTAGTTGCTACAGCTGCTATCACTTCTGTGTGATGCCAGAGTTAGATCCATATCCATTTCTACGGGGTCCTTTTCCACTCTCTCTCTCTCTCTCTCTCTTAGTGGCTCGGTATGGCTCCCTCTTTGCCGTAACTGCTGCTGCCTCACTGAGGTGGAGAAAGGAGGAGGAAAATGAGAGGAGGGAAGAGTAAGGAGGCATCGGCATCGGTGTTACAACTCTCCCTAGGCTCTTCAAATGGCTGTTTACCCTCCCGATTTCTTACTGTGCCTATAATGGACTGCTAGGCTGTCCATTCTTTTACAAACTACTATCTTCTTGCAGGCTTTGGAATAAGTTCTGTTGGACATTTGAGACTTTCCACATAATGTCACACTCCTAAGCTTTCCTCCCCACAGTCAGCTTTGATGCGCTGGCCCCTTTCCGCCCTTCTGCTCCAGGATAAGTTGTCGGTCCCATTTGGGAGCTGTCCAAGAGAACAATACATCCATTCCCCACATACCCCATTGTGTTGGACTGGCAGTAGAAGCCTCCAGCCCTTCCTGCTTATTCTCAAGTCTCTCTGACTCCATGACTGCTTCTCCCAGGGATCAATAAGATTCTCCAGCAAACGGAACACTCAGAAGCATACCCGAGGCCACAATGGTTTCTAAAATGGGTGTGTGGATTAATTTCTCACTTTACCCCAGGACTTTTAAATGATAATGGAAATAATATTATAACTCAAAGCCAAAGCCACTAATTGGCATATTTTATATATAAGGTAAAAGATATTCTATAAAGCACGCCCAGCCTTCTGCCAAGACTATTGGCTTCCTTTGGCAGGCAAACCAGTCCTCTTTCTGGTCACCTGTCATACCTGGGAACCTTACATAGAGGGAGGTCAGACCGAGGGCAAAGGCAAGTCTCTGTCCTTGAACTATTGGTGACAAACTTGTTTCACCTATGGGCACCTGCTCTCTCATCTTGGGACTGTTCTTCTTTGTTGTAATGTAGGTCTAGCTTCTTGACCTTCCTTTCTGAAATCATATTGCCTTCAGCATTTTCTGAACATCTAGCTGGAAACTCCCATCTGCTTACAGAGAAATGGCTTCCTGTCCTTAAGAAATTTGCCGATTCTGAGTTCATCTCTACCCTCCGGAGCCAAGAGCAGACCCCTCTCTGCAGCTACTGTCTTTGTGATTGAGAACCTGTTGAAATGCCTACAGTCCAAATCCTTCTTTCCTGAACTAGTCGGAATGACCTCCCTGGCTTCCCTTGTGTTGTCCCTCTCCACCACCGCCCAGAGGCCTTGGGTGCTGACAAACTAGAGTAAGCAATGTCCAAAACAACCACATTAAAATGTGTGTGCATGTACACCCCCCTCCCCCCCCCCGCCTTGCACATTTCATTGTGTGACAGTGGCCAGCAGCAATCTTTAACTTTTAAGAATTGGTGGAAGCTCTTTAATTAGGAACATTAAAAACCAGAAGAGATTCAACATCAAAAGGAAATAATGACAATTTTGAAATAATAACACTTTAAGTTGGAGTCCTTTCACAGTTCCAAAAGGTCATGGGTATGTTCACATTTATTCTTTGATTTTTTAAAAACCTTTCATGATGGTAATTCTTGAGCATACATAAAATAGAGAGAGTAGTATACTGAATCTTTATGAACTCAGTATCCAAGTTCACCAATGATCAGTTCAGGGGCAATCCTGTCTCATCTATAACATACATACCTTTCTGTCTGACCCTTCCTGGGTTGTTCTGAAGCGAATCCCAGACACTATATCATTTCATTCACAAATATTTTAGGATATATCTCCGAATGATAAGATTTCTAAAAAATTACGTCTAAAAACACTTAAAATAAATCCTTAAATGTCATAAAGTATCCAATTAGTGTCCAAATTTCCCTCCAATGTTTATAACACTGTTTTTATAGTTGCTTTTTTGAACAGGGTCTAAAAATTTCCATCCATTGCATTTGGGTGACATTTTTCCAGGCTCATAAGCTACAGCCTCCTCCTCTCTTTTATTTTTGCGATTTCTTCGTTGAAGACACCAGAGTTATTTAGCCTGCAGAGTTTCCCACTGTCTGGGTTTTGCTAATTTTATTTCCATGCTGATGTATAAGATGTTCTCTCCCCTCCTCTTCCCTGTAAACTGAAGGTTGAATCTAGAGGTGTGAGCTGATTCAGGCTCCATTTTTTGTTGTTGTTGCAAATACGTGATAGATGGTGTTGTGTGCTCTCATCGAGAGGTTCACCATTACCATCTTCTTGTCAAGTTGGCAGCCATCATTTATTCTTAAAAACTGAATCTACCCCGATTTTTTCCTGGGGTGATAATATACCTATTTTCAAGTATTTACTAAACACACTTCCAAGTTTTATTGTGGTCTTAGCCCATCTTCATTTCCGTTAGTTAGGCTACATTCTTTAAGCATCAGCTTCCAAAATTCCCGTTAATCACGTTACTGTGCTACCCACTCTGCAAAAAGAGACTTACCCTTGCTCGAATTCTTCCTTCCTCTGGCTCCTGCCCCACCCCCACTTCCTCTAGGGAGAGGATAGGAATATCTTGATGGTGCATTGGTAGTTTTTTTTAAAACTTATTCATTTATTTAAAAGACAGAGAGAGAGAGACTGCTGCGGGGGGGGGGGGGCAGGCAGAGGGAAAGTATCTCAAGCAGGCTCCCCACTGAGATCATGACCTGAGCTGAAAGCAAGAGTCTGAGCTCAACCAATGATGCCACTTAGGAGCCCCACATTTGGTATTTTATCGCCATTCTTTTGGAGTATTGTCTTGTTTTAACAACACTTTTCTCTGCTTGTCCCATAGCGTCTTAGCTTAACCTACCTTCCTTTTCTTTCTCATTCTCACTTTTGCCCACACATGGTATTCCCAGTACACGAACATACTTCATATACTTCATTCATATACTTCATTCATATACTTCAACATACTTCATTTCTTAGCCGCTGATAGCTAACTTCCCACAAATTGGAGGTCTTGACTCAGCCTCCTCTTTGGTTTGTTTCCAGCTTCTTACCTAATCCAGGAGATGTTGAGCACTCCCTCTTGAAACAACCTTTCTCTCCCAAGCACCCCCCTCTCCTGGTTTACCCCCTGCCTCTCATTTTACTCCTCCCTAACCTCCTTCGAAGTTACCTCTTCCTCCACCCATTCCTGAAACAGGAGTGCTGCCAGGTTTTTGTCTCTGGCCCTCTCCGTTCACATGACTCTGAGTGATCTGATCTACCCCCTTGGCTTCAACCATCGACACAGGAGCATGACTCCCAATTTCAGAACTTCAGCCAAGGCTTCTCTTCTTAGCTCTAGGATTGCACATCCAACAGTTACCTAGAAATCACTCTCAGATAATTCCTTGGTAGGTACAGAGCGGAACCCATTTTCATTTCTAGCTGGCCATTCCCCCCCAACCCCAAACCTGTCTTCCCTCCCTCTCCAACCCTGTGAACTGCACCGCCATCAACCACAATCATGAGCTCAGAAACCTGGGCTCCTCCTAGGCACTTTCTTCCATCAGATCTGACCTGTCACCATTCAAGCTGACTGCTCATATTCTTGCTTTCTCACACTTGTCCCTCTTAGCCATTGCTGTCACCTCATCATTGCCCACTTTGCTTGCCTCCTTCCTGCTTTGTGCCCCTCCTATCCATCTTTCATGCAGCTGCCAAAATAATCTTTCTGAAACGCAAATCTGACTTACATCACTTTCCCATTTGAAGTTTTAGTCCAATCTCCTTGATATGACAGTCTTTCTTCCAGCCTTGACCACTGCCTCTCTAGCCACCGTGATGCACACCCCAACAATCATATGCGGTAACACACGTGAGTTTCCTCATAGAGTGCCCTGCTCTATATACAGCAACTATTTTCAATTTTTGCACAAAATATTTGCTCCCTCTCATGTCATATGCCATTCCATGCTGTTACGTCCTTGTAGGTGCTCTCTTTCCTCCTCACCCCTGCCCGGCCCCTCTTCCCCCTAGGTGGTCTTACTTATCATTTAAGTCGTAGCTCAGGCCTATTTACAAGAAGCCTTTTTTTGAAAGCACATATAACTAAACACCTCTCTTCTGTGCTCCTAAATGTCCCTCTACGGCTTCTGTCCTGCCCACCCCCCACCCCCATGGTTTAGTGTTGGTTTACTCGCATCATAGATTGTTACACAATGTGTGGTAGGTCCTGAGGTTTAATATTTGTATTCCCCAATAATAGACACACAGTGCCTGGCCCATTGTGGATGTTCAATGAAGGCAAAAATGAATGAAGCCTGGTCATTTCTACCTCCATACCCTCCTGATCATGGTGAGTTCAGACCCTCATCATCTCTGCCTGGATAACTATAATTACTTCCAAGCTGATTTTCCTGATTGCAGTCTCCATCCTGGTTAATTCATCTCCCAGCTCTGATCCCACCGCTTCCCTCCCTAAAGGTCCACCATCCTCCAATTCCAATATGACTCTTCAGTAGGGTTGGTGCCTGTCGAAATCTGGGATTGTCATACCATGGATATAAATGGTATGGAGGCAGAAAAACAGTTGAGGAACACTAGCCTATAAAATAAAATACAGACTCCTCAGCATGGCTCCAAAGTACCATGAGATTTGGTTTCTGTTCTAATCTCCAAACAGCCTCGGACCCAAGCTATCCAGACTTTCACACTTGTACCTCAACCAAAATGCCCCAGACTCTCCAGCATTCATGTCTTTGCCAAGAAAACACACGAGGACACCTGGAATTCCTTTATTTCACACAATCTTCATCCTTCACAATCCATCTGAAATGCCACCTCTTCCGCAAAACCTTTCCGGACTCTCTGTGTTCCCCAGTATGTCATGAGTCTCATTACTCCTTCACTTCACCCAGAACAGACCTTGACTGTCAGCATTCTGCAGATCCAATTTGCATTTTTCTCAGCAAGAGTGGTTCTTCTCTTACAGCCCGAAGTTACTAGAACTCACCACTCCCTCCACAGGTGAATGCTAATTTCCCAAATCTCTTGCTTCTCCTTTTCTATCCACGGTGGACCCGTGGCCTATCTCACCTTGAATCTCCACGTTCTTCACATTTCCTTCTGCCAGAACTTTCCTTTGCTGGGAAAGAAACATTCTACCCTAATCTTTCTTGGAAATATAATATCTTAGCATGCTCAAGATTTCTTCCATCTCATTCCCCTATTTGTGTCAGATGCCACATCTGTTTCCTTGAAGAGGCCAAGCATACCCTACACAGATCTTGACTTTTTCAAAATTCTTATTCTCCATCCATTCTGATGTGTTCCCAACACTACAATGGGAAACAGACTCCTCTCATTAAAGAAACTTGTGGAGAGAAAGCCCTGGCCCCGGTGTTCCAGCCTCTTTCAGCAGAACTAAAGTGTCATTGCCGCCCTTAATCATATTTATTTTATTGCATCTATAAAGCAATAAAAT
>CM052895.1:107247898-107280958 GCA_028534135.1 Potos flavus | reverse complement strand
GGGGGGGGGGGGGGGTTCTGCAGGCTCGAACAGCATTCAGGCGGGACCAAATGTACACTTGGGAAATCACCTCCCTCTCCCCTGAAGCCACACAGGCTTGAAGCCTCCCCTTCTCCCTGCCTGTCCTGAAAACAAAAGTGTTTATGAGATCCTAGGCCTATAACTCCTGGTGTCCCATCATTCACTTCAACCCTTAGATTCCCCTACTTCCTGGTAATCTGATCATAATGTGACTGTCTTGCCCCATGGGAGGCTCTCTGGGCTCATTCGTCTGAAAATCCTTGGGAAATGCATCTGCTAAGGCCTACGGCCACCTGTCATCACGGTGGGCTTCCAGACAGGCAGGAAAATAATTTCAAGTTCTAAAATCCTGGCCCTAGCACATCACTTTACCTAGCCTGGCTAAATTCTCTGTGGAGGACACAAACAACTCGAAATGACTGCCTTGTCTCTTTTACATAGACTACCAGGGGCTCAGGGCAGCAGCACAAGAAGGTGTGTGTGAAACGAAACAGTGAAGTTCCCAAAAGCATGTCCTTCTCTAAAGTTTCTCCTCTTCTGTGGCTGCCTGCGTGTGTGTGTGTGTGTGTGTGTATGTGTGTGTGTGTGTGTGTGGTTGCTTTGCTCCTTCTTTTATATCGTGAATTGATTGATATTGAGGACCAGAACTCACCTCTGCCTCCCCCCACCCAACAATATCTCAAAAAAAAAAGATAGTTAACAATTTTTTTTTGAAATAACTTCTATTTTGATGCAATGATAATCTTCCTCTTGCCCCATCTTTTCATCACAAATGTGTTGGTTTTTCCGTAGCAAGAATGTAGTAAGTAGTGATTATATCCTAAGAGGAACATCACAAAGGCCTATTGAGTCAATAGTATTGTTGACAATTATTTATTATAGAGGAAAGAGATAAGAAAACTCTTTTTTTTCTCCACACTACTACTTAAACGAAACATAAAAGCAATACACCCAAGTAAGAAATTATTTCAGAAAGAGTCTATAACTTGAAGGAGGCTGGAAAAGATCGGGTCTCTTCAGAGGCAAAGGAGCATCTGCGGGTTCCTTAAAAGACTCCATAGATGAGGGGAGGGGAGGGCGCCTGGGTGGCTCAGTCGGTTAAGCGTTAAGCGTCGGACTCCTGATGTCAGCTCAGGTCATGATCTCAGGGTCCTGAGATGGGTCCCGGGCCAGACTCCGCACTCAGAGGGGAGTCTGCTTGAGATTCTCTCTCTCCCTCCCCCTCCGCTCCTCCCCCCTGCTCCTCCATGCTCTCTTGCTCTAAGTAAATAAATTAAATCTTAAATTAAAAAAAAAGACTCAATAGATGTGAAATTCTGGCAAACCAGAAGATGCCAACACTGGCTCTTTGTTTAATTTCATTCCAAACACCGGGGCAGTTAAATCTCTGGAACTATTCTTAGGTTTACTAGACTTAATACAGCTTGTCTTTTGGCTCACAAATGGGACCAAGAAAGGCGAAGGAATGCTCTTCTCCAGGAAGCCTTTCCCATCTCCCGCCTCCAACTTCAGAATCAACGTCTCCCTCCCAGGCAATTCCATAGTTCCTTTTTTCCCCCCTTATATTATTGATCACATTTTCCTGTGTTTTCTGGTTATTTGGGTATACATTGCTCTTCTTCACCAAATTACACGTTTCCTAAAACATAGAAGGGCTTGTGTCTGAGTTTATTCGGGCTGCTCTGATAAAAATATCATCAACTGGGAGGCTTATGAACAACAGAAATGTACTTCTCATAGTTCTGGAGGCTGGGAAGCTCAAGATCACGGCCCTGGCAAATTTCGCGTCTGGTGAGAGTGAGCTTTCCCACTGATGGCTGTCTTCTCACCACATCCTTACACCAGGAGGAACAACGGAACTCTCTAGGGTCTCTGTTATAGGCACTAATCCCATTTATGAGGGCTCTGCTCTAGCAACCCAATCATCTCCCAATGGCCCCAGTTCCTACTACCACCACCTTGGGGTTTTGGTTTCAACACATGAATGTGGGGGGACACAAACATTCAGACCTCAGCAGCTTGGAATAAGGTTGAGTCACAGAAAGTGTTCTGCTATCATTGTTATTACTGTCTTGATGCATCTAATTCCTAGGTCAGGCTGTTCTGTGCGCACTCGACCTGTGCTTGGTAAATCAATAAGTGGGTTCTCGAGGCTCTGTTTTTATAGTGACTCCTCCAGTGCCCCTCCCCCACTTCTCAGTACACACACGCACACACACACCCCAC
This sequence comes from Potos flavus, assembly GCA_028534135.1. NCBI lineage: Eukaryota > Metazoa > Chordata > Mammalia > Carnivora > Procyonidae > Potos > Potos flavus. Next base: position 107,278,711 of record CM052895.1, on the reverse strand, counting down.
ACTCTCAGAATACCGTCACACCATTCCTTCCACTCGCAGGTACATGGGTTTTTGGAGGGAGCGCTACGTTACAAAACACCGAGGACATCTGTTTTAATGAAGTAAGATGCTTCCTCTTCCCTGGGGGACCTGAAAGTTATCAGACCACACCAACCGCAGGGAGCGACTCTAAGCCAGGAGGCTAAGTCCTTGAGTGGTTCCCTTCCTCTGTATTTTGGGAATATTGCCGAAGGTTAATAAGGGGTTTATTGAGATCAACGCCCACGCCCGGGTCCCATATGAGACCTTGATCTGACTGCCAGCATCTCTCAAATTTGTTTATGACTGAGTTGCTAAACACACTTTGCTACAGCTGAACACTGCCCAATGAAAACGTTATACTCTGAAATCCCACGACATTGAACGGATACTATTTTCTCACTCGTGGCTGCCCAGGACCGTCTTCCACACAGCGAGGAAGGCAGGAGCCAGCTCTGGGGTTGGGTAGTGTGTTGGTGCTGGGACCTTTGCACGGCCACTCTTGCAAGACAAGCCACATGGTGTTTTGTGCATTTAAAGGGCCTCAAAGTTATCTTTAGTGTTACGGGAGGCAATAATAATACTACACTGACAGCTGAACTGGAAGGCAAAATCCAGACAATGTGATTATTAACTCTCTGAGCGAGGTGTCTGGCCGGTGTGTAAGTTCAGTTCCAGCTGGAGGTGGGCATCGGCCCCATGGGAGGGCTCTGGACATCTACTCCTTTAAATGAGAACCAGCAGCTTGAGGTCGAAGGTGAGTCCTTGGGGAAGGGCTACTGATAGGTGATTCCAGGAGAGACTGTCTCGAGCGGAGTGGAGAAAGAAGGCCCGTGGCCACACACGGGCAGGCAAGAGCAGGGCCTGTGGGAGTCCCCAGCCAGCCAAGCCACTTTCTTACTTCTCCCCTGCCCCTTGGCAGTGCCCCCTCATTTGTCCTCTTGGTACAAAGCAAATGCCTGTGAGGAAGGCAGTTGGCCTCTTCACGCCTGCTTGTCTCTGCCTGAGTTTGGAAGTTCCTCCAAGGCCTTTCTGTAGCAGACATTCAACCCCTTGGCTGAAAAGCAGCGTGGCTCCATGGGAGCTGGGGGGGACCCGTGCCAGGGACGCTAAGGAGTCTGCAAGATGGAGACAGAGCTCGGTCCCATGGCAACCCCCCAGGATGTCCCTGCTCCGAGCCGGCCTGTCTCACAGAGCCCACTTCCTCACCATCGCCCTGAATTATTCATCAGCTCTTGCAGAGAAACACAAGGCAAAGTCATTTTATTTCCTCCAGAACTGACTGTCCTCCTCACTGACCTCGGGGAATCTTAAAATTCAAGACAGAGCAGCCAGCCCTCCCATGCACTCTGGGAAGGGACAGGAAAACGCCCCATCAGCTTCCCCTTCCAGACCAGCCGAGTCCTACTGAGCAAGTGTCTCTGGTTACTTGGTCCTGCGGGCTGTGCTTTGTCCCTCTTCTCACTGATCATGAGAAGGACAGGCAGGTATCCTTGGCTTCCTGTTGAATGACCGTGACATCTTGCTAGGTACCAGGGTCAGGACAAATGCCCTACCCTGACCCTAGGGCCATGCTCAGCCTCCTAGGCTTCTCTTCAGAGAAGCTCTATCTACACTCTTGGTGCCGGGCAGCCCTGCTTCCCATGAGACTGTCAGTGGGAGACACAAAAGGGACTTCGTTCCATTGCCACTACCAACCCCATCCCCTTTACTTCAGCCCAAGCCCTTGATTTCTACTTCCCCAAGGAAATGCAATCCACCAGGCAGAAGCTTTTCCTCCCTCTACCTCTAGAATTACAGGTACCCACCGTCTTCACACTATCACATCCTCCCTTCCCGACTCGAAGGAATCTCTCCTCTGAAAACACTACTGGCTCCAGCCGTGCCTGTGGCCTGGAAGTCCCGCCCCTTCACCAGTACCCTGCTTGCTGATGTTCGCCTCCTCTTACACAGTGGCAGGCTGGCGTGCTAATTAGGGGGTGAGCACCGGTGCCGCCACCCACCAGCCGCGTGACCTGGGGCAGTTTCGGGCTGCCCTCGGCAATGGTGTCGTTAGGCAAGTGTCAGGGTTTCTGGGAGACAATAACAACCTCCGGTGGTCAGAGGTGAAGCAGTCTTGGATGAGCCCTCTAACAGGTGCCCATGGCCATGGCAGCCAGTCCTAGATGGAATTCTGCTGCAAGTGCAAACACTTATTGGCAAACAGGCACAAAACCGTTCCCGGACATCTGTTTTCATAAGCTTGGCTTGGCCCCGCTCCATCCTCAAGCACGCCAACAAGCACCTTGCATGAAAGAATCACTTTTGGGGTGCCTGGGTGGCTTGGTCGACTGAGTGTCTGACTCTTGATTTTGGGCCAGTGATGATCTCGGGGTCATGAGATGGGAGCTGCACGTCGGGCTCTGTACTCAGCACGGAGTCTGCTTGTCTCCCTCACTCTGTTCCTCCCCCGCTCGCATGCACACTCTCTCTCTCAAATAAATAAAATCTTAAGAAGGAAGGGAGGGAGGAAGAAAGACTTCAGGGCACACTGAGTAATACTCTGACAGCAGGAGCAGCCAGCAAGACTGGGAAGAGGAGCTGGGGGGACACTGCCACCTCTTCAAATGTCACACTGAAGCGTAGGCTGAAGTATCTTCCATCATCACGCACACAGTCTACCGGTGCATGACTTAAGCTCTCCAGGCCTCAGTTTCCTCACTCTGGAAAATGGCAATAATGATGCTATGTACCTTCTAGGGGTGCCAGGAGAAGGAAACGAGTTAGTCAATACCTGTACAACAGGTAAGATAGAGGCCGGCCACAGTAAGCACTCACTCAATTTGTGTCGTATAATCCCATCCCTTAGAACTCCCTCATTCTCATCCACCTCCAGCACGCTTTCTCAGACCTGACCCTGCCATCAGTTTACACCCTCTGCGCTGCTTAACTTCTTCGGAGGCCAGCCTTCATCCTCCGTCTCTGCTGAATCAACTCGACATCAGCCTTCCATGTGACTCCACATTTTCACAGAATTTCTTACTCAATCCCTCAAACATCTGTCACCCTCCTCCTCCTACCCTATTGGGCCTCCTGTGTGGGGTGCCAGGAGGGCTTTCAAGAGGTGAGTCAAAATGTGACTCTTTAAGGAGCTCCCGAGAGTTGGAGAAAGGATGATAAGTTGTACATTCCTCGAAGGCCAGGGCCTCATCCTCCAATGTGACTTTAAAGTAGAGGGAGGACCGTCCGTATGTCCCAGACGGAAATGACTCACCATCCCCAGTAGCACACGCATCGACACCCTAATATTCCTAAGAGCCGTGAGGTTCTAGAAACAGGGGTGATCGACCAATGCAGAGCCTCTCCGTTCAAGGCTGTTTCATGTTTGGTATAAAATACTTTTACCTATCTTAAGATGCAAAGAAAAGTAAAACCCAATTAAACGACCATTTTGAGGGAAAGCTGAAATCTTCTTTGAGCAGCAGCATCAGTGACCGTCCAACATGAATGTTAAAGCCAAGCCTGGGGACAGCACTCAGGGTGTTCTTGGCAATCAGGGCAAGAGGGAAGGATCAAGTCAGAATCTGGGCAATCTCCAGCCGGCTAAGAAAGTCACCCCCAAAGTTCCCTGGGAAGGCGACCCCCAGAATATGGCAGTATGATCTGAACTATCCCCTAATTTCTTTTATTTGAGAAAGATGTCAAATTTGGTATAGAAATGTTTAAAGAGCACCAAAACTACAGTAATAATATTTTGCCTTAGGAATCTGTGCACATTTGGTATTTTAGGTATATGAACATTTAGGGTAATTTGGCCTATTTCAGTTATAAGTAGATTCAGTGTTAAAATTTCATCTTACAGTGTTAATTGAATAACTAATTTAGACTGTTGATTTTAAGTAGAGATCTCACTAAGTTTATATAGCATTGAAACATCTGAGAAAACTTAATCTTCACTAGCCGAATAAGACTGGGACCCGTTAATTCCTTAAGAGCGTATTCAGGCACTCGGGATGTTTTGTTAAATCAAACAATTGAGTTACTTAAAAAGGAAGTCAAATGTGTGAAATTTGTATGTGCGGTCTAAAATATTTCAAGTAGTTTAAATTTGTAAGAGATATAACATATTCATCTAAGGCCTTGAAAAATGATTTTTCAAATTTTCTAGATTTATAAGTATCTGTAAGCAAAATTTAAAATTAAGAACTTGAGTTTTACATGTGTAGCTTAACAAATTGAACTTTGAAGAAATAAACAAAAAACACAAAAACGAACCCCCTAATTTCTTTTCTTTCATGAAAACTGCCCTTAAGTCATTAAAGCGATTAAATAATTACTTTCGATTCACCTTGCCTGTGCCCTCTAAATCTTTGTAATACCAACTTGGGCATAAGTCTCCTCTCTTTAACAAGCTCATCTGTGGCACAGATTGGGTTGCCTATATCATCCGTATCCCCCCCTGCCAGGGTGGGGGGCAGGCACAAGGCACATGCACAGCAAATTCTTTTCTCACATGGCTGTGTGACTTTGGACAAGTCCCCTCACCTCTCTGAGCCTCGAGCATCGGAAAATGAGGGAGTGGAGCGTCCTGCTAAGAGATGGTGCCCATGAGAGAAAGGTCCGTGTCTGTCTTGTCACATCACATCCCCAGGGCCCAGACCTGGCTGAGGCACACAGTGAGAACTCAATGAACACCACTGAGTGAATGAGCAAATGCACTAGAAAATCCTAAGGCTCCTCCTACATGTCTCCCAACTGTTCTGTTTCACGATGTCTGAAAGGGCCACGAGAGCAGTCCATGAGGAGAAAGACAGCAACTGTGGTCATAGCAGATTAGGGTCACAACTGGGATCCAAGGGATAAGGCAAAGGAGATCTTGACTGTTCCCACTTGGTCACCTTTCAATCGAAACTGAGTCTGCTGCAGACCAGTGTGTCCTACTCTGCTGCTTCAACCTGACCTACTGCTGTCCCAGGATGACCTACTCCTGGCTCCGTCGGAGAAGGCTACCATCTTTCGGAGAGGAGCACAGACAAACCCCACTTTACCAATTTTGCTTACACAACGGGCTCCCAGTAGTGTTGTTTTGCTGCATTCTCATACTGGAAGACCCCGTGCTCCCCAGGGGTGGTGGAGAGAGAGGCAGGAGGTAAAGGGGGCAGATAAGCTCCTGCCCATATACTTGAAGGGAAGTAAGGGCATGTATGAGTTTCAGTACTGTGGCCAGCGGTTAAACCACAAAGTGACCTGGGCAGTGTGGCCTGTAAAGTCTTCTTCCCGACTCTGCCCCAAGCTGTGTGTGATCCTGAGCAATCAATCTCCTCTCTTTGGGACCTCTTTCTCCAACTCTATAAAACAAGTGCTGAGGGGCCCCTGGGTGGCTCAGTGGGTTAAAGCCTCTGCCTTCGGCTCAGGTCATGATCTCAGGGTCCTGGGATCGAGCCCCGCATCAGGCTCTCTGCTCAGCAGGGGAGCCTGCTTCCCCCTCTCTCTCTGCCTGCCTCTCTGCATACTTGTGATTTCTCTCTCTCTCTCTCTCTGTCAAATAAATAAATAAAATCTTAAAAAAAAACAAACAAGTGCTGAAATATAAAATCTAAGGCAGCAATTCTCAACTTTTTTGTCTCAGGACTCTTCAGTACTCTTAACAATCACCAGAAAACCAAAAAACTTTTGTTCTATCTATTAGATTATATTTACTGACGTTTATTGCAGAACTTGAAACTGGGAAACCTTTAAAATATAATAATTCAGAAGCACATATTCTGTTTATCCTCAGGGTGAAGATGCGATCGCCCTAAAAGAATTCTGTGATACACTTGAAGGAACCCAGAATATACCGCTCCCAGATACACCTCTTTGACATAAAAAGTATTTCGAGCTGAAGACAATTAGAAGCAGTAAATGCAGAAAAAACTGTTCCTTTTCTGCCCAAAGGCAGGAAATACATTCCCTCTCACTTGAGACAGACTTCTATCACCCTGAGAGGCTTCAGAGGAATCTGCAAACAAGCCTTGCTAAACTCACTCTCACCTCCCCAGTTACTCTTCGCCATTCCCACCCCGAGCCCAAATGTCTTTGTTTTGTCAATTCTTCACAGATTTATTGTTTCTTTGTCTAAAAACTATAAAAGCTGCTCCACGCCTTCCATTTCCACATTCACCTCCCACCTCCCAGGGCAGAGATCTATAAATGTTCTGGGATCTCCTCACATTTTTGGAAAAATTATGTATCCTCCTCATTTTTTTTTAAGTTAACGCATAACATTTTTATTGCAAGTTTAAGTAATTGAGAAATATGTAACTTCTGCCATTTCGACTTTTAAAGGTGGTTCAATCACTCAATAAAATGTATCGAATACCCACCTTATCTATTCGAAAGACACACGAATCAGCTCTTTTTAACAGCTAAAAATTTTCCATCATTCATTAGTCCTCTTTGTGTGCATATTTCCATGTATGTTATCCACAGAACTTTATCTTAGTAGGATATACTTTTTTATTTTTTTTTTTATTTTTTTTTTTAGGATATACTTTTAAGCTTGAAAATCTTGTACTGGTCACCATATCATAATTCTTGGTTATAAAATATGTATATAATTAAAATTTTACATATTAATTCTTTTCCAAGTTGAGTATTTGTCTTATTAATTCAAAATTGAAAAAGTGAAAACTTCCTACCACCAAAAGAATCTACATGTTAAATGTTAAATATATGTTATATATAATCTACAATATTATAGGTTGATTTATCATTATGATTTGTATATCATTGGGTGAAATAAAATAATCATAATATAAAATTTTAAAATAATCATCAAGCATAAAATAAGAAACTAGTCTTTTTTTCAAATATTAGATTTTGTATTATGTATTCTAGCTAACTGCTAGAATAAGACAATATTTTGTGGAAATTACCAGTAACAAAGAAGAGAAGCTGTTCATAGGGCCGCTCAATGGACAGAAAAGCTGAAGCAAGCAGGAGACTTGTACCCAAATTAAAAATGCATATGAGCTCATAATACATAATAATCTTTTGGGAAAAGCTTAAGAAGATTGTATCCCCATGTGTTTGAGTAAATGTTTAAGAAAATATCCTATATAATTTACTTTAACTTGAGGCTATAATCTTAATCTTTCACTTGCTCTTACTTGAAATCAATGCCAAACATGTACTTGAGATTCAGACATCAGTATTTCAAGTTGCCCCTTTATTTGGCACACTGGGGGATTTTCCTATGGGAGGCAGTGCACCCAGTGAGAAGCAGATGCAAAGGAGATGGGGCTTCCTTTAACAAAGTCCCCAGGGGGCCACTGCAAAAGGGGAGTTGAGGGAGAGAACCAGGATGTGCCCCTGGGAGGATCCGTTTTCGGGAAAAGCACATATGAAAACTAAGGTCTAGAGACTGAGTCCATTGAAATTACTCCTTGATGGGACTTTGTGTGCCCCCGACAGTGGTTGTTCTGGGGCACTCTCTGGCCATCCTCTTCCCTTGACTGCACCCACCCCAATATCCATGTCCTTCAAGCCAAAGATCTGAAGCCCCTGTGCGGACAAGCCAGTGAGAGAGCCGTCCTCCGGTAAGTCCAAGTTGCTCATTTCTTCTCCCCTCCCCACCCTCGACCTTGCAGGCTCTGTTCCCGCTCCCAGCGACCTGGGATCTTGGTTCCTGATTATTGCAGAGTCAGCGGAGCCTGGTGAGGAGCTGAGAGGCTGATCTGCAATCCAGAGGTCGATGATTTCTAAAGGGCCTGCCTCTGCTGGGTGACACAGGGAAGGATGTGCCTGTCTTCTTATGTCCTATGTTCTTTCCTCCTGCTTGCCCACCTCCTGGAGATTCTGCCGTATCTCAGTGTTCCTAGAAGCAATAAGCGGCAAATGCCCACGGCACCAAGCAGAAATCCAAACACAACCTCAGTTTGCTGGGCAGAGTCAACCTTGGGCCCCTAGCTTGGAAGGCTCTCCAAAGCCCAGTTTCTGGGGGGAGTGCCATAAGAAGGGAAATGGGGTTTCTCAAACATGGCCAGGATATAAGCGCAGAATCAGAGGGTGCTGGATGCCTCGGCGGGTGAGAGGCTGGGCATTAGAACCTAAGAAGCCCCCTGGGGTCCCCATCGCCCCCCCTCTCCCCACACTGGTCCTGCCACTGGAGGACTGCCATAGCCAAGCAGAGAACAGGACTGGGAAAGGGGGCAGGAAGAAGGTGGTGACTCCTGCTCTTGAGTTCTGTTTTTTTGGATGAAGGGAGAAGGAAAGGAACTGGCCTGAGGCCACATCTCTAAGCCAAACAGAGTTTCCTTGGCATCCTGTCATCTTCTCTCCCAAACTCCTCCCATCGCGCCTCCCACACCGCATCTGCCCTTTCTCGCCCCAGCTCCCTGGCAGATATTTTTAGGCTGAGAGGCCCCCCTCGCTGGCAAGCAGAGAAGAGGAACACCCAAGCACCTGCACCCCTGCGGTTTCCTTGACTCAAAAATCCAGGGATTCCTCCTTCTTCAAACCTCAGCCTGACAACTCAAGATGTGTTAAGAACTTTCTGGAAGGGGACCACTGGATCTGGATGAGGGATCTATTGAATAATTCTGTAGCTATAAAAAGACTCCTTCATTTATCATTTTATCAAGGTGCAGTTTATAGCCTGCTTAATGAGGTCATTAGCCATACATCTTACAGCATGATATGCTTAAAATATTTAATGACCTCTGTGGAGAAACAAGACATCACTGTGTCTTAGGTATGATATCAGTTCTATGATCATCATTTTACACATGAGAAATAAGTAGTGTGCCCAAGTCTGCACGGTCAGTATCTGATGGAAAGAAAATGTGAACTCAGGTGTTCCTCTTACCTGATTCCAAGGCCACACTTGTTCTTGGCCCCACGCTGCCCCTCAGCCTCCTAGCCTAGGCCCTCAACAATCCCTCTTCCAACTTTCATACCTTTTCCTTTTACCTCTTGTAGGGGAAGAGCCAACATGCATAATCATCAACACAACAGGTAGAGCCTAACAAGGGATACTATCAAAAACGCCCCAATTTCAGCCCTGCACACCCATGCAAATCCCACTCCCCTCCCTGAGGCTGCTTGCCATCCTGTCCTCCCCATCATGGCACTCATCCCTACCCTCTCTGGGCACTTTCTCTGCCCCTCCTTATGACCCCATTGCTTCCCCCTGTGGGAGGACAGGGTTCTCCCCAACCAAACCTTCTCTCCTTAGAGCTCTGTTTCATATCAAGGTAGGATAGAGATATAAAAGCAGATAATGTAGATTTTTGGTAGCGGTAGGAAAAAAGGTAGAATCTCTATTAGCATAAAAATACACTGGGGTATTGCTATTAGTCCATATTGGCAAGAGGAAGGTGGAGTTTTTTGTTTTTTTTTTAATATTTGATCAAATGATTGTTGAATGAACGAATGATGCACTCTGAAGCTAGACCAGGAAAGCTGCTTTTCCTTGCCTATGCTCAGCACAAGCCAGGAACCAAAGTAGAAGGGCCCAGGAGGAGGGTCGAGAGGGCAAAAGCAAAGAAGATCGTGGAAGAGGAGCCCAGAAAGAGGGCAGGACTATTTCTGAGCCCCAGATGAGGTGACTCATCACAGACCGAGAGGTATCCCCAGGGCAGAGTCAAGGGCTGCTTTGAGACACTCTTCTGTCACCTGTTTGCACTTGATCGACCCATAGCAATGTTTTCTTTCTGCTAGTGGAGTTTCTTCCACCCTCCAGCAGGTAAAGGGATAATGAAAATGTTACACTAATATGTGTGCTTTTCACCTACAAGGTGAAAAGCTTCTTGAGAGCAGAATCCCAGTCTGGTTCATCTTGAGTCTCCCATAGATCTGACCCCACATTACCTGACACTGTGCCTTGTTGGTAGCTGGCATTTGATACATGTTACAGATTTATGAATAAATGGGCAAATAACCCCTTTTTATGGAACAGATGATTACATCTTGATGAGCAGCACCATCCTGCAACTTGTCATCCACTTAATAAATCCCTGATACACAGTTTAAGCCACTTGTAACAATTTTCAGGAATATATCCTTTGATGGCTCTATGCTATCTATAAAGCAATTCTGTGGAATCAAAACAAAACATCCTATTACTGAGTTCCAAATGTTCTTATCCTAGTGCCGTAGAGTTTGTTTACCAACCAGAAGAACATGAAAGTTGATTCTGTAAATAAACATTTGATACCTTCTTGAGCAAATCGTGTTCACTGAATTTATAAACTGTGATGCCCCCAAAATGAGATATTTGGGAGTAAGCAAAGAGAATGTGGGAGGGGAGACAGGTACGGGGTACTGGCCATTGAAAAATGTAAGGTACTACACCTGCTTTTCATAAATTGGTAATCTCATTAGGCCAACCACACACAGAAATGATAAACAAAACTGTCAACAAAACCTGTCTCGGTGTCTAGGTTCAAATGAGTGATGACTACTTGGGTTGGTAAGGGAAAGCTGCTGAAGGAGTTGAGATGGGAACAGGGCCCTGAAAAACGATGAGAATTGGGCGAGGAGATGGAAGGTCTATTAGAGAAGGCTGAGTTAAGCCTGGGAAGGGTCCAGGATCAGAAAGAAGCCAACTTCCCACGGGTGGCGTTTTCCCACCAGCTCACATCCATCTCTGCGCCAACCTGAGTCCTGGCACTCTTCCCACATTTACTTCCCTGCCAAATGGCACCGTCTCGTCCCCCCAGAGCTGCTACTTTCTCAGCCCCGAATGGCAGATGCAGATTTGCTGTGTGTGGCAGAGGCTTCTGGTCAACGTGATAGCTCTTCTCCCTTTTTCTCCCTTGGAAATAAAATGAAGTGCTGACCAATGGGATATAAACACAAGCGAAATGAAAATGTCCTTCAAGAGAAGTGGCTTATCCCACCCCCACCCCCATCTCTTCCCTGCCAGCGGGAATGCCAATCACGTGGTAGGAGCCCGTGCTGAGGCTTGAGCAGAGGAATAAGTTCTACAGAACGTGGTGACGGGTATTAAAGAGGGCACACGATGTGATGAGCACTGGGTGTTATACACAACTGATGAATCACTGAACACTACATCTGAAACAAATGATGTTCTATATGTTGGCTAACTGAAGTCCAATAAAAAAAAATTAAAAAAAAAAAAGATCTATGGAGCCTGGGTCCCTGACAGTTTGGAGTGCTGCCGTAGCCCTGGACTGCCCCCAGTCCTCTTTTCTGTGAGAAAGAAAAAAAGCCACTGTTAAATTCTGTACTGTTTGAATTTTTTTGTTTTTGTCATTTGTGGCCAAGTCTAATGCCAATTTGATACTCTACAATCGGAGCGGATGCCACACGTGAAAAATTAGTTTGAGTAATTTAACAAAAGGAAAGATGTTTGTCTACTTAGCAGTTAAAGAAATGGAAATTAAAACCATGAGATGCCATTTTGTCTGCTAAATTCTAAAAGGAAAGAAAAACAATAAAAATGTAAGTCTTAGGGAAACAGGTAAGCTGATGACAGTGTCATAAATTGGTACAATTCTACAAATTGTAGATTTTCTAGAATTCTAGAAATTGTAGAAAACACTGGCCCCTTAGCTCACTTGCCTCAAATATGTTTCTATAGCATTACCCAATGATCCAATTCTGGATCAAAATGATGACAGCAGCATTATTTTAACAGCAGAAAACCGAAACTGCTTAAATAAGGTGCTCTAGAGGACTGGTAAATGATTTCACATTTATTTGATGGAGAACCATCCAGCCATCGAAAACCCTATATGACAAATACCAAGAAATAACTTATAAACGTACTTGTAAAATATCTTAAGGAAAAAAAAAAATTCTTCGGGAAACTGCATATACACTGGGACAGTAGCTATCAAATCATGGCTGTTTGCCCAGTCAGGTGCCTTTAATCAGGCTCAACTCACCTACACAGCGTGCAGGGAGAACCATGTGTCCCAGATCTGTTCATCGAGAATTCAAGGTCTCTCTCTACATGGTTACCCTCGCAGAAACAATCCCTTCCCATTCTTTTTTTTCTTCCTATTTTTTTTTTGTTTGCAATTTATTTGTCCTTCAATTTTGGGTTTTGGGTTTTATAAGGTGGTTTCCAGGGGAACATCGCAGGTAGACAAAAGAACTTCTAAGAATCTTAATGGTATTGCCTCACGGCCACCAGACATGCCCAAAGAAGAGAGACGCCAATCTCAAAAAGAATTTATGGATGTGGTTTTGGAGCATGTAGTGAACTGAAGTGACAATAATAGAACACCTACAACATTTTAAAGAGAGCTGTACTGGGAAAAAAAAAAGACAACACAGCTACATTTTGGAAAATCTAAGAAGACACTAAACAGGTCGGTGGTTGTCAGGGTTTTGTGGGGGTGAATAGGCAAGAACACAGAGGCTCTTAGGGAGCTGAAAATATTCTGTATGATGCCATAATGATGGTATGTATCATTTGTCCAAAACCAGAGAATGTACAGCATGTGGAGTGAGCCCTGAACTCTGGATTTTGAGTGACTGTGATGTGTCACTGAAGGTGCATCGGTAGTAAGTAGTCAATGAAGGATGCTGATCGTGGAGGGGCTACGCATGTGTAGGGGAAGAGAGTTGATGACAAACTTCTGTACTTTCCCCTCGATTTTGCCGTGAACCCAAAACTATTCTAAAAAAATAAATAAATAAACTCTTAATTAAAAGCAAATAGACTGCAACAGAAAAGTACAGAGCCAGCTTGGAGTAAAAGGGACTGAGGTTTCACAAACTGCACAATGGTCTTTGGGCCCCCAACTTTTTTTTTTTTTTTTGTAGGAAGCAACCTCAGAGAGCTACTTAGAAGACAACATAGGCTATTTCTTAAGCAAAAAGGCAGGCAAAGCCAAGAGCCAGGCCACAGGCGCCAAGAGCGATAGGGAACAATGGGTTAGGAAGCTACTCCCAGGGACAGAACTAGGTCCTGCGCTCAGAATGGGAAGACCTGGCAACACATGCTTGGCAGGATGCCAGAATTCTTATGAATCAGTGCCTGCTATGTATCTCCCCTTAATTCCATTTTTGAAAGGAAATATTTACTGTGATTATCCTGGCCCGATCTTTCAATGTTTGTTGAGTGTTTGCAGAGCATATAATTTGTCTCTTCCACGTACAGGTTTCTGAACCCAAAGGAACCACAGCCAAGGAACTCAACCTCATTTGGACTTGATAGAAATCACAGGACCCAGGACTTTAAGCCTAATGCTACAGGTGAATGAGATTGGTAGGGATGCTCAGAGGAATGGAGTATTGCATATGACAGGGACATGAATAATTGGCATTAGGTGGGAAGCTGTGGTCTATTTTTGTAGTAATGGGCACCAGTGATTCATGCCTTCAGGTAGCCACGTCCCACATTGATGTTGGGTTTGGCCATGTGACTTGCTTTGATCAACGAGACATATGCAAATGTAATGCAAGCAGAGGCTTGAAGAAACACTTGTTTATTGGGGCTTGCCCTTTCTTGCTTTTTCCATGGAGCCCCTCTACCACCATCTGAAGAAGCCCAGAGAACTAATGGAGGATGAGAGATCAGCTGGAGAGAGGCCCCCAAGCTGTTCCAGCCATCCCGGGTGAGACCTCAAAGATGAGAGTGAGTCCCACTCCGGCCCAGCTGGTCCAAACAGACAGCTATCCCATAGAATCATGCTTGTTGTGTTAAGCCATCCAGGTTTAAAGCAGCTTTTTTACTCAGTTAATACAATGAGGCTCAAATGGGGTAAATCCAGCATATGGAAGCTGGGAGCGGTGACTTTGCAGTAAGGAAATCTCTGGGAAGAGCAGGCCTACCTGAGTGGGCAATTTTCCAAGACAAACTAATGTGAGTCACAGTGGGAGATCAGACTATGGTTAATGAGGAGCCAAGAAGAAAATTCCAGAAGTTAAGCCTAATGAGAAACATGACGATGAAAATTAGAGCATGAGCAACCCATTTGGAAGTTTGTGGGATTAAGAAGAAGCAAAGTAGTGGGAGGAATGAATGGGTCGGGGCAAGTAATTCAGAAATAAACCTTTGAACACAGAGAGCTATAGGTCTTCTTTCTATGGAGCAGTTAACAGCTAATTAGCATGGTGTGCAGTTATCACTGAATCAGAATCTGGGAGGGTGTGGGTCTGGCATCTGCACACTTATTGCACACTTAGCGAGCTCCCCAGGAAATCTTAATGTATACTTTCCTCTTGGTGAGCTGCCCTATATGTCAACCGGTATTGGAAGTTAAATTTTGTTAAGTTACTAAAGTTCTATTACACCCCTTCCCTAGGACGATAGGTGCTCGATCACCTCAAATATAACCAAGGAAGATCGGTGGTTCTCAAAACTAGGTGCACATTAGAATCATCTGGGAAAATTAAAAAAAAGAAAGAAAGAAAGCAAGAAAGAAAAGAGAGAAAAGGAAAGTAGAAAAGCCTAGGTCCTACTGCATAAGAATTCAGTCTGTATCTCTGGGAATAGCATCTAGGCATCAGTATTTTAAAAGCTTCCCAGGTGAGTGGATTATGGGGTAGAAGAAGACTCTGGAAGAGATGATGTCATCTCTACACCCAGAGTCCATCAGGTTTCTGAGAAATGAGTAATAAATGCAGAATGTCTCTGAACCTCCTCATTTTCATATACTTGGCAATTGATCTAAACTGCCATTAAACTCAAAGAACAGTGTGAGGGATTTGGTGACTAATGGCTATTTCAGAGTCAAAAATGAAATAGGACTTATTTTCATGATGTAATAAAAGTCAGGCGAACATTAACTCAGACCCAATGAATCAGCAAACATGACTATTCAAACAGAGCCCAAAGTCAAATTTTCTGTGAAAATATATTTTGCTTAATTTGTTACACAAGCCTTCAAAATTTTGGTAGTAACGTTTAAACTACTACTAAAAAAAAAAAAAAAAGAAAAAAAAAAGTCATATAAACGAGTAGAGCCAGCCTGATGTCGGAGACAATAAAGAGTAGTTGGGAGCTGTGACAAATCAAATTTTCAGGGATGGGGAGACTTTTGTGCCAGCCAAACCTAAAAGGGTTGAAGCCCAATTTAGGTCACAGGCTGCCAGTCTATGGACCTCTGAGTCATAAGAGAAACCATTAGAATACAGACATGAATGTAAGTATGGAATGATGATAGTTAAGGGGTCAGGAAAGATTTGAAAGAAGGGGGGCATGGAAACGTTATATAAATATATATGTGTATATATATATATATTATATATATTAGTTGACTCTGCTACAACACTGTTACTAATCTACAGACCTTATTCAAATATCACAAACTGTTCCACTAATGTCTTTATCTGGTTCAAGACCTAATCCAGGATCATACTTTGTTTTGGTTATTAGGTCTCCTTAGCTGCCTTTAATCCGGAAGAGTTTTTCTTTGTCTTTCATGATCTTGACTTTTTTACAGAGTGCTGGTCAGTTATTTTGTAGAATCGTATCTGATGTTTGCTCATGATTTAAATCCAGGTTATCATTTTTGGAATAAAGAACACAGAGCGATGCTGAGTCCATTCTAACCGGAGACATATGATAGTGACTCAGATCATTACAGTGAGGAAAACCTTGATCACTGAACGAAGCTGGGGCTTGCCATATTTCACTATTATAATGTCACTATTTTCCCCATTGTGATTAATCATAAAATTTGGGGCACTTCGAGATTATATAAATACCCTATTTCTCATACTTTTGTCCACTAATTTTAGCATGTATTTATGAGTTTTGCCTGAAGCAATTATTACTGTGGTATTTGCCAAATCCTGATTTTTCTAACTGCATTATTTCTTCTACAATTTTAGTGGAATTCTACTTTACCTTTCCTCTCTCCCACCTGTTTGTTTGTGTGTATTGGTATAGTTTGTGGATTCTCATTTTATTCTCATTTTATTATTTAATTATAATCTATTATTAGCATTATTTGTTTTGTTGTTCAAATTGTCCCTGATCTGGCGATTAGGGGCCCCTTCAAGTAGGCTCCTATGTGCTTTTGACATATCCCCATCATTTCTTTCTTAGGACTTCCCTATTTTTAACAGCATAAGGTATTGCATGCCTATCTTGTACTTTCTTTGCCTCAGACCTAGAATCGGCCATCTCTCCAAAGAACTCTAGTAATTTTTACAGGAAAATGGTGTTCAGAAACCAAGATCTGGACAATTAAGATCTGTATTCATTAGTACTGAGTGTCATTGCTTCTAGGCTTTCTCTTAGATATCTAGGTCTATTTCTATGTGCATCTACATATTAAAAATCATGAATTCATGTTGCTAACCTCTAATTCTAATCCAATATCACTGAGTTCATTCTAGCTTTCCCCCTTTCCTTATTTATAATTCTTTTCTCTGACCGTAAGAAGCCTAGCTCTCATTTTCCATACTATATTAACTTATTTGCTAAATCCTAGGATATACAAAGTGGTTTTAGACAGTTTACTCCTTTGGCTTTACAGCACTTACTTACATCCATCTGCCCATACATGCAGTTTTTTAAAATGTCCATCCATATCTACATAAAGTACAAGCATTCTGTCCCCTCAAATAGACAACCCAAGTATCATTCAATAGCTAGTTCCATATCCAGGACTTCTGGGGAAAAGGAAACTCTCTTCTTCCAGTCTGCTTGTAGCTCTTCCTGGTTGGTTAAAGTATGGCTAAGACAAATGTATCAATCACCAACACATCCAATATATATAATAGTAGAGAAAGATCAGGGATGACTACAATGAAAGAAATCTCAATTATATAAGAGGACAGTTGGGAAAGCATGCATGTGTGCACACACACACCTCAACACACACACATTCCGGACAATAATACACATAAGACATAATTCCCCTGGGGTGGCTATGTGACTTGGAGCTGACCATGACTTAAACAGTCTGATCAGGGTGAATCTCAGGACTCTGGCTCAGAAATGCTGGTACCAAGGATTTGCTTTTTTCTTCTCAGCCTCATGTTCTGATAATGCTCCGACAGTGGAGGAGTAGCTGAATCGATTTGGCAAGGCTCTGGTTTTCTTCTCTTGGAGGCTTTTTGTTCATTGACATAGCTAAAGAAGTTTCCCTTTCTAGGAGCTGCATAATCCCCTTTCATGTGTGTGACTTCAAGGAGTCGGAGATTGCCGTAGGAGTTGAACAGTCATAGACTGTGGTTGTCCAGGGCTGGGATTTCTTAGGCCATATAGCTCCTTCATAAACTTAGTCATCATCAAGATATTTGACTCATCACTTCCAGAGGCTAGGAACCATAGACAGACCACCTGTCTCTGGTCATTGTATTTGAGTCTAGGACTTTATATTCTCTAATTCCAGGCCCCTGTTGTAGGACCGTCCCCTAAAGCTGCAGTGTAATGGCTGCTACTTTTGTGTTGGCTTCTGCTTCTGGAAAGTTTCTGACAATAACTTGGCATGGAATGATTTCTTCCCTGGCCTTGGGTTCCAACACAGCTGCTCTTATGTGCTTTGTTAGGTGAGGGCTGTTTAGTGGGAAGTTTGGGAAGTGGCCTAAGGGGTCAGGCTTGTCCTTTGCCCCAGTCTTACTCCTGCCTTACATGTATGAAACTTCTCCTGGAGTAGAGTATTTGGTCTTTGCAGCACTGTTAGATTCTAGTCGTCTTGATTGCAGTCCAGACCCAGAGACGGCCTTTCTAAGCAAAACCACACTTCCTTCCTTCTCTGTCTTCAGATGGGTCACTTCTCTTAGATTGTTTCTTTATTGTAGGAACTTTCTGTAATCAACAATCCTGGATATTTCCTACCATTTCCTCTGATATGCCTCTAGGTCCAGGCCTGACTCCCAACAGGCCACCGCTGTTTATCTCCTCTCTTCTGCTTGGCCAAATCCACATTTTACGGTTTGTGTTTTACTGTACCCATTCCTGAAACCAAATTTCTATATTAGTTATGACATCTCTGGTGCGAGAAACAGAGGAGTTGCTTCATATCAGCCAGGCAATAAAGGAATCTATTAGCCTTTATACCTTGAAGTTCAGACATGAGGCAAACCCCAGAGTGGGGTCCACCGAGCTGTACCCTTCTCTTTATGTTGGCTTCATCCTTAAGCTCTTCCCATCCTAGCAGCCAAATGGCCCAGGCAGCTTTTCACATTATATCTTCATCCTCCAGCGCTGAGAGGAAAAGCAATGAAAACAACTTTGATACCAGGATTGCATGCCAGAGTCCCAAGATTAATGCTGATTGGACTGTTTAGATTACCTGGCTACCCCTAAACAATGGAGATTTGAATATATTTGGCCTAAGCCAACCAGTGCCCATCCCATAGGTGGTGTGTGGGAACAGTAGACATCTACTTGAAGACAGCATGCCAATAGAAAGGGGAAAGTGAATTCTGGGTAGGCAACTAATAATAATCCATTATCGAGCCTTTTAAAATCAACTTATCGGGCCTTTGAAAAGTAACTTCATGTTATCTTTTTTTTTTTTTTTTAATAGCGTTCATCTGTATTGAACTGATGTCCCTCCAAAGAATCTAAGGCTGCATGAGAACGGGGACTTTATCTGTCTTGTTCATTTCACTTGAAATACAATGCCTGGCATTCAATAAATATTTGCTTAATAAATGAATAAATGCATTGTTTATCCTGCATCTCTGAGACCTTCCATCATACTGTCCCAAACCTCCCGGGCATGCATATTTCATCTGAGATGCTTGGGCTTAAAGCTTCACAGCTGGTGAGTGGACGGCCAAAACCTGAACTCAGGCTTGCTGACTCCACATCTCGTGCATTTCCAACTAGTCCAAGCTGCTCTCATGTGTTAAAATGAGCCCTCAGAGTTTTAGCACAGCTGTGTTCAGGAGACATGTAGGAAATACATAAAATATGCTGACAGCTAGTGTCCAAATAACAATCCGGAAGATTAACAGGACTCTAAAACTAGCATGAATTGATATCTGTTTTTCCGTTCTACAGCTATCAACATGCTCCAAGTTAAAATCATATCCTGTCTGATAGTATGTGAAAGAAGAGGATTGATCAGTTGCTTGTCTCCTTTCTCATTTTGTCACGGCAAAAATAGAAGGCAGATTATAATTTTTCTTATTGCATGTTGACTCTGTTGAAGATAAACCCTTTTTATCTGATGGTGTTAGCAGGGAAGACTGATCAACAGAGTAGGAACACTAACTGATTGTCTTCCCCGAGAGAGGTACTTCATTCATTCGTTCATTTACACATTTTAATTTTTATCCACTCTTTGAATATTTATTAAGCACCTTCCACGCAGCAGGCATTGTGCTAGGGGCTAGGGAAGCAACACTCAGCACAGGCTAGGGAGATAGTACAGTGCAGGGACTAAGATAACAAACTGGAGTCCGAAAGATCGGAGTTCAAATCCTGGCTTTGCTGTAGCCTGTGAGATCCTCGGCATACATAGTTGACATATCTTTGTCTTATTTGTTTCATTGCATGAAATTCTTCTTTTTTTAAGACTTTTTATCATTAAGTAATCTCTATACCCAACATGGGGCTCATCTCAACCCTGAGATCAAGAGTCGCATGCTCTACGGACTGAGCCAGCGAGGCGCTCCGTGAAACTGTTCTTTAACTTACACACAGTTATTTTGTGAGGCTTACGTGGGATAATTTAAATGTTGTACTTGCGTGTCTGACACATTATAGTTTCTCAGTTAAGTGTTATTTTTATTACTAGATGGTCCCTATCTTCAAGTTGCTGACTTAGAATGAGTGCAGAAAATAGACAGAAGTCTTCACACTTAATTTCCCCCAAAATGTTCTAAATGTTATTTTCCCCATAGATGAGCAAGGAAATTGAGAATTTGAAGAATTTGTTCAGGCCTCAATTAATGAGTAAATGAGGCAAAATTAAAAATTCAAAGATGTCTGACTCCAAAGCCATGTTATCTTCAATTATCTGCATGAGGAAATGAGACAGTGGCTCTAGTCCTGACTTCAGATTAGTGGTTCTCAGCCCCGGAGAGCACTTATAAAGCAGCAGCTGCCAGGACCCTGTTCCTATTCAATTAAATCAGTATCGGGATCAAGGCTCACTAGGCATCAAGTATTTTCAAAATCTCCTCAGGAGAGTCTAACAGGCTGCCAGAGTTGAGAACCACTCAACTCTCTCAAGGCTCTTCCAGCCTCAATAGTCTGTCCCTTTTATATATGGCGGCAGTTGTCAGAATGAGATGGGCACTAGCAGAAGCAGGGACATTCCCAGGACTTTCCTCCACTGGGGTTCCATGTCACTACTGTGCACTTTAGAGGAAAGATAGGTGCAGGTAGAGCTACTAACACCTAAGGCCACTGCTATGGAGTTTTAAAACACAGTAGAGAACGCACACGGAGTCCCCAGCAGCTGCCTGAGTGCTGGTGAAGGGGAGTGATGAGAACCCAAGCTCCCTCTTCAATGTGGGGTTGACAGACCAACAGCATCCTTCACACATGGAGGAAGGAGCAGCCTGGGAAATGTCCCAAACAAATGCAGCTGTTCTTTGTTTCTGGAGAGGATGCCAATAACATTTTGTTCCTTGGGGTTCTCAAGAGTGAAAAGTGTGCAGAGCTATAAAAACAAACCCATAGGGATAATGATCATACTAACCTAAATGTCATATAGACACTTATTTAAGTTCATTAAGTCATAACAGATATTTTGACCTATAGTCTACCACAGACTTTATATCAAGACATTCAATAAAGGGAAGAAGAAGAGTTCATCAGCCATTGGATGCCCTCTGGGATATTTCGGTCACTCAGAGTCAAAGTTTCTGCAGCTGCTGAAATGGGGGTCATTTCAGGAACTAATCTCAGAGTCTGGTCCACATACATCTAATCTGTCCACTCTCTGATTTATTCCTTACAGCAATTCTGGGAGACACGTGATCAGGTAGCATTATTCCTATTTTTACAGAGTTAGAAACTGAGGCTTAAAAAGGTTAAGTGACTTGCTCAATGACTAGGGAATGCATATCCTACACTCAAGCGTAATTCTAAATTCTAAATTCTAAAGTCGACATTCAACTGAGTCGGAGGATATTACCCTACTCAGGCACTCCATGGATACAAAAACCTCCCAACCAAATGAATGCGGAGACATTCCAGGAGAGACACAGGTATTGGATTCCGATTATTTATTACTGACATGTTAAGTCTTAATCACTGCGCTCCCTCTCTGGGATCCAAGAAGAATACGCCTAAGGCTAGCACAGGGGACGGAGACTCTGGGGTCTTCCTCATTCCTCATGACCCCCATCCCAGTCTCAAGTAGCAGGCAATGCAATGCTGAACCTTCGTGTACCCCGCCTCTGGTACAGGCCCAGTACCCCAAAAACATTCAGTTAGGGGATGAAAAAAAATTACTACCCCTGAGAAATAGTTGAGAAAAAGCAATCGTAGTTAGGGATGGACTGTCACTATCCAATAGAAATAGAACATAAGCCACACACATAATTTTAAATTTTCTAGTACATATTATAAAGGGTAACAAGAACAGGTGAAATTAATAATATATTTTATTTAACCCAGTATAGCCAAGATGTTTCAAATTATGATATAGAATTCAAATTATTCAAATTACATTTGAATATTATTCAAATAATTCAAATTATTTCAAAAAATTTCAGATTACATAATGTACATAAAAAATTCATAATGAGGGGTGCCTGGGTGGCTCAGTGGGTTAAAGCCTCTGCCTTCGGCTCAGGTCATGATCTCAGGGTCCTGGGATCGAGCCCCACATCGGGCTTTCTGCTCAGCGGGGAGCCTGCTTTCCCTTCTCTCTCTGCCTGCCTCTCTGCCTACTTGTGACCTCTCTCTCTGTCAAATAAATAAATAAAATCTTAAAAAAAAAATTCATAATGAGATAGCTCACTTTTTTTGTTGTTGTTTTGGTACCAAGTCTTCAAATTCTGGTGTAGCACATTACAGCTCAGACGAGCCATGGTTCACGTGTTCAGTACCCACAGGGGGTGAGGGGCTAGATAGTGCAGGTATAAGCCATCTCAACATAAATATCAGGCTGCTGTACTTACTGTATAAAATTAGCTTTTTTTTTCTTTAATTTTATTTATTTACTTGAGAAAGAGTGAGCAAGAGAGAGAGAAGGAGCAGGGAGAGGGAGAAGCAGACTCCCCACGGAGCAGGGAGTCCAACGTGGGGCTTAATCCCCGGACCCTGGGATCATGACTTGAGCCCAAGGCAGATGCCTAACTGACTGAGCCACCCAGGCGCCCCTATAAAGTTAGCTTTCTGATGGCTTTCTCATTATTTGGGGTTTGATTTGCAGCAAGCTAGATTCTGATTGAACATGAAGGGTAGGGTTTCCATTAGTAAGGCTGCAGAGTTTTTATAAAGTATTGTTATTGCCAGATGCTGCATTTGGCTCTGGGAGCACAGGGGGGAGGGAAACAGAGCCCTGGAATCCTCTGAGTGGAGATATTTAAGGATAACTATCCATCCCTCTGAAGTTCTGGGAGGACAGTTCTAACTAGAAGCTCATGGAATTACAGAGAGAAATAATGAAAAATGTAGACGATAGAGAATTATAATTCAACAAGTTTCCTATTGTGAGCTCTGCAACTACTATGGCTGGTAGGGTATATGAAAAATACATAAGATAGGATGTTAAGCACCTAGAAGACTTACACATAAAAGAGCTGTGTGCTTTGGTTCCCACAATGCTTCTCACTAACACAGGATTTGAGTTTAAGAATTCATCTTGGAGACAATCTTAGGAAACATGGTAAGGGAGAGGGGGCAAGCCAATCCATGATGCACAAATAAGTGGGTCACTGCTAGGGACAACTAGGGCTCGATCCCTTTGGGGATCCTCTCAGAGGCTGCGTGGAACACAGAATCCCCTCGCTGGGACACAAGAGAGCTGGGCTCTTTATCCTTCAGCCCAACCCTTGCTGATTAAAGGTCCTTTCTGGGGCATTAACTCCTGCGTTTCAGCCTGCTGTGCACTTGGCCTGAGTTCACACCTGCTGCCAGAGAACACCCACAGGAAGGGAAGGAAGGGAAGGAAGGGACAGGAAGCTATGAGTGTGCGTGAGCTTTCCCAGGCAATTCTGCAGTGGGCCGAGAAGATATGACTTGGGTCCCAACAGTGTCTGCAACAAGGACTGACACTCCAAAGCGCCTCTTAACCACGGTACCAGACCCTGTTCTAAGCACTTTACACGTTAACACACTTAATCTTCACAACTCTATGAGGTAAGGTACCTATTACTATCCCCATTTCAAAAAGGAGAATATTTAGGCATAGAGAGGCTACGTAATTGTCCCAAGTTCATAGTTAGGAAGAGACAGGACCAGGCTCAGAGTTGGGCGTCTTTTTTTTTTTTCTTTCTTAAGATT
The DNA here is from genome assembly GCA_028534135.1 of Potos flavus. Lineage (NCBI taxonomy): Eukaryota > Metazoa > Chordata > Mammalia > Carnivora > Procyonidae > Potos > Potos flavus. The sequence goes on along the minus strand of CM052895.1, from coordinate 107,255,385 downwards.
TTATTCATTTCTTTGTCAGCGAGAGAGAGAAAGTACAAGCAGGCTCCCCGCTGAGCAAGGAGCCTGATGTGGGACTGAATCCCAGGACCTTAGATCATGACCTGAGCTGAAGGCAGACACTTAACTGGCTGAGCCACCCAGGCATCCCAGGGTGTCTTAATCACTGTGTTCCAAGTTACCAATACTAAGGGTACCCCCAAAACCAGCCCAGCCTTTCAGAGAAAGCCTTCCCAGTCATGCTTCACAAACACCCTATCTTCTGTTTCAAAAGACTTGCCTTTTGAGCTCTCCATTTTACATTCAGGACGATCTACACAACTCTCATCATCAAAATCTCTGCAGAGTAAGTGGAAGAGAGGAGCTCTCCAAATCCAGAGCTAGGCTAGAGGTTATCAAAGATAGAGGTCTGCTGAGCTATGTGTTATAGAAATAAAGGGGGTATTTTTATATGTCAAGTACCAAGACTGCACATCTCCAAAACTGTTCATAAAAATCACAATATGCAAAGACAGTTTCCTCTGGAATCCTTGCCGAGATAAGTGAAATACTGAGGGGCTGCACCCTCATAGAACGAATTCGTTATTTTCCCATCCACTGCCTTCCGACCTCCTCTGTTGGATATCTCTTCCTCATAGCGTGGTGGTGCCTCAGACAGATCCCTTATCTTTTCCAGCCAGTCAGAAATCAAGGGTGTCTCATTTTTCAGGTATTAAAAAGTCCAGTTCATCTAACACAACACTTCACTCTCCCATGTATTTCAAAGCTCCCCTCCTCCCCCATCAGGCCTGACCCAAGCTCAAATACTTACATTAAGGAAGGGAAGTGGGTACTGACCAGTTCCTTATTTACCCTGAAGCACCCTCTCCTCAACTTACTCTGTGGCTTCCAACTCCTCCAGCACTAGGGCAAGGAGAGGGAGGAGAGGGAAAGGGGCAAAAAGCTACTCTTGACCAGCACTAGAGCAATAATGTCACGGTGCCCACTACTTGGCAAATCATGGCTTTTTCTTTCATACACCACTTCTGTTGGTTGTTGGCAGACCTCCTTGCTGGGGACCTCTCCCCGAACAGAGTACTATCTCCCGGCTGACCACTCAAGATCCTCTTAGCTCCTGAAAAACAGCTGACTCATCGGTCTCCGCCAGGTTGTCTAGTCCCTGGGGGAAGACCCTTTGGGCAGGGTCCTTTCAAGGAAACCAGAGTCTGGCTTTCATCTGAGGTGTCCTCCCTGACCCACAGCTGACAAAATGACACCCACTCCCGCCTGTGACACACTGGAAGTGTTATTTGCTGGCCCTTCGGCCCTTCTCTTCATCCTACCAATGGGGACAATTCTATCAATCTTTCTCCTTCAGACTTTGCAGACTCTGTGCCCTGCCAACTCTAGAGAACATTCGTTAAGCTTGCCCAAGGGTTCTCTCTGAATCTATGGCCATCTTGGGTTTCTGTAGTGAGGGGTGCATGGTCAACAGCCTATATCCTCAACCCTTTTCCAGCTCCTCTCAAACATCTGATTTGAGTAGGAGGATGGGAGGAAATACTCTGTTCAGGAGAATTCTCACTAAACTTCTTTTAGCAATGCTATTGCCTTTTTTATGTGTAGGTGAGGATGGGTGATATGCTATGGGTAGCAAAACTCATTCCAACTTCTTAGGAAGTCTTGCTGATGGTCCAGCACCCACTGGCCTCAGCTTCGGAGCTGAGCCTGAGCCAATAGGACCATGCTATTTCATTTCGTGCTACGGATGAAGAGAGCTGGCCACCTCTCCAGGCTGGCTTAAATATAGCCCTGCTTAGTCACACAAGGAGAAAATTGTAATGAAATTAAGTAATCAATCAAGGAATTTAATTTGAGCAATCAAATTACCTCAAGCCGTTTTCCAACATTCAGTTTTAATATTCATAAGCTTAAGCTTTGTTTGTCTTTTCTAACCACAGGACAAGTCCTAAAATTGCTTCAAAAGTGGAGGAAATGCTTTTTCTTCTTTTAGGCATATGGAAAAATATGCCAGGTATAATATAGAAAAGTGGGCCAAGGACCCTTAGTTCCACCAAAATACCAATCATTTAACAATAAAGAAGTCTTAACAAAAGGGGCATCAGAGTATAAGCCTTTGAAAGCTATGTTCCCCTCTTCCACTAGCACTTAGCCACAAAAAAACTTGAATTAAGTTGAATTCCGAGACTAAATAATTTCTATTTCCATCCCTGGGGAGACAGAGGGAGAGACAGATCAAGAGAATACATTTTTAAATGCTTAGTGAAACTTCACATCCAAAGAAACATAGATCTCTCTTCCTCTCTGATCATACATATAAAATCTCTTCCATTTGAAACAGGCTGATCTATAAACCATTCTTTCCATGTCATTTTTCTTCCTTCTTATAGAGAATCTGTATGAATCATCGTGGCCATAAAACTATATGACTGAACACTGATAATTACATGACTTTTAACTGGAAGAGAACAATGTTTTAGTCCTCCATCTCCTCACGGAACCGTCTTAGTCAGCCATAGATTTTCTGTCAGTGAGCAGCCAAGAGTCGGGCTTCGCTGGCCAGGGGGTCTGACTGTCCGTGTGTGGAAGACTCAGGCATGGCAACCAACAAGACTCAGAGGGGCAGCTTGCTGCAGCTTTCCTAGAATCCTTGTTCAAGCCAGGCCTCTGACTGGCCGATGGGGCGGCCATGTCCCAGAGCTGGCAGCACCCTGGCCTCCCACACCCCCACGGGCTCTTGGCCAGATCCCTCTGCCTGACCCTGCATGGCGACAGAATGCCTGACAGGATGCCCTAGAGGGACAAACCTTCTCCCCTTCCACTCTGATGTGACAGCCAGCACAAGATGTACCAAAGTACAGGAGATTGGTTTAATAACTGTGATTTAGCCTGTTCCTCAAAATAAAAACGACGTGCCTTCAAATTACAACATGTTCCCTTCATAATATTGAACATAATTTTTATGGGACAGCAGTTCCAGCCGGGGGCACCCTACTCAATACCTTCCTTCCAAGTGCCCTCAGATGCATTAGCTCGCTGGAACCTGACACGGAGCGGGGGGAGGTTGGGAGGAGATGGCACAAATATTATGACCTTTCTTTAAAGCCATGGAAATGGGTCATCGCACTGGATATAACGTGTCTCACATCACGAAGCCAGGTGTTCTCAGGGCCAGAACTGAAAGCCCGGTCTCCTCACCCTCACAATCCTACCGCATTCACTGGGGAGAGGAAGGCTGCGTGGCATTTGTTTAAAGAACAGTTTGTATTTTTTTTCTGATTACAGAAGTAATGTATATTCATGAAAAAAAAAGAAGGAAAACACAAAGCACTAGAAAAAAAAAAGAAAGAAAAATCACCCATATTCCCAGACCAACACAATGACAGCTATTAACATTTGGAGGTGTAATCTCATTTGCAAATTTTTCTTTAAAAATGGTTTCTCACTGTGCACACTGTTGTTAAATGTCGTTTCTTTCCCGCTCTTCCCAATTCTAAAGGTAACACACGCTTATTATAGGAAAACCAGGAAACATGGATGATCACAAAGAACGTCAAAACTGTCCCGTAAACCCACCAAGAGGCAACCCTTGAGAAGCACTTTCACTGAACTTGACATTTAGAAAGGCCATAAAGTGGCCACATGCCTCTAAGGCAAGGGTAAGATGTCTTAGGGAAGATTAAGGAACCAGTCCTCTGCCATTTAGAATCTAAGCTGATTCATCTCAAATGAATGTCTCTTTATTCCGGCTTCCCTATTCATGAACACAGGCAACGATTTCCAATTAACTTCCCAAGAATATTTTGGGGATCAGTGACATAACATGGGTTCGGAGTTTTGAATGTTCTGAAAGACATCTATAATCTCCAGGCCAGGAGCTGTACTCATTCAATTGAAGTTTCTCCTTGCCAAGCCAGACCACACGGAATTGGGGCCACATAAAAACAGTGGAAGGTGGTTTGGCCAGAGATACACACTTCAGCTTTATCTCGGCCAGGGAATGGAAGGAGCTGACGAAGCAGAGGAGAATGTGGAAGCCCATCCTTCTTCTCTACAGGCAAAACCACCCCAGCCACAGCCATGCACAGGTGCTAAAGGCTCTATGAGGGAGGTCGCTCTCTACTCTAGAACACATACTGATTTTCCTTCGAAATCTTTTTTTCTTTTGCTATATATCTCTCTAAATTCCCTTGAAAATGACAGCATGCAGACTGGTCCACCATCTAACTTAATAACTGTCTTAATCATATAGATGTACCTACATAAATTGAATAGTCGTGAGGTCTTAACCAGCCAAATGGCAGCACCAAGACGAAAGTATTTTGCTGCCGCAGAACGTAGTCTCAATGGTAACTCCTAAGACAGGTGGATTTTTGGTCATGGCCTCAAAGAGGCCCCCAGAGTAAAGCACTCAGGATTGTGTTGCCTGGCTAAGATAAAACAAACTAACTAAACAAATGAAAACATTAAGCATCATTCTTGGCACCTTCCTCTTTCTCATGCCCCATATCCAAGGAATCACCAAGCCCTGCTGAGTCTATCTTCTAACTAGGTCTCAAATCCTCACTTTCTGCCACCCCCACTTCTGCCAGCACACTGCAGTTATCTCTCAGGTGGTCCGCGGCTCCCGACTTCTCGGGGGCTCCCATTTCCACTCTTGCTGTCCCCCTGCCAGAGTGATCCTTCTGAAACACACATCTGACAGTGCGACCCTCTCCTGAAAACCCTCCAAGGATTTCCCATGACTCTTTGAATCAAAGGGTCTTTTCCATACAGTAAAAATCACTCTTTTGAGTGTATGATTTTGACAAACCCGCACAGTCAGGTAACCATCACAGCATTCAAAATAGAGAACAGATCACTTTTGCGATTAAAAATAAAGCTGTTATAAAAACTCAGCGTTTTGCGTGTGAAAGTAAGTTTTCCTTCCCTTTGGGTAAATACCTGGGAGTGGTGTTTCTGGGTTGTACGACAAATGCACAGTTAACTTCATAAATCACTGCCAAGCTGTGCTGCAAATGGGCTGTACCATTTTGCTTCCCTGTGTTGTTGGATCGGGTCTGAACTCCATAGTAGGTATGCCAGGGTTCTCTTCTTCTGCCTCCCGCCTCTCCCTGAACCCACGGCTCTCTCCACCGCCCCACCCCTTCCACACCCCTTCCACACCCCAGGCCCCAGCTATGCTCAACTTCTTTCACTCTTGCTGTTTTACTCATCTCCAGGATTTCTGACAGGCTGTGCCTTCGGCCCAAAATACCTGCGCACGCCCCCTCCTTACCTAAGCATCTTTGTATCTGACCAACTCATTGGCTTAAATGTCATCTCTGTCAGGAAGGTTGCCGTGCCTAAATTACTTCCCCATGTGCTTCTTTCATTTCCTCATTCAGCAAAGGTTTGGTGAATAGCCACCAGGATCTAGGTTCTGTTCCAGGCACCGGGGAGAGAGCAGGGAGCGAAACAGACAAAAGTCCAGGCCTCTGTGGAGCTGACGGCAACGGACGATATCACCACCAACGAAACAGATATATACTAGAACGTCAGGTGGCAGCAAGGACTATAAAAAAAATGAAATAAAGCAGAGCCATGGGCAAAACCAGAGGAGGATGTGGGGCCATTTGAGATAGAACATGTGGAGGACGCCTCTCTGGGGTATGAGTGATACGGGGAGCAGCTGCACAGTCGCTGGGGAAAGGTGATTCCAGGCAGAACGAGCAGCAAGGACAAAGGTGTTAAGGTAGAAAAGAAGAGGCATGAGGAAGCTGGCATGTTCAGGAAGTAGCCTGGGAACCAGGGGCAGGAACCCACGAGCCAGGGAAGAGGCACAGAAGACGGGGTGGGCAAAGGGCCAGAGGCACGTCCCACCCCATCACCACGCCTAGGACGCTGCCTGCTACTGCTTCCCAAGTTGCTTGTCTTTGCCATCTGGCCATGTGCTCAGTGAGGCTCAGACTGTTTATTCTGCTCATGACTGACTACAAGGGCTTAGCTCGGTGTCAGCCACACCGTAGGTTCTTCACAAATCTTTGAATGGACGAATAAGCGGACGAAATACTCAACCACACGAGGTCTCCTGCTTGAATGAGAAATCCCTAAGAGGACGCATGAACCCATGTCACTGGTGGAGAAAGAGAGGCCCAGAGGACTTGACGTGACTTTCACCAAGGGAGAGGGGGGAGCGCGGCTGGAATTCAGCCCCCCTCACAACGCCTGTACTGTTTGTCCTGGGCCGGGAAGCAACACACTCTCAGATCCAAACATCTTTCTGCCTATCCTTATTCTCTGTCTGCTGACCAGCAGTTTGAAAGAATATCTCTGGACCATCCTTTAGGGCAGTAGTTGGGGCGTGAGAGGGAACAACCCAGGAGTCAACAACTGTTTTTTATTTAACCCACAGAATGATTTCAAAAAACTGGGAAGCATCCTCCTAAAAAACCAAAATTTCTGGCTTATCTTGAAAAATCTGAAGATGTGGCAATGCTGAGTCTGCGATCTCCAAGGAAAAGCCCACCGAGCCACGGAGTGACTGATTGTCCCTATACACGGTGTGTGTCCCCCAAAGTTTGCCACAGCCCTCCATGTGCTGGTGCCAGGGACCTGGCCCGCTTCTCTAGCTTAGGCTGCTTGTCTACAAGCAGTGGGTTTACTGCCCCATAGCCCATGCTTCAGGGCCATGGTGGAGGGAGTTTAGAGACCAGGCTCGGTCCCCTCATGTCTTCCATTTCTCTTTCTGGCACATTCAGGGGGTTGAATCCAGAATGGAATGATGACCCAGAGTAGCCGAAAACTCAGGAAGTCAGGAAACAGAGGTGATGCCCCTAAAAGCTCTGTGTGGCAGAGGAGATCCTAAGACGCAGGCAGGGAAGCGACGGTGAAGACGGACTCCCCCCTTCCCCGCCCCCAGCCCGCTCAGGGCTCAGGCTCTTACCTGCACAGTAGCCTGTGTGGTTTGTGACACCAGCTGCCAGCACCCCTGCTTCTCCCTTGACGATTTTGCTCTGCGCTGAGTCTAGATCATTGTTCTACCGAAGCATCGGCACGTAGCAGGCAGGACCAATCGGAGCGACAGTCTGGCTCGGGAGAACTCTGGAAGGGAGCTAGAAGAAATTTTCCATGCCAGCTTATGTAATCCAGCATCCACCACAAATCCTGGCGCACAGTCGCTGACCAAGTCCTTGTTGAAGATGAATGAACCCTGTGCAAGTTACTTCTCCTGCTCCGTCTGGAGAGCAAGGGGTTTTCACCCCACCAACCCTGAAGACTTCACACGGCTCCCACACTCCAGACTCCTATGGATTTCTAAGGACTTACAAGCAGAGGAGAGGTCAGCAATAAATACCACGGGTCTCCTCCATTTACTGGTCTCTAATGAGGGCTGAAAAAGCATCAGGAAGGCTCTGGTTTTCTAGGGCCAAGCTGAAATAATGCCATTAGTCAGAGCTGCATTTCTCAGCCTTGCAGTCAGGGCGCACAGATCAAAAGTTTACATTTTG
>CM052895.1:107160276-107247398 GCA_028534135.1 Potos flavus | reverse complement strand
GGAGCTCACAGAAACAGCTCAGGGCTGCTCACTCTCTTCTTTACAACTGCCACGGGGGAGATTGCTTTCGCTGTAATCAGTTATGCTAAACTGGACACATTGCTTTTCAGAACATTCTAGAAGTCAGGGAAGGATGAAATTTACCTTGAAGAAAGTTCTAGCTAACCTGTTTAAAAAAGTGTTTCATCTTTACAGCTAAAACCGAGCACCCCGGAATGGTGCATCTCCGCCCCTGTTCCCCAGGGGGGTCTCCAGAGCCAAGGTTTTCCTGCATGCATTTGTCATCAAAGTTAGAGAAGGCCTCAGAGTTCTGCTAAGTGGTGGGTCTGTTAGGCTGGGTTTGGGGAGCAAGAAAACATTTCACTTTTCAGCACTGACTTAGCATTCCGTAACATCCCTTGCTAGTCAAAAGATACTTAACGTTCAAAAAATTCAACCTCTACCAATAAAGAGACTCACTTTGAAGCATATAAAAATAGTGGCTCAAATGTATAATGATATTCTCTCGGCATTTTTCCTAAATTGACAAATAGAGAAGTGCTGATAATCATCACACAGAAGTCAGAATTCTAAATCCAGCAATCTAAGTTCACATCTTAGAAAAGCTGCCCACAGAAGGCATCTTAGTGAACTAGAAGCACTAGAAACCAGAGGGCTTTGGTAAAAGAGGGAAGGGGAGGAATGAAGGACTTGGCTAGCAAGCAGTGCTGGTCACTCCTGCTGCCGGGAAGTCCACTCTCTAACAAGTAGCAGAATGCTGACAAATCCACAAAATGGGTACTGTTTTTTGGGGTTAAGTAATATAGTTATTTATTCGTTTATTCCAGAAATATTTGCTTGAGCATTTAGTATGTGCCAGCCTCTACCGATCTCTGAGGATATAGAGAGGAAAGGCTCCTTCCTACCATCCTGTCCTTCTTCACAGAATGTAACCAAATTGTACCTAATAATTTTGAAGCCTATCATGTAATATTGGCTTCTCGAATTAGACTATAAAACTGCACAAGAGAGGTAACTGTGCTATTTATTGTTCACCTTCCTTTCTCTATCAGCTAAGGCAATCTTGGGCACATGGTATTTGCTCAGCAAAGATTCATCAAATGAAGGAGTTTATCATAAGTTAACATTTGCAGGGATGCCTGGGTGGCTCAGTGGGTTAAAGCCTCTGCCTTTGGCTCAGGTTATGATCTCAGGGTCCTGGGATCGAGCCCCGCATCAGGCTCTCTGCTCAGTGGAGAGCCTGCTTCCCCCTCTCTCTCTGCCTGCCTCTCTGCCTACTTGTGATCTCTCTCCTATCAAATAAATAAATAAATAAAATTTAACATTTATATAACTTAATTCGTTATTTCATTCAATCTTCTCAACAACCCCATGAGTAGGTCCTGATCTTCCCATATTACAGTTGGGAAAACTGGCCATGGGGCACAGAGCAAAACTGGAATTCAAACCCACACAATTTGGTGCCAGCCTCCATGCTCTTCTCCACTATCGTATTCTGCCTCCAAATGGACTGATGAATAACTGAACTAATAAATGAGTGAATGAATGAATTTAAGTAGTTCACAGACTCTGGGCTTCAGGATCATTAATTGCAATATGAGGATCCTGGATAGCACTCCTTAACTTTTCCACCAGAGTTTAATACAAAGTTTAACCAACCACTTGACTAGATCATCAGCCGGTACTCTCCATTCGTTATTTGAAATGTATTTTCTGAGGCACAGGAATGGTGGAGGCTAGGGGCCTATGTCCTCTCTCACACACCCTGTTACTGCCATTTGAGCTGTACTATTCCCAAGTCTGGGTGTGCCTTCTGTACTTATTATAATTACGTCTTTCAATTAAATATTATCTAAATGTGTAGATTAAGATTACAAAAGAAATAGAGCTGTGTGAAAACTGTACTGATTAGATGGTGAATATGCAAGAATGGATTCTCGCCTGTGTGTTTGAAATATTTTAAGAGAGACAGTGAATGCCGGAAAGCTAAGTAAAAACTTCGGAAATATTTAAGAAATGCAAGTCACTTGCATTTGCAAATTGCTTCCAAATACTGTGTGGAAGAGACAACAGTGAAAGAATTGCAAAACATCTCGACAGATTTTTTTCACTTAGATTGCTTTGCCAGTGGCTTCAGATTCTCATAAGGACCAGGCACTTAGGGATATTAGACAATAAGAAAATCCAATCAATGAACCCACTCTTATAGAAATCCCCTTAGACTGACATCAAAAGATAAGGGAAGGAATATATATTTATATATTTTATATGTAGTGTATATATTTTATATGTATTATGCTTTTATAAATGTATATATTTACACATATTTTAAGATAAAATGAGACATTTCAGGCAAGCGCTCATCATTCTCCAGGATTCTCGTATTTAATCATTTTGGCAGGTGCACATAGGTTTCAAGAAACTTCTTCAAAGTCTTACGTTTCATCCTAAAGTTTATATGAGATTTGCACCCCATTCTGTGATAGACATTAATCCTGTTCACCAAATATTTCTAATTCTTCTCGGCACACAGTAGAGTTGCACTTCCCTGACCCTCTTCAAAAATAGGTAGGTCTCTATGACCTTCTTTGGCCAATGACGTGTGTGAGTGGAAATGATAGGTGCCGCTTCCACGTGAGTGTATTATGATCTAGCTCATGATTTACCCATTGTCTTTTCCTCCACTAAGACAATAGACAATGTTCTACAGAGAGTCTCTTCTGTCAATCTGGATTCTGGAATGAGAACATGGAACACAGGCATCAGCTGACCCTCATGGACATGTTGCATGAGTGAGAAATAAACATGTTGTCTTAAATCACTGAGATTGGACATTTTTTGTTAGCAGAGCATAATCTAATCTACCTTAATATGCACTCCGTGATATATTTGTACTTGTTTAAACGTATACATGTATTCCCCTCCCAATTTGAAGATACACTTAGCACTCCGGAAAGACACCCCACATTTACCTAGTGCCTTAGGGTACTGCTCATCCTTTTTTCCCACTGGAGAAGTAGAGAACCAGATGTCTCTATAATCCCTACAAATGCTAATATTATGTCATACTGTGTATGAGGAAAGAACAGGCACCCATGAAAATTGTGCCTATGTCGCTTCACTAAACTAAATAAAATAAAATTAATTTGATTGGAGAGCTGTTATATCTGATTGTGGAGCAATTGATTAGATTTCCATAGAGTCAATCTGATTTGGTCGTTCTTGTTTCGATTGTCTTAATGAGGGCACTGGATGGCACAGAGACCCAATTGATTATTTTGGCCATTGGCCTGCCAAGTGTTGGCCCTTTAGCCAGTGCCACAGCTTAACCCTAGGAAAGAAGGTAAAATCAATGCACTTGCATGCCAAATTCAAACATTTTTCCCTACAAGCCTCTATGTGTCAAGTACCATCCTATAATGAAAAATATTTATCAGCTGTAAATATTTAAAATGTACAGTCTCCCCTGTATACATGCCACACCAAGAGATCTGAATATTTTGTCATGCTATAAACTTTGATTGGGTCAAGCTTCAATTTTAAACTCTGCGCAGACCTCTCCTTCCCTGCAGAGCTTCATTTCAACCTCTCTTAGGATCAAAAATGGATTATTGATTGCCCTTAAAAACAACCGATTCTGAGTCCATCGATTCAGAATGAAAGTACTTGTGCAAGGGTGGAGGGTGGGCTCTAGCCCCAACGACTCGTTCATTCTCATCATTCTTGTGTGCACTCAAACAATGAGTGGGCTTATTGTAGGGGCCGAAAGATAGTGCACGAAGAAGAGGATGAGCCATTAGCTAATGATAGAGAAGAACCAATATTCCCTGACTTCAGTTATTTTCCAGAAGTGAAAGGAGTGTTTTTCTGAACACATGAAGAAAAAATACAGCTTCACGGTTAAGTGCTCTGGGCTTGCAGTTAGTGGAGTCTGAATTTGATTTCTGATCTTGGCAGGATGGAAGATTGCCTTTCCCAAAGATAGTCACAACGATACCTCCCATGCCTCGTACTTTTTTTGCGATATGAACTTGCCACTCCCCTATCACGAGGTAGTCCCTTTTCCCACTGTACTGAATCTGGGTGGGCTCTGACTGGTTTGAGCAATATAATTAGCAGAAGTTACAATGCACCAGTTACAGACAAAGCTCTTAACTGATCTGGAAGTTTCTGCATCTTGTCTCTTGGAAGCCAGCCACCAGGTAAAAAGCAGAACCCTCTGAAACATGAAGGTTCTGGTTGGACTACTCCTTGGATGATGCAAACACAGAGAAATGATACATTTTGAGAGAAAATAGGATGGATTCATTATCAGACACGTTGAATTTGCTTTGCCTTTGGGACACACAATTTTAGTAGGGAGTTAGCTCATCAGATTTGAAACTCAAAAGAGAAATATGTATTGGAAATATAAGTTTGGTAGTTAACAGCAAATAGATGGTACCTGGAGACATGGAAAATTGGGAAGATAGATAGTAAATGAGATCATTTTTAAAAATAAAAAACATACAGGGTGAGAAAAGAAAGTGGGCCTGGGGTCGTAAATAGAAGGAACACCATCATTTAAGGAAAGGGCAGAGGAAGAACAACCGTAAAAGAGATTAAGAACAGAGGGTCCAGAAAGGTAGGTGGCAACCCAGGAGAATTCTGCGTCACAGAAGCAAAGCAAAACGAGAAAGAAGGCTTCGAGAAAGAAGGTGCCGTCAATTGCGCCAAATGCTGCTGAGAAGTCAAGAGAGCTGAGGACAGAGCAATTTGGCAAGACTGCAAAGCTAAAATCTCTGTTTTCCACTATCTCTGGCAGCTGGGGTTTTAGATCTGAATGAGTTTCACTAATTAGATGCATTGTTTGAAATTTGGAAAGTGAAATTGAGTAATCTTTCTGGACCTTTGGGCTGTTTCCATGCCCTTTGGTGATACATTTGGGAAAGCTGTTTCTCAGTGCTGCTTCCAGAGAACATACTAGCCAATAATGCTCTGACCATCAAGGCCATCAAAAGGCAAGTCCAACTGTCTAAAATGCTTTTTAAAGGACATGATGGATGTAATGTATCCACAAATACTATGAAATTGAGAGGCCACAGGGTGACACTCCATCGGGCTTTCAGATCTGGACGTGCCATTGTAAAGAGACTCCGGAGTGCCATCTGCCTTCAAGTCAAAGAACAAGACCCAGTTAAGTCATGAAAAGTGTCAGTTTGCATTAACCCACTCTGGCCAGGAGAGCTGAATATGAAGAATCTAGATGGGGAGAAGGAATGTTTGAACGGTAGGCATGCAGAAACCCACCTGCAACTGATACGACAGGGTTTGGGGCTATGGAGATGTTAAAACAACAGCTAGACTTACACAAGAACAGCAGAGGGACTCAGGCTGGCTTTTCCTATGCATCGAAAAACTCACACAGACCGCTAAGAAGGTACCAAGTGCAGCAGACACTGGTTGCCTCCTGGTGCTAAAGGATTATGTTTCCTTGGATGGTGTCTATGTTACTTCTGACGAGGATCAGAAGACTTTTCAGCTGCTATAAATTGGTGATCGTTTTAGAAAGAACTCTAAAATGTACAAAGTTTTTCCCATTTAGTATCTCTTCTTCCACAGCTTTCTTCTGGGAGAGATAGGAAAAGAAATTAATCTCATTACTCCCTGGGCTAAATTTTGGCAAGGCAAGCTTGAAGAATTTCCTAAGGTCATAAGCAGAAGCCATCTTAAGACTTTCGTAAGTTGCTAAGTAATTCCCAGGAGATGTCCCAAATATGTAGTTGTTTACAGTTTTTAAAGAACTCTATTTCATTTCATTCTTGCCACATCCATGATAAGAAAATAAGGCGAGTATTCATACTTGTTTCCATTTCACAGAAGAAGAAACTGAGATCCTACAGAGTTTGACCTAACTAGTTCATATCACTAAAAGCAACAGAGCCGAAATTAAAATGTTGGTCCTATCTTTCCCAGTCTTTTGGTGAACTCTACAGGTTGATTAAAGATAGTCCAGCTTGGGCACACCGGGGTGGTTCAGTTGGTTAGGCATCTGACTCTTGGTTTCAGCTCAGGTCATGGTCTCAGGGTCCTGAGATTGAGCCCCATGTCGGGCTCCATACTCAGTGCAGAGTCGGCTTGAGATTCTCTCTCTCCCTCTCCCCTTCTCCATGCTCACATGATCTCTCTCTCTAAAATAAATAAAATAAAACCTTTAAAAACAGAAGATGGTCCAGCTTGATTTGCAAAAGTTGAGGTTTGCTCAGTTACTGAGCCTATAAAATTCATAAGAAATAACCAAGAAATAACATTCTGAGATAGCCTGGAGCTTCACGGTCAAGAGAAATAACGCTATTCTAACCAAGCTGTGTAAGTAACAGCTAATTTGATATGATGAGAAAATGATAATAGGCAAATAATGGTTCTGTAGTTAATGGTTCAGCAGTGATTAGCAGCACCAAATGTCTAAAACGTCCTCAGTTTCTTTGTACCCTGTTTTCCCAGTCTGGCGGGAGGATGCCTGGAGGCTCAAGAGGGTCACAAGTACACATGAGAAAATGGCCAATTCTCTACCATGTCTTCCTCCTCTGTAGGTTCCCTCTCACCTCCTCCCTTAAAACTAAGTATAATGCAGCACAGCTACAAAGTACATGCAAACATTTTCCACAACTTTTCCTTTTGCCTCTATCAGAGATCAGTTTTGGCATCTTTATCATGTCGTTAATTTTAGTTTATGTTCTGAACACGGAGTGAGGAGGTCTTCAAGGCTCTGGGTGACTGACAATGTTTAGACAAGTCCAATTAAGTTTCATATGTTTATATAATCTTGGGAAGATAAATAAATCATTGCAACTTTCATTATGAAAACTGCCATTTGGCAAAATGGCGATGTTTCTCTTGGGAAAGCAATGAAGATTTATGTCAGGAGGAAGAGTACAGCCAGTTGAGTGCAGCCTGCCAGGAGGAGCATTCCTGTCAGGGAATGAGCTGAACGAAACATCCAGTTCAACTCTGTTTGTGTGTGTCACTCTTCTCCCTATTATCAGACCCCTTTTCCAGTCTTTTTTCCTTGGTAAAGTTGTGAACTGAAGATACTTTCTTCACTCGAGTTCTTCAGTCAGGTCTGTGGTGAGGAGACAGTGCCCAACACACCTGCAACCTGCTGTCTGGTTCCCAGAGCCTCCCCCTACCCTGTTCTGCCTTTAAAGTGTCCACCTGTCTTCTCCCAGGCGTCCTTTCCACCCAGGTGTAGCCCTAATACAAGTGAAAATTTAAGGAGTTTTCTAGACCTTCTAGAATTTTCACCTGGAGCAGAAATCATCCTCCCACATGGCTTATTCCTGTTCCCTCCCTACATCTCCAGGGCATCTGCGAGTGATGCTTATTAAGACCCCAGATGTCATTAGGAAGATTAAGGAAATGTGTATGTGAACTAATTATTCAATGGTATTACCAGATATTTGTTAAGTTTGTTAATGCCCGTTGTGGTTATGTAAATTTTTTTAAATGCTCCTCATTTGGGGATACATCCTGAAGCACTACAGAGGAAATGGCGTAATATCTGAATCGGCTTTTAAAATACTTCAGAAAAAAGCGGTCTTGATAGAGACAGAAACCACACTATTTATTGTAACAGGGAATAAAGAATTATTAACCAGGTCACAGACAAGCAAAGAGAACCAGTGGGATCATGGAAGTATCATGGAAGTAGAAACTGCAGGAAATGGTTACTGCCCCAGGGCGGGAGACAAGGGAAGGGAAGGGAATTGTCAAGACCTAGAAGCTTGGAGGAAGCGTGACACTCAGCTGGACACAGACCTCTGAGAAGACCACTAGAGTCTGAGCTCCAGGACCGGCTCCGGAGAGTGCCCTCTGGCCTCCTGGGGCCAGTGCGTTTGAGGAGGCTGGTAGGGCTGGTCTTGTGAGTGTTAGAAAACCTGCAGCTAGCTACTACCATTACCCTGGGAAAGGATAGCCGAGACTGCCGGGACGAAGCCACCCTGCAAGGCCGTATGAGCAGCAAGCAAACAGGAAGAAGCAAGTCCCTTCATCCACCTCCATCCTCAGTCTCCCTCTAGCACCCTCCATTGGCAGAGTCCAACAGGGAGTCGGTTGACAAAACTGAAATGAGGTTTGAAGCACTCCAGTCCCAGCATCTCAAAGAGAACACGTGAGGGGGTTTGGAGGTGAGATAATAGCTCCACAACCAGTACGAGGGGGGCACGCAGCCCAGGATGGCCAGATAGAGGCTAATGGTCGGAACTGGGTGACCCACACATGAGGCTTGACCCACTGTTCTCTCCGCTTTTGTATATGTTCGAAATTTTCCTATAACATGAAGTTAAGATAAAAAGGAGCTCACTTGAAAAAGAAATCTTTTAATCTTTTGGTGTTATTATTATTACTAACATGTCAAAAATAACAAAATGATTTTAATGGAAATAAAAAAATTTTTTTAAGGTCTCTACAATTCTGCCATTCAAAATAACCAACTTTGCTTTTTTAACAGCATTAAAGAATCCCAAACCTCAGGACGGGAGTGGGGGAACTGACCCACATAGTTCAGCGTCACCCTCTCCATCTCCCCTTACCCCCCTGTCTCCCCTTACCTTTTCTCCATGCCTCTTTCTCCCATTCCTCTCTCATTACTACTCTCTTTTTAAACCCCCTCTAGTTAATCATGGACATGGTGTCATCTACAGGGTTCAGTGGAATCTCGAAGAATGGTTGTTACTTGAAATGACCTGTTAGCCCAAATGGTGTTCTCTGTGTCTCCCAGGCCAAGGTGGGGCATTTCATTTTTCTTTCCAGGCTTCCAGCTGCCTCTTAGACCCAATATGGAAATGATCATAAAATGGGTTGGGCGACTGGAAGAGTATGAATGGTTTCCTGCAGACTCCTACTCTGTCCAGTTGAAACAGCTTGATGTTTTAGAAATATTGCCTTGCTGGGAACGTAGAGAATGGATCGAAGAGGAGCAAGACAGGGGCCAAGGAGGAAAGTCAGGATTCTGAAAGAAGACTCCAAGCAAAAGTGGATGATAACCTGAACTAGAATTGAAGGGGTCTGACAAATATTAAGGAGATAGAATCAACAGGGTGCGAACATGGATTGGAAGTGAAGTGGTGAGGTAGAAAGAAAAGCCAAAAATGACTTCTATAGTCCTTGTTTGTGTTATTAGGTAAGAAAGTGATGCTCTTGTTCAGAAAATACAGGGAAAAAAAAAAACAAAACTGGAAAAGAGGAGATGGTAAGTTTGTTTTGGGGACATGAATGTGAAGGTTCTAAGGGATATCTAAGTAGAGGAGTACGATAAGCAGTGGGCACATGGCCCTAGAGCCCAGGTTTGGAAGGATTTGGGATAATGTCATAAATGAAGAGTTATCTTTTGGTTTTCATAATTGTATTTGTTTTTAATTCCACAAGGAGATACACACACACACACACGAGTTGTAACAAATTCAAATAACACACATAAATAAAGTATCTCTTGAATGTCCTCCCCCCATCCTAGATCCTCCCTGAAGGTAGTTGCTATTGTTGTTTTTACCTATACTCTTCCAGATTTTTCCCCTACCTTTACATACATATATGAACTTTCAGAACTATGTACTGTTTGTGCTTGTTTACCCAAAAGGTATTGGACTGCCCTAGATTCCCCAGAAAATAAATTCTGAGATGGAGATTCCCATGCAGGAGATTTAGTGGGGGGAATGAATCACTAGAACAATACCTGTAGGGAGGGAGGGAGCAGGGTGGGCAGAAGGACAAACTGAACTATGATACAGATACAACTGATGTTTCAGCCAATCTCATGGGGGCACACTGGAACTGGGATAGGCCTTTGGGGTTGACCCCATGGAGGCGATATGTCCCCTCCCATTAACCAGTCATTGGCTAAGAGCTGTCCCTGAGGAGGACATGTACTTCAGCAAGCATGACTCCCTTCAGCTGAGGGATATTCTGAAGGAGGGACCCCACTGTGATTCCTCAGCAGCCAGTGCTCCTGGCAGCTGGAGAAATGAGCACACTGATCCTCAAAGGAGGACGTGGGAGGCACACCACAGCATCCTCTACATAGACTATACAAACAGTTTGGAAACTTGCTTTTCACCCTAGGAGTATGTCCTGAAGATCCGTCCTTTTTAGTAGTTAGATTGAGCTATTCTTTTTAACGGCTACCTAGTATTCCACAAGATGATGCACCACTGGCTTTTGTTGGTGGACAGTCAAGCTGTTCCCAGCTCTTTATGGTTAGAAACAATACTGCAGGTCAAATGGGTTTTCAGCTTCTGGTAGTGATCAGCTAAGTCCTTACCAGAGGATGCTCTTTCCCCTCTGGAAACAATGATAAACCCCAGATGAAATACAAAGGCAAGTAGCTAAAGTCACTGGAGAGTGAACAGAAGCAGAAAGACTATGTATGGGGAGTAAATGCTTGGAGGAGACAAATGCTATGAGATGGGTTCCCCAGTTCTCCTGCTTTCAGTCCAGGACGAATATGGTCCATTTGGCATTTGGCAGCCTAATGGTGAGGGCCCTGATGGAAAAATTCATAATCTTTCTGGTTAGCAGAATTAGAAAAGTGAAGCTGGGGAACTGTTATTGAAGTTAATGGGGAGATCCTGGAAGAGAAGAGAAAGGACACAGAGAAATGTTCCCTAAATTTTATCTACCCACATCTCCCACTGACCTCTGAACCATGTACGCATGGGGCAAAATAAAGCAGCTTAGCTAAATCAAATGATTGAAAACAAGAACAGAGCTGCTGCCTAAAGAAAAAGAGTCTGCAGTTCAAACCTAGCTGAGAAAACTGCTTGCTAAAGCAAAGAAAACAACACATATTAAAAAAAAATAACAGAAACCCAAATCTTCATAATTTCATATTCCTAATATACATGATACTTTCCAAAATAACTTGACATATGAAGAATCAAGAAAATGTAGCACATTCTTAAGAGAAAAGAAAATGAACTACATCTGACCTCAAGCGAACCAGATGTTGAAACTACCAGATAAACAGCTATTTTAATTATCCTTGATAAGGTAAAGCAGAATATGCTCTTAATGAAACATAGAGAAACTTAGCAGAGATATTTAAACAATAAAAAAAAACCAGGTGAAAATTCTAGAACTAAAAAATACAATATCTGAAATTTAAAAATTACCAGATGAACTCAATAACCAAGTGGAGATGTAAACTTGAAAATAAAATCAGTGAAATTATCTAAATACATGAACAAAGAGAAAAAAGACTAGAAAAGAATGAACAAGGGACCTCTCAGATAATAACACACAGGTAGCTTCACAAGAAGAAAAGAGAAAGCATAGGGCTGAAAAAGTATTTGAAGGAATCATGGACAAAAGTTTTCCAAGTTTGTTGAAAACCAGAAATTTACAGACTCAAGATGTTTTGTCAACACCAATTAGAATAGATATGAAGACTAACATTGAAATACATGATAGTTAAACTATTGAGCCAAAGATAAAGAACAAAGCTTGAAAGGAGAAAAAAAAATGATACATTACATACATACACATTTCAAACAAAACTCAATTAAGAAATGAATTAAGAAATGAATCTGGCCTATGGAGGCCAGAAGAGAATGAAATAATATCTTTAAAGTGCTGGTTGAATATCTTATCCGGCAAAAATATCATTCAAAGATGAAAGCCGAATAAAAACAATTTTAGATAAAAGAGAACTAAGAGACTTTGTTGCCAGCAGATCTGCACTATAAGAAATGCTAAGGAAGTTCCTTAGGCCAAAGGGAAAAGATTCTAGATGGAAATATGGATCATCAGAAAAGAATGAAGAGCATTAGAAATGGTTTAAAATGCACACACACACCCCTAAGAAATTGCAAAAGATTTTTTTCCTTTTTTCTCTTAATTTTTAAAATAAATCTGTTTAGAGCAAAAAGTATGACATAGTCTTACAGGATTTCTAATAGAGGTGTATGTAATCTACATAACAACTCCAACACAAAAGACACAGCAGGGGTGGATATGGCTCTATGTATTCACAGGTTTTCCACATTTTACACAAATCGTTATCACGTTAACTGTAAAAAGTTCGGGATATATACTGTAAGTACTGGTTAACCACTAAGGAAAAAAAATGCAAAAAAAGAATAAATAAGGATCAATTAGAAAATTTAAATAGAATTTAAAATATTCAAATAATTTCTAAGGCAATGAATGAAGAATCTGGCTAAAAAATGGAGGAGACAGGTAAAAAAACGAACAAAAAAATAAAGTGGGTAAATCCACCCAAACAAATAATTACACTAAATATTAATGGGTTAAACAATTCCATCGACTGTCAGAGATTTTCAGAATGGATTTTAAAAACTTCTGTTTAAAAAAAACAAAACAAAACAAAACAAAAACCCTCCTGTTTATAAGTGAGACACTTTAAATCTGAAGACACAAGTAGGCTTAAAGTAAACGAATGGAAAAATACAGATATATACAATGCAAATAGAGATAAGAAGGCTGCAGTGGCTATATGAA
Source organism: Potos flavus (assembly GCA_028534135.1). Classification (NCBI taxonomy): domain Eukaryota; kingdom Metazoa; phylum Chordata; class Mammalia; order Carnivora; family Procyonidae; genus Potos; species Potos flavus. The sequence continues at coordinate 107,234,903 of CM052895.1, read as the reverse complement.
TATCAGACAAAATAGATTTCAAAATGTTGTGGGTTGAATTGTGTTTTCCAAAATATGTTGAAGTCCTAACCTTCGGCACCTGTGAATGTGACCTTATTTGGAAATAGGGTCTTTGCTGATGTAATCAAGTTGAGATGAGGTTATAGTGGATTAGCATGGACTCTAAACCAACAATCAAGGTCCTTATAAAAAGAGAGAAACTTAGACACAGAGACACATGGAGAAAGGAAGGCACATGATGACAGAGGCAGAAGTTGGATTGATAACATCCACAAGCTAAACAACACCAGGTATCGCAGGCAACACACAGAAGCTGGAAGAGGAAAAGAAGGATTCTTGCCTGGAGGCTTCAGTGGAAGAATGGCCCTGCCAATCCTTGGATTTTGGACTTCGAGCTTCCAGGACTAAGAGAAAATAAATTTCTATTGTTTTAAACCACCAAGTTTGTGGTACTTTTTAAATGGAATCCTAGGAAACTAATAACATGAAACAAAAGTGTTATCAGAGATAATAAATAATTTATTAAACAAATAAATTTATTATTAATTTATTTATAAATAACTATAATTTATAAATAAATTATAAAAATAAATTATAATTTATATTTTATTATAATTTATATAATAATTTATATAATTTATTGTAATTTCATTATAATAAAAGGGTCAGTTCATTGAGGAAGGCATAACAATCATAAATGTGTATCCAACTAATAAAAGTACATGAGGTAAAAACAGCATTAAGGTGAAAAATTGAGGGGCACCTGGATGGCTCAGTCAGTCAAGTGTCTGCCTTTGGCTCAGGTCATGATCCCGGAGTCTCAGGATTGAGTCCCACATCCGGCTCCCTGCTCAGTGGGGAGTCTGCTTCTCTCTCTGCCCCTCATCCTGCTCATGCTCTCTTTCTCTTACTCTCTCTCTCTCAAATAAATAAATAAAATCTTTAAAGAAAAGTAAAGAGAAAAATTGACAATTCCACAGATTTCAGCAGCCTTCCATCAGCAATTAATAGAATAACAAGGCAAAAAAAAAAAAAAAGCAAAGGCATAGAAGATCTGAGAAGAACACTACCAACCACATAAATATATAAAGGAAGGAAGAGCTGTTAGGTTTGGAACATTTTTTTTCTGCTTTCTGCAATTTTCCTGATGTCCTCAATTATAGTCTTGGCCTCTTCTGATATGCAACATATTTATCCTATTTTCCCTTCAAACTTGTGGTTGCAAATGTTTTTAATTTGCTTTTAAAAAATATCTTTCATCTTACATCATTTGTGCAGCACTTTTTTTTTTTTTACTCTTACTGGTCAATCATTTTAAAGTTCTCTTTTCTTATCAATGTGCATCTTCCACACATTTCTCCTTTCTGTTTTATCCTAAATTCATACTTCATCTTGTAGATTTCTCATTTCCTTAAAAAGATAATGCTCTAAATATATGCAGTCTTTTAATTGTTTATAACAACCACAAGAAGTAAGCACAACTTTATTCCTATTTTATAGATGAGGACACGAAGGCATAGAGAAATTGAATAACTTACCCGAGACCACACAGCAGTAAATGGTAGAGCCAGAGTCTAACCAGGCTGTTGAGTCCCAATATCTGTGCTCTTAACTACTGGGCTATGGAATCTGTCTTTCTAGACCACCAATTAAATATCTTGGTTCTTTTTTTTTTTTTTATGTGGATAAATATAATAGAATTTATTTCTAATCTTTTTAATGAAAATGTTTTTGAGAAAAATATGAAGTAATATAGCCAATTTGGGGCAGTGAGTACACCACTGTTATATTTTTCCTTGTACTCATTGTAGTCTTTTTTTTTTTTTTTCCCCAAATACTTTTATTTTATTTTTTCGGTGTTACAAGATTCATTGTTTATGTACCACACCCAGTGCTCCATGCAATACGTGCCCTCCTCAATACCCACCACCAGGCTCGCCCATCCCCCCACCCCCCCACCCCCCAAAACCCTCAGTCCCTTGTTCTGAGTTCACAGTCTCTCATGGTTAACTTCTCTTTTATTTCCTCTTTACCAACTTCCTCATTTTCAAAGATCTTGCTCATTCTATCAGTTATATTAATCTTCATTAAATTACTTCTTGCTAGCTCCTTTAACATCATGAAAACAATTTTCTCTCTAAGCCTCCTGTGGTAGACTAAAACACTCCCCACTCAGAGATAGCCATTTCATAATCCCTGCAACCTGTAAATGTCATTCTATATGGCAAAGATTCTGCAGGTATGATTAAGGTAAGAATCTTCGGATGAGGAGATTGTCTTGGATTATCTGGATGGGGCCCTAAATACAATCATGTGTATCCTTATGAGAGAAACAGAGGCAGATGTGAGAAGGAAGCAGGAAGAAGGCAGCAGCAGGAAGGAGCAGAGAGGGTTTGGGATACGCTGACCATGAAGAGTGGAGTGATGTAGCCATAATCCAAGGAACGCGGTAGTCACCAGAACCTGGGAAAAGCTGGCAACAGATGCTCCCCTACAGCTTCCAAAAGAAACACAGTGCTGTGGACACCTCGATTTCCACCTAGTGATGCTGACCTCGGCCTTCTGGCTTCCAGAACAATGAGAGAATAAATTTCTGTTGTTTTGATTACCCAGGCATGATAATTTGTTACAGCAGCTGCAGAAAACAAATACACTCCTTCTCTTAGCTACACTGTTAAAACCTTTCATATGTTGCCTTCTTTCGTGGAGAAAAAGAATTTTAGTCTTGCATGCTAACACATATTGGATATAGACCTACTGTGTGCTAGGCTATAGGAATAAACATATAATATAGACCGTGTCTTTAGGCTAAAAGAGTTTGGGGCAATGGTGGGCAGTACTGGGCAAAGCAATTTCAAACAAAATACAATAAAGTATATATTGTGAAAGTGAGAAAGACTAGGAGATCACACAACAGGGGTATGTATGGCCTCGAGAGACCAAGGCTGGCTTCTTCATGGAGGTGACAGGAAGGGAAGAGTGAGCCTGGCAGAGTCACATTCCAGGCAGAAGGAACAGCATGTGCGAAGGTGATTAGTTCCTCTCTCACGTCCTTTGCATCTTAAGACCCTCTTATTTCCTTCAATTAACTGATAAGACCCACAAAATGTCGTTTCTTCAATACCAGGTGCTTGGTAGTGCTCTAATAACTGAAAAGATAAAGCGTAATTTTAACATAACCAGTTTCCTCGCCTTCTCTTCTGACAACATTCTTTGTAGAAGAATCAGCAGCTGAGGGCTGGAGATGGGGGTCCTAGTTCCCATTTCCATTTCTCACGTGTGCCTTTTCATCAAGTAGTTTCTGCACAATTCATGAGCTTCTTGATAGAACACATGGGACATGATAATCATGAACATGTGTGCAGAAATAGAAGGTGTGACCCAAATGGATGCCACTCTTACACTCATTCGACTCCTAAACGTGACCTTCAGGAATTGACTTTTAATTTTCAATATTCCCAAAGCCTCGGGAAAGCCACTAGATGCTTTTTCTGCCTCCACTTAAAAGGTCTTAGCCAGGGCGCCTGGGTGGCTCAGTCGGTTAAGCCTCTGCCTTCGGCTCAGGTCATGATCTCAGGGTCCTGGGATCGAGCCCCACATTGGGCTCCCCGCTTAGCAAGGAGCCTCCTTCTCCCTCTCCCTTCTGCTGCTCCCCCTGCTTGTGCTCTCTCTCCCTGTCAAATAAATACATAAAATTCTTTAAAAACAAATAAAGGTCTTAGCTATCTCTAGGCACATGTTAGCAGAACCTCACCATCCTGCAGATCACTAAGTCACTGTGGACAGGCGCTGACCCCCAGCACTGACCCCCCCACCCCCAGCACTGACCCCCAGCATGCTTGTATCTGCCCTGGCTCTCCAGCCAGAAACCACACATTGAAGGTGAAGAGGACAGGACATGACCAGCTGTGTTTTCCTTTCTCCTTGCCTCTGCCGGAGACACCCATGTTTAGGTCCCTGTGCACAGCCCGGAGCTAACGAGGGGCGCTTATCTGTGTCTGCTAAGTTACTGGAGGGTGTTTAGTTTGTTCACTATCCTCACTAACATCATCATGCTGACGTGATAAAGAGCAAAAAAGAACTTGGAAAAGGGTCCTGTGTGAGCTTGGAACTCACCAAACAACGCCGAAGGTCAGAGGAAGCAGTTTGATCATGAGGAGATAAAGACCTGGGGCCTATTTTTAAACTTTCTTTCGGAACTGAAGGCCCCTGGTAGGAGAGGGGAGCACAGGCCCAGGAAGCGGATCACCGTGGAGACGAGATGGTGTCATTCCGGAGCACAGCTGAGCACATAAAGCTAACCCCCTCTTCCTCCTCAATCCAGCAAACATTTGGTTGGCTGTTATGCAGCTCCCAGCTCTGCCCCAGAAGGTCTTTGTTTATCTTCGCAAGGACAATTAAGTGACAGGAATGTGTAATATAGTGAAGTGTTGCCAAAACAAACAGCCCTCTTAAAACATCTAGAAGCGGCTCTTCTTGCCTGTGTTTCTGCAAGAGTCAGAAACCACTTGCTAATAGCTTAATTCCATTTCTCTGCAGACAGGCGGATCCGATTGCAGGAGAGGGAGTATGTGGTCTGCTGGGTTCTGGAAGCCGCGGCCGGCCCGCGTTCCCTCACAGAGTGGAACCACTGACTCACTCTGCAACCTGGGGTTACCTCGCTAACCCCAGAGGGCTTGTCGTCCACCCAGCTGGAAAATTTGGTAAGATGGGCGACAGGACTGAAAATCATTTGTGGCGCAGCCGCTCTGCCTGACCACCGGGTATGGTTGGAGACTGCTGGGCCTGCCCCTCTGAGTAGCAGTCCTGGGGGCTGTGACTGGCGAAGGTGAGTCTCACAAGACCCAGTGAGAGGTCCTGCCGGTGAGACTATCTTCTAGAGGAGAGGGAAACCTCCTTGCAGAGTATTGGGACTCTGGATTCCCCTCTGGCCTCAGGCAGGAGTCCTATTTCCCTATAAAATGGATCGTAAATGGGACTCAGCGGCACCTAGACCCCCAGCTCACCCGCATGTAGGGACCACGGTTCCCAGGGTCGGTACTCTGCGGCACCCTGCGGCACCCTGTGTGTTCCTTGCGCCACACAGCCGCAGCATCTGCGGAGACTTAGAGCATCAGGTCCGCTTTGGTGAGACAGGAATGAGCTTGAGGAGAATGAGCAGTAAGCCCTTCCCTGCATCTCCAAAGGGGGAGAGGTGACATACAACACACGCACTTGAATGGAAAGATAACTGATTGAAAACTGGTGAGTTAAGCTGAAAGAGAAAACAATGTGAGGAAGGGAATATTCATCTTCTAGAAAAGGGACGTTCGGTACCACGTCTGGGTTTCTGAAGGACGGAAACATATCCCAGGATAGGAGAGTGACTTCGGATCCCGGAAGGGACAACATTTCAGTCCTGCAGGCCTGGCCTTTGAAGAAGGTGAGACTTCTGATAAAATCTACAAAAGTCTAGACGGGTCACGTGCAGTTTTCCCTCAGGCACAAGGGAGTTTCCAGGCTGCCTAGGAAACTGATAAGTTGTGCCTGAATTGACTCTTTTACCCCCACAGCTGATGATAATTGGTTTGTGTTTAAGACATTCATTGGCCAATCTAGTCCTAAACAGGACAAAGGAGAATGGTTCTGGATAAATAACCATTGGGAGGAGAACAAGGGGAACAAGACCCTTATGGCTGGTTGCTATACTAACTTCACAAATCCAAGGGGAGCCACTGACGGGGCAGAGCGTTCATCTCTTCATCTGCCACGGAAGAAACCTGTCACCCCTTTGAGAGGGGCTGAAAGACGGTGTGAGTAGCCATGTGAAGTCTGCCCTCCGCCTGGTGATTCTAGACATGACTTTCAGGGACCAGCTCAAAGTTTGAAGCCCTTGATGTCCTTCCTAGGAGGGGTACGTGGATCTACCATTACCTCCCAAAGAAGCAAGAGGAAAACACTGACATCAGCCTGGGTTGAATGAGATTAATTAGAACCGATAAGAGTTAAGAATGAGACTACTGCGTGTTGTACGCAACTAATGAATGATTGCACGCTACAACAAAAACTTATGATGTACTATATGCTGGCTAACTGAACATAATTTAAAAAAAAGGAATGAGAATAAGAAGATAAATTCAGGGGAATCCAAGAGAATAAATGCTTAATAGTAGGATTTTGGGCCTAATTTACCTGAGTAGAGAGGTTGGGCTGACAGAGGACTTCCCAAGACCCCTACTCTCAAGTGACTGACAACCACCTGTCATTGTCATTCATTCAGCAGACATTACTGATGGCCATTCACTGGCACAACGCTGCCACAGGTAATGTGGATTCAATGATAGACAGCACGACAATCTGAAATACAGACTACATGAGCATGGACCCAAAAGATATAGGATGCATGATAATATAGACATGCCAAATTAGCAATTCAGAGTCATATGGGCATTTTGATTTAAAAAAAAGACAGAGAGGTTATTTATTTAAATAAAATTGAATTGGAAAGGAGAGAAAGTGTAGCCTTCATCACAAAAAGAATAGCATAAATAAGGGACCAGAAGGCTGGTAATGCAAGACATGTTCCATATAGAGGAAGATCCATTTAGTGGAAGACAGGGTATAAGATTAGTAAGAGAGGCACCTGGGTGGCTCAGTGGGTTAAGCCTCTGCCTTCGGCTCAGGTCATGATCTCAGGGTCCTGAGATTGAGCCCCGCATCGGGCTTTCTGCTCAGCAGGGAGCCTGCTTCCCCCTCTCTCTCTGCCTGCCTCTCTGCCAACTTGTGATCTCTTTCTCTCTGTCAAATAAATAAAATAAAATCTTAAAAAAAAAAAAAACAAATAATATTAGTAAGAAATCTTGAATGATAGACTTTGTTCTATAGGCAATGGGAATATTTGAGTGTTTGGGTCATTCATTTATTCATTCATTCAACAACCATTGCTGGAGAGCCTTACATATGCCAGGTCCTACAGCAGGCTCTGGAAATTTCAGAAAAACAGGAATTTGTCCCTGCCTTCAAAGCACATACATTATAGGAGGAAAACATTCTGCAAACAAGTAACTGGCAAAAAGCGATGCAATCGCACAGTAGATATGGCCACCTTTGGTATGAGACAGAGCTGGGTTTAAACGTCACATCTGCCACATGCCAGCTATTGGATCTGGACAAATTATTGACATTTCTCATCCGTAAAATGAAGCTAATAATGGTATCTGTGCCATAGAGTTGTCATGAGGCTTAAGTAAAGTAACAAATATAAAGCACTTAACACAATTCTGAGCACATCAAAACACTTGATGCATGTTCACTATCATTAAAATGATCATTTTCAGGACTGTCATTAGTGTCCACAGAAAAGGAGCAATCAGCACTACTGGAGGGAGAAGAGATGAGTCCAACAGGAAAGCTTCTCAGAAAACACAATGGTATGTCAGCTTTTGAGGGGATGCATTGAAATTCACCAAACATGGAGGTCAGAGCATTCTAGGCAACAAGCAGAAAAGCATGGAGACAGGCAACAGGAGTTCGAAGGTCTTGTGAAGAGTTCTGTGTGGCTGGCCATCACGGCACAAGGAGGCATGTGGGACAGTAGCTGGGACCGGGGCTGGCTGATCGTCTTGAGCCTGGTATGCCTGTGAATCAGACTATAGCCTGTCAGCTCCAGGGCTCCTTACTCTCCATAGTCCCAGAGCCTCTGCTGCCTCTTGTTGGCTTTCACACCAGCTTGCCCTACGAGATCTGGTTTCTCCTATGATTGGCTGAACAGGGTAACAACTTTCACCTAGCTCCTAGCCACTGATGAATGAGTTTTACGGTGAGCGGTCTGTGAATGAGTCCCTTGTCTCTACACCACTCCCCTCAGTTTATAAGTACTATCCCCTGACTTCCACCCCTGACCCTTGTCATGCAAGTACCATGCTGTTTCTTGTCTGGGTGATATTCCTTCCTTTTTACCCATCTATTATCTGTCCAACTTCTAAGACTCAAATCAAGAATCTCTTTCCATCTCTTGTTCTTGGATAGAACAATTCAGCACCCAAAAATGGTCAGGTTCCCCCGAGTTAATTTATAAATACAAACACCTAAAGCAAATACCAAATACCAAAAAGTTTTTTCACAATGGAGCTCCATAAGTTGATACTAAAATTAGAAAAACAAAATAAGAAAAGTTACAAGAGGATTAAGGATATTAAAACATCTTGTAAATCCTCTATAATTCAAACAGTATGGTACTGCTGTGTGAACAGACAGGTAAACAAGAAAAGAACAGAAAAAAAAAAGCAAAAAACTAGACCCAAGTACCCATGGAAAATTAGTGTATGAAAAAGGTAGTATTTTAAATCACTAAAACAAAGATGAGTGTTTTAATGAAGCTGCTGGGACAAACTGGATAGCCATTTGGAAAAGGATAAAACTAGACTCATATCTCATGTCCTAAATAAGAATAAACATCAATGAATCAGAGACAAAAATGAAAAAAATGAAATGACACAGATGGGAGAAGATTACGTGGGTGAATTCTCTATAATTTTGGCGTAAGGAAAGACTTTTGACTATGACTTAAAATTCAGAGGCAATAAAAGAAAAATTTACAAAAAAAAATGTCGCATGGCAAAAAAACCCCGTTATAAACAAAGTTGACAAAGACAAACTGGAAGCTATTTGCACATATGTTATAAATAAAGAGCTAATATCCCTCATACATAAAAAATTCATTTAAAAATCATAGAAAGAGACCTGGTAGGCCTGACTAAACAAAACAACAATAAAAACAAGCAAAAGACATAAACAAAATACACACATATGCATATTTGAACACCACTTGAACATATGAAGAGAAATAAAATTTTAAAAGACTCTGAGGTACTATTTCTCACCTATGTGACTGGCAAAATTTTTAAAGTTTGACCCTACATTTTGTGGGTAAAGTTTTGGGGAAACAGGAATCCTCAATATCTTGCTGGGGGGAAGGAAAATTGGTATAACATTTAGGAGGAGAGCGTTACAGTATTTAACAACATATGTGTTTACCTTTTGACTCAGCCATCCCATATCCAGGAACTTACTTTGAAGGTACACTTCTGGAAATGTGGAAATATACATACAAAATGTTACTCATGAAGCATTGTCTGTAATTGTAAATATTAGAAATATAGCCAGGTCATTTTAGCCACATGATGGAGTACTACACAGCCATAAAAATAATTGAGGGTGATATTTGTGAATCACATTTTTAAGTGAAAAAAGAAAAGTACAAGAAGATATTGACATGGTGCTGCCTTTTCTACAAAAGTGGAGAAAATAAGAAAATACATGTTTCTCCTTAAAAAACAAAGGATACTCAGAGATACAAGAGATAGATGTGAAGGTAGAAGAAACAAGAGGTGGGGAGTGACACTTCTCTGAGTATTTTTGTATAGCTTTGACTTTTGGAATTATGTTTATGTCCTCAAAACAATTATGCAATAATGAAGTTTTTATAAATGGGGAAAACAAAACCTAAAATGGAATGCAAACAAAAACAAATAAACTTAACTGTATTTCAAATCAATGACATAATCTCAGCAAAGGAGGGGGAAACCAACCCAAGTAATTTTTGAACACAGATTCATATACTCTCAGACTAAATATAACAAGAACTATAAATAAATATGAACTCAAGTTAGTTAAATTTGCCACAGTTTGTCACAGTCATATGGGTCAGTAATTATAAAACTGCTCTCAGTGCAGTAAATACATTACAAAATGTACATTACATGCAAAGTAAATACATTGAGGATAATGGGGCCAGATTTCTCATTGTCAGAGAAGGTTGTATTGGATTAGAATTGGAGCTATCAGATGGCCTCATGGTTTATTTTATATTTATACATTACAGATATATATTTTACTTCTATATCTTTGTAGGTATATAGACATTGATGTTATACCTACGTCTATGTAGATACAGGCGTGTGTATACATGTATCTATTTTTATGTCCACCGAGAGGACCCAGAAGCCATTGCACTCCAGTAGCAATGAACACTACTATGCCCAGATTTAGTTTCTGAATTTCAAACCATTCTCCACTAAAAGAAAATAGAGTCACTTGGAGATATGGCTGATTTCACAGCCAGCACGGGAAAAGTTCAAAATGAATCTGTAGTATCTTCTTATATAACAAATTAAGGAAATTCTCCAAGAATAAGGGCACAGAAGGAAGTCGGAAGGGGTTCCCACTGCCAAATATGGCATAATATGGGCATCAAAATAAATGATATTTACAGATTATCTATTGAATAAAATAGGAATCCATAAGTTCATACTGATATGAATGAATGAATGCATGAATGAATGAATAAATGAAGGAGTAGGAAAAGCTATTCCCTATAATATATTGCCATAAAATAGAGAAGAAATAAAAGAGTTTTAAAAATCATTTCACAAGACAATTATCATATGATCTCTCTGATAAGAAGAATTTGAGAGGCAGGGAGGGGGGTCGCGGGGGGTGGGGGAGGGAAACAAAAAAAGATCAGATCGGGAAGGAGACAAACCATAAGAGACTCCTAAACTCATGAAACAAATTGAGGGTGGCTGGGGGTAGGGATAGGGTGGCTGGGTTATGGACATTGGGGAGGGTATGTGCTATGGTAAGTGCTGTGAAATGTGTAAGCCTGATGATTCACAGACATGTACCCTGGGGCAAATAATACATTATGTGTTAATAAAAAATAAAATAAATAAATAATAGAAAATAGAAAAAAACAAAGACGATTAAAAAAATCATTTCACAAATATCCTTGTAATAATCTATTCAGCAAGAATCATCAATAAATGTTAAAACTAGTGGGTGAAAGCTTGACAAGAAATGGTATATCTACACAATGGGATACTACCTTACCCCACTTAGAATGGCAAACATTAACAAGACAGTAAACAACAAGTGTTGGTGAGGCCAAGATCTATAAGGAACTTATCAAATTCAACAGCCAAAAACCAAATAATCCAGTCAAGAAATGGGCAGAAGACATGATCAGACACTTCTCCAAAGAAGACATACAAATGGCTAACAGACACATGAAAAAATGTTCATCATCATTAGCCATCAGGGAAATACAAATCAAAACCACAATGAGATACCACCTTACACCTGTTAGAATGCCAAAAATTAACAAGACAGGAAACAACAAGTGTTGACGAGGCCAAGATCTATAAAGAACTTATCAAACTCAACACCCAAAAAGCAAATAATCCAAGAAATGGTATAACTACATTGTCTCAAAATACCTTCTCACAAAATACTTATTAATGACAAGGGGAAATGGTAAATTTAAAGAAATTAACCTAGTGAACACCTTCTGAACCTTGTAATCCAATTTAATATTGCCAGTAATGGGACACACTGATATCATGTATCTACTGGTGTGATGCACTAAGAAGGACACAGTTTTACATCTGTGGGGCTCCTGTCAAAAATGCATAAACTTACTCTCATCATGAATGAACATTATGGACACTGAAGTCAGAGTTTCCTCTTTGGTTCATATTTCTCTGCAAAGATTTCTATCATGCATTTATCACATGCATGGCAACTATGCACTGATGGGTCCGCTTCCTCCTGGACCTAGGTTTCTAGAATCAGGAACAAAGTTATTTATCTCTGAATCCTTCCATGTATATTGCCTTCTTATGCATAACTTAATAATCAGATTTATTATACTATATTTCAAATACTCCTTTGCCTGGTTTTCTCCCTCATTTTAGTAAGAAAACCCAACTGGTGATGGTTTAAATAAGAAAGGCAGTTGATTACCCTATAGAAAATTACATCTAGATGCACACAGTTTCAAAGTTGGATCAGCAGCCTAATGATTTTATGGGATTAATGAGCATCTCTCTGATTCGATTGGCCTTTCCTTCAATTTCAAGATGGCCGCTACTGCTTTATACATCATGGTCTTGGGAACAGGGCACCAAGAAGTAAGAAAGTAGATGGTTGGCTCAGGCCTTTTATCAGGAGGAGAACATTTCCCTAAGTCCCTGGTAGATTTCCCTTGAAGTTTTGTTCACATGCTAACTCCTAGACAAATTACAAGTCATCCTCTCTGGCCAAACACATTACTATCTGAACAAAATGGGGGGGTCTGTTAAGAAGGAAGAACAAGGAGGATCTACTGAGTGGGCAGCATTAGTGCCTCCCCTACTCATTCACTAAACTGTAAGTTCTCCAATGGCAGAAACTGATTCTTACTCATTTTTATTCACTTTTCACCTCCAGGGTATAGCATAGCACCTGACAATAGATGCTCAATAAATGTTTGTTGAAAGAATGAAAACGACCAAGCATGGATAGTGTAAGAAAATATCAAACATGAGGAAGTAACAAAGTTACAGAAATGTACAAAATCTTATAATCTTGGACTTAGGCCTCAAACTCTCAATTCCCTTCACAGAAGGTAACTCGACGAAAGGAACGAATCATAAAGGTGTTTTGTGTTTCAGGGTGGTCAATCTTGCATGAATAAGATGGGAAGTAGGAAGCTTTAGGCAGAGAGACTGGTCTATCTGTGGAGATGCTTCACATTGAAAATGGACAGCTGAGATTGCACGTAACGAGAAATGCACAGAAGGGCAGGCTCCGTGTGGCCCCCACGAGGTATGGTTGCTGGAGGTTCTGCCATCACACCCAGAAGCCGCACACCCCAAAGAAGCAAAGATGGACTCTTCAGCATTTTAGGCACAAAGAAACTTTTGCCAAAAGGTCCATAGTAGACCTTTTGTCCTCACACTTCTTCGAAAATATGGCCACGTACCCATTCCTAAACCAGCCCCTGGAAAGGGGAATGGAATCAGTGCGACTGATTTAGGTTCGTCGTTCAGGGTGGGGTGGGTGCTGGTGAGAAAATCTGCAAGGAGGCTCTTCCGGTTTAGGAGTCATTGCCACCATGTAGCTTAAGGAATTTCAAAAGTCTGAACTTGTTTTATTTATTGTGGGTAAAAATAGTTATGAAAGTAGGATGGAAGAGATTTTCAAGAGAGGACAGTCATTCACTGAACATGGAGGGGGCAAGCGAGAGGGGGAAATCAAAGAGGTTCTGACATTGAATTTCTCCTCAAACTTGATCTACAGCAACAACAGAGAGATAGGGAGCCACTTACTATTTCCAGAAACTTGGAGACTATTCCCAAACTGAAAGTTCACTTGTGGTTAACAAGGAACAAACAAACAAAACCCAAAGCGACTCACAGAATGCGGGGCTCAGAGCACTTCATTATGTGGCAAGACAGGGGTTGGGTCAGCTAAGAACAGCATAGGCAATAAATTCTTCATGTGGCTCATGACCACTTCACCTCCCAGATGGTTGAAAAAGTGAAAAGGAGACACATTCTTCTGCTCCGAATTTTGATCAGTTGGGACAAATTAGGTAAGAAGAACAACTCTGCAGAAAGTAGCAGCTCACAGTTTGGGAAAGCAGGGAAGGATAGCATTAGCTCGGTCAGACATGAGCTTTTAACATTGTGAGGGTGGCTGCTCAGAGTTCAGAGAAAAGATAGGAGGTTAGAGACTCCCATGAAGACATTCTGCCTACAGTTCCATCTGGTGTGGATAGCATAGGACCAGGAGGGGGGCCACAAGACGTTTTGTGGCTTCCCAAGGTGCTTTCTGATGATCCCTGATTTTCAAAGAGTATCTATTAAAAGATGGAAGGAGTTATCATCCCAGAGTGGCTAATACCTTGACCATGGAGTCAGACAGAATACGGAGTAAATCCCGGCACTGACTCTTAGTCGCTGTGTGGCCTCAGACAAGTTGTGCAACTGCTCTGTGCCTTCATTTCCTTGTCTTTAAACCCTGCGTAAGAAGTCCTTCCCAACTGGGTCGTTTAGGATAAAGAAGATCATGTATGTAGAGAACATTATCATGATGCCTGGCACAATGTAACTGATACGTGTGTATCTATATCCTACAAACAGATTGTAGAATCCACAATGTGGACTATAGAAACTACAATAATAAAAAAAATAAAAAGTCAGAAACATTTTCCACAATTCTATATTCTAGGAGTCTCTTCAGCATGCTCAGAGAATTCAATCAGTAGAGAAAACACCAAAGGAAAAAAGGAAACTCACTGTCCCCAACAAGCCTGCTGAGCTCCTCTCCCCAAACGTAACCACCGCTAACAGTTTCTTATGATTACTTCTAGAAAACATTCCAAAACAAGTTTTATTTTTGATTAAATGCCAAATAGGATGCCAAAAAAAAAAAGTAGAAGTTGATCAAATATGGTGTGTGGTGAAATATAAATTAATAGCAGAAGCAAAAGAACACACGCACCCAATTCGCCTCCTCTTCTTCCTTTCCTCCCTCTCCCCTTCTCCTCTTTCCTCCCTTCTCCCCATCTCTTCCTGTCCTTCCTTCTCTTTTCTCCATGCCAGGTAGGAAGACTGGAGCCCAGCAGCCTGAGAGAACTGAAGATCCAGCCAAGAGAGGAGCCTGCCATGTGCCTGGCAGAGCCACACAAGGTCAGCAGGTGGGCCTCGGTGACTTATCTCCGGGAGCTGGGGGGACCCAGGAAGAAAGGATGGGAACGCTGCTCCTCATGTGTAAGGAACTTTGGTGACAGGAGAACGGGCTCCCAAATCTCAGAAAGTACATCAAAGTGGATGCCCCCTGTAGTAGACTAGTCACTTCAGTGTGGAACCTGAGCGCCTTCTAGAATGGTTGGGTAAGGGAGACGTGACTAACTGGGAAAGGAGATATAGAAAGCCCAAAATGGACCCAACACCTTCTCTTCTCTGACAGGTTCACTGGACCTAGACTCTACAAGGAATGTTGGGAGATACAGTGGATCTGGGTGTCACGAGGCAATTGACCACATTGGGAAAGTAGAGAGTGTGATCTGGGGATAAAGACGTTCATGCGGCTTCCTAATTAGCTGGGGCCACCAGAGGTGAAGGATGCTGAGGAGGGGACCTGACGGGTGGCATCCAAGAAACCATCCACATCATCCTACTCAGCAAGGCCATGGTTGGCAGGAGAGCTTAGCCTTATCTGACATCCTTTTTCTTTTTTAAAGGAGAATGTGCTTTAATGTTACATGTATAAATCAAAATGAAGTTTTAAATTTTTTAAGTATTCTAATAATAAAATGTTTTAATAGAATTTTATAATAAAATTTCATTATTAAAAGAACATGATTGTAATAATAAAATATCCTTTTGATGTTTCCCCACCTCTGTCTAGGGAAATTCCAAACATCTAAGTTCTTTGTGCCGAAATGATTGCAAAAATTGCTAGAATTATTACCCCATTCCTATATAGCCATATTTTGCACCAAGACCTTGCAGCATCTTTCATCATGAGCTGTCCCTGTTCCTCGAACAGCGGGGTCTAGTGACTTGCTCTGGCTAATAAAACGGAGAAGTGGTGGTACGACAGACCCACTCCAAATGAACCGTACTGTTTGTTCCACAGCCTCACAAATGCAAACCCTCTGCCCAGTTTACCCACCTCCTCCCTCGCCCGTCCTTCATCTGGCTGATTCTTCCTCCTCCCTGGAGACTCATCTCAGGCACCACCTTTGCCAGGCAGCATTTCCTGGGCTCCCTTCTCCAAGCCTCTTCCTCCCTCCCGCCTCTCCTCTGTGCCGATGGTCCTCATCGTGCCTCCAGCACAAGCTCTCCTCCTGGGTTACAGCATCTGTGAATCCAGCTTTCCGTTCTCGCTTCACTAGGAATTCGCTGAAGGTAGAAATCGTGTCCTTTGTCTGTTATCTCAACAACGACTTCAATTCCTTATGCTCTCAAAGTATCTGTTCCACAGTATGACTAAGTGTACAAACAAACCCAAAACTAAAGAGAGCATATTTAGGTTTGAAAAGAGAAGAGATAAAGGATATTAATGCTACCAATGTAATATATATATCAGGAGCTTGGGAATAGCTACAGGTTACCAATCAGATGCTCAATGGTCCAGAGTAAGGCAGCAGATACAGTTTCGATCCTTTAGCCATCCACCCCTGGCAGGCAAAACACGTGTTCCCCAAAGCAGAGGTCACCACTGATGAAAACAACCGTATCTGTACGGGGTCCCTGAAAATATCCCGTGAAATCCGTCTTTTAGCTGGGGACCAAGGTCATGCAGCACCGTGTCTGGGAAGCCTAGCTTCCATCCACAACCGAGCTGCTGTTTCCATCACTTTGAGGAATCGGGGATCGGCAATCCTCCACGCCATATCATGTGCACAGACAGCATTTATTGGTTGCCCCAAGGAAAAGACTCCAAAGTAACATGGTAACTTTCTTCAAAGAATTTTTGAAGGGTCGTTGTATGGAAGAGGAACCCTCTATCTACGATCCTAACAAAGCAGAGTGAGGACCAGTGGAGGTTGAAGTTGCACAGATAACATGCATGGGCCGGTGTTCTAATCATTAGATTTGTTTTAAAATGGAATGAACAACCCTTAAGAAACAGTGCCTTTTTTGGTCCTTGGAGATGTCCAAAGAGAAACTGGCTGACAGCAATATCAGCAAAGTTGCAAGAAAGTTTCATGCTGGGGAGTCCCCTCTGCTTTTTTGGCGATTCAGCCAAAGATAGCTCTCTTTGGGAATTACCGAGAGCCCGCTTCCCGCAAACTACCTGCACTGATGACAAGGACCTGCCGAAGCATGGTAAGCATGTGAGATGATCGCTGCCCAACTCTGAGACTCTCTTCATGCAAACAGCATCTCAGCCGCCATCCTATCTGCAGAGCACACCATCCCCCGGCCGCCTGAGACAGCCCGGGGGTGGACACGTGACACAAGCCTGAATTTCAGAGATGGAAATTTGGGTATAGTGGGGCAACTGCCTTCGGACATGCCCACCACGGGACACAGGAAGCTGCTCTGCTGAGAACTACACAAATAAACGCTGACCCAGCGAATACTATGTGCCAGGCACTGTTCTAGGCGTGGGCGAGCCTGCAGGAAACAAGCCAGATAAAATTCCTGCTTTCACGAAACTCACATTTACTACAGGGCCAGGAAACAGAGATAAGAGGCAGAGAGAGAGAGATTGGGAGAGAGCAAAAGAACAAGGCTTGAGTTTCCTGGCAGGCCCCTGAGAACCGCCTGTGGGTTCTGTGAGAAACCCCAATGGTTCTCCAAAAAACTCCCTGCTTGCTTATGCCGACCTGAGCTGGGTTCTGTCCTTTGCAACCCCGAGAGTCTTTAACTAAGAGTCCATATGAAATGCATTTGGCTTCACACCCATCCTCTTCACAACCACTTTGGGACAGGTAAGCAGGGGATCTTTTTAAGATCAGTGGGTCAGACGCTAGTGGAAAAGAATGAGAAAACTTTTCTGGCCATCCTTCCACCTACCCGTTCCTGAATTTAGGGGCTCTGGCTCTCTACTCTCCATAATAAGGAAGACAGAGGGAGGCGGCTTCCCAGATATTCAGGATGGCCGAACAAAGGTTACATGGTAGGCAGAGTTTCACACTCCCCACTGCACCCAGGTATTACGGTTATTTAATATTCCTACAGAAATGTGTGATAAGCAAGGAAGTACATTCTCCACCCAGGCTTACAATAATAAATAAAATCATTCCAAAACAAGGGGAATAAAAAGTTCATTCCCCCAAGAGCTTGGAGGGGGAGAGGCAAGTCGAATAATACAGGACAGCAATGTGGCCTGAGATGTGTTCAGGAAATTTTCAATAGACCGTGTCCCAGCATGGTCAGGTTTCCGGGACTTTCTGAGAGAGCCGAGGGAGAGCTGTGTGGATGGCCCGGGGCTGGCGTGCTTATTTTGGGGGGGGGGTTTCAGGTCCTAGGACTGTGTGTCCCCCTCCTCCAAGGAGCCTCTGGTCCTCAGGCTTTAAGTTTTGGAATCTTCAATTTATTAAGAAATAGGGTAGGAGATTAAAAAGTAAAAACAAAAAACAAAAAAAAGCACCTTCCCATTTCACCAAATCTGCTCTTATTATAATGACTCTGAGATGCAGATCTTCTTTCAATATTCTGCTTGCTGATTAATTTCCTGTTGACTCCGAAGGTAACTGAAAACCTCTTGGACGAAGCAGAAATTGCCCTAATGCAAGTGATTCTTAGTAACAGGACTGAGTCACTCGGGACGGCCTTCGGGGCCTTCCTCTCAGTTCCGTGTGAGTGGGGGGTTTCTGGCACTTGACAGTTTACGATGTGTCCGCTCATAAACATGTTCAACATAAAGTCATTCTCCTCCCTTTTCCAGCGTCCCAGGAGGGTCCAGCTTGTGTTCAATTCTGGAGGAGCGACCCTCGTCCAAGTTGTGAAATCGGCTCTGTCTGCCCTCATCCTCCTCCCTGGGCCCCTTTCTTTGACCTTTCCCATCAGTCTTGACACTTACCTCTCTCTGCATGTCCAGGTTCCTCATTTTTCTGTATTCACCCAGTATCACAACCTGCAGAAAGAAAACACTTTTATATCAGTCATGTACACTTCAGTATGAACTTAAGTTGATTACTTCTCCGGGGGGCATTCACATATAAACCCTCGCATTTGAAGGGCAGGGAGGTTTAAGGGGAACAGCAATGGGATGATTATTCAAAGACTCCAAACCCCTTTCAGCTGGGTTTCCTGGGCCAGGCACTTCACTTCTTAGCCTTGATTTATTTTTTTAATTCTATATCATCAGACGTTTAACTGGATAATTTCTAATAGCAGGGGGAGGGGGATATTTGAGGAGAGCTGGAGCCTCCCCAGGTCTAGGAGCCAATCACACTGTGTTCAGTCTCTTTCATCTAAGTGCCAAGGGATCCGAAGGCACCTTCCAGCAGCTGAGATCCAATGTCTGCAGATTTTCTGTCTGGGAAATTTCCTGCCAGGACTTTATGCAAGGAAAGCCATATTTATCATTCTGGGTATTTATTCACACCTAAAGTGTGAATATTTATTCACACCTAATTCTAACTTCCTCACACGACCTAAAACAGTGTGAGCACCACGAAGTCAGTCTACAACTAAGAAATGTAAGAGCACACAAGTCCAAAACTCTCCATGGAACTGCCAGCCGCCTCTTGGCCCCACACGGTGCTTCCCATATGGCTCTCCAGATGGGACGGCGGTTCCCAACCTTGGTCACCCATAAATTCCCTGAGGAGCATTTAAAAGAAGTGTGGTACCCAGGTCACCTCCTGGACCAGCTCCGTCAGCCTTTCTCTCTGCAGTGGGGCCAGACAACAGTATCTGAAAATCTTCATAATTCCGGTTTTCCTCAGAATCAAGGACCCCTTTCAGGACCTATGCGGGACCCGGAGATCCATCCCCTGCCCAGCTAAAGGAGCTACTCACCTTTCTCCTTTTTCTCAAAATCTTGTAGATTAAGGAGTCTCCATTTTATGACCTTGTTTCACTGGGGAAATCAGACTTTGTATGTACCTTCTTCTATTGCAACCTCATTTTACCTTGAATAACCCACGTGTCAACCTCTGGGGCATCCCAGTCCCTCAGACTCTGGGGTCTTCCTGTCCTTTAAGATGCTCAATTAAATTTCTTTAAGCATTTGCCTGATTTATCTGAGGATTCCAAGGACCTGCCTTTCCGTCCACACCTCTTCTTGCTTTCCCTAAACTGTTTCTCTCTACTCTCTGTGTTATCTCCTGCCGCCATCATCCATTTTTCCCATTGTTCACCATGGTCAACATCCTCCCCCTTCCTTCATTCTCTCAAAGCACAACTCATGAAACACTGTGTGTGTAACAGGTTTTATGGATAGTTTAGTGCTAATAAAGGGCATTATCACACAGAACAGCACAGGCATCAACCTAAAATTGAACATCAGACTTCATCATCTTAAGATCCAGAAGCCATGGAAAATTCCAGTCACACAGAAGTATTTTTATTTTTGGGCCACACCCATGCAAGAGACTTTGTCATCTCTTCTCTTGCTGTTAGACTCTGTTCCTCCAAATTCTTGATCTTTTTTTTAAAAAAAGATTTCATTTATTTATTTGAGAGATAGAGAATGAGAGAGAGAGAGAAAGAGAGAGAGAGAGCATGAGAGGGGGGAGGGTCAGAGAAAGAAGCAGACTCCCTGCTGAGCAGGGAGCCCGATGCGGGACTCTATCCCGGGATTCCAGGACGTGAGCCGAAGGCAGTTGCTTAACCAGTTTAACCAACTGAGCCATACAGGCGCCCCTCCTGATCATTTTTTTAATGCAAGGAAATTCACCTTTCAAGATCTTAGGCTAACCTAGCTTCTGCTGACTTTAACACATCTCTCTCTGCTCATTTGCTTGGCAAAACAGAAGGCCAAAAGCACAAACGAATGCAATGCACAGTGGTTAACATAACATTTTCCTTCTAGCCTGGTCACTGTTCTGAGCAGAGACACTCGCCGAGGTCATGGCTTCCATGGGTCCACTCTCCTAGTTCCATGGCACCCGTTCTCGTCGGATCTCAGCTCCCTGATTTAGCCAACAGTCCGTGGCTGAGTAGCTACGTGATGTCTCTGCTAGGGTCTGGTGGGGCCAGCAGAACACCAGAGCTGGGGGGAACTCAAGGAGAATCCAGCTCCTCCACTCAGGGGTGAATAAAATCAAGAGCAGCCTGGTGTCAGCCCAGGAGAGTGGTGTGGCTCGTGGCTGGCACTCAGGCCTCCTGGATTCATACGCAGATACACAGCAGTATGGCCTTGGATGAACTTCTCTGCACTGCTATTAGCTTCGAGGCTAATAATAGAGCCCATCTCATCATGCCGATAGGATAAATGAACTATTGCATGCAAATGCCCTGGGAAGTGTGTTTGGATACAGCACATGCTCAATCTTCTTATGACCCAGGGTCCCACGGCCAGTGAGGAAAAAAACAGAACGAGAATCCAAGCCTTTTGACCTCCTGTGCCCCGTGCCTCCTACCTTGGCAGGTAATAAAAGATAACACATAGGTGAGTTTGTAAAATCCTGCCAACTAGCTGGGAGGACAAAACCAAAACATCTAAAACAATCAGGGGCAACCATTAAGGAATGACTGATGGAATAAAGCAGTGATTCCTAATAATAAATCTCTTTATATTTATACACACACGCACACACGCCCTGTAAGTTCTGTTTCTCTGGAGAACCCAGACTCATGGGGTCCCTCACATACTTCCCTATTTCCTAACTCTCTCTCTTCCCTCTTTACTTCCTGTGGTCCTTTCTCTTTAAATCGTCTTCCCCCTGTTCTTGCAGGTGGGGCTCCCCGGGAACTGGAGCCTGGGGCACAGAGTGTTTATGAAGTCATATCTTTGGTGTCCACAGCTGTGAAAAGGAGGACTTTTGTTATGGGCCAGGCTGGACCCTTCTGGAACCTTCCCTCACTGACACAGCACAATGATCCAGGGAGGCCGGTTCTAGGAGTCCTGCTTTACTGAGGTGGAAACTCAAAGCTTGGAGAGGTGAAGTGACTTGTCCAAAGGGACACCGATAATGTTCTTGGAGCTGAGACTTAAGCATAGGCCTTCCAGACAGAGCCCAGGGGAACAGACCGCTTTGCCCCCGGAAGCATCCTTTCTCAGAAACGCTCCTCTCCCCTGCCACCCACCACCTTCAGGCAGAACACTTCCCGCTTTGTCACCACTACCTCCACCCTCTTCAGTGCCGTGACCCAAACGCCAGTGTCGATTATTTTTATAAAATAGAGTTCTGCTTTTGCCTTTCCCTCCCAAGAGAGACCAACTACCCCCTCTCCCTGTCACAAATACTAATACGGCCTTTTTCTTGCTAATTCCCATGTTAGTTTCCTTTCCACTTCTAGCTACTTTTATATCTGGACTGCTGAACTTCCAGCCTCCTTTATAGCCCCCCAGCCTACTCCTACTAAAGATATTCAGCACAGGGTAAGGCGAACCTTTGTCCTCCACTGCTGTGTTTCCATCCCCAGTCTTCCAGAGTATAATTATCTCACTCAAAAGCCTTCATCAAAAGAGCTTGCTTGCATTTTCTTTTCCTTTCTAAGGCCAAATTCCTTATTATAGATGTATTAATTACCTATTGCTGTGTAACAGTATTATAGCAAAATTACTGGCTTCAAACAGCACAGATTAATTATCTCACGGTTTCTATTTGTCAAGAGCCCAGGAACCACTCAGGTGGGTCCCCTGGCCAGGGTCTCGCAAGGCTCTAACTGAGGTGTGGGTTGTGGCTGCAGTCTCATACGAGGCTCGACTGGGGAAGGATCTACTTCTGAGCTACTCAGGTGGCTGCAGCATTCAATGTCTTGCAGCTGACGGACTGAGCACTTTGGGTTCCTGTTGGCTACTGGCCAGAGGCTGCCCTCAGCTCCTTGTTGTGACATATTCTCCACAGACAGCTCGAGACAATGGCAGTTTTCTTCAAAGGCAGGAAAGGAGGGGGTCTCCTTGTACTGTGATCACCTACACATAATCATAGTCCATTACCTTTGCTATGTCCTGCTGGTTAGAAGGAAGCCACAGGGTCTGTCCACACTCAAGGGAAGGGATAAGGGCATGAATGCCAGGAGGCAAAGGTCATGAAGTGAAGCCTCCTGAGATCTCATCTTCTACAATGGGGTGTGAGCACCCCCACCCACACCCACACCCCCTTGCTGCTCCTACTGAGTGTTCCCTCTTCTTTCCACGACTCCACTTCCTGCCTCCTGGTCTTTGCCCAGATTGCCCCAAATTTGGAGGGCAAGGGAAGGAGAATTTTTTCCACCCCCAAACCTTACTCTAAGGACCAGAAAGGCATTTGAGCAGAAGCCCTTCATTGTCAGTTAAGGTAATATAATTTGGCAATGTAACCCAGGGAAAAAAGGGGTCAAATTCCACCCTCCCCTCAACATAAAAGGGGATCAGCACAAATTTACATGAAATAGAGTCAAATGTGTGTAAATGAGAGGAATATGAGTTTTTCATGCTAATCCAATGGCTATAGTTGGAAGGAAACGAACCCTGTTAAATGAGGTGAGATTCGAAGAGAGAATAAACCACAAGCCAGAGTCCAAGCCCTTCCACTCTTTCCCACTGGCCAAAACTCACCTCTCTATATACACTGTCCCTCTCTAGGCCAGTCATCTCAGAGACCAGAATTCACACTTTTTGCTGCTGAACCAGCACAAGTTAGGCTGAGAAGAACGGGGGCCATTACAGAGGATGGAAAAAACAAGAAAGGACCAAACGGTATAGGGCTTGATTATCTCTCTAGGGAGTGGTGAGTTTTACCTTGGGGGAGAAAAGGTATATGAGAGTGTAAACTGGAATTAGTTTCAGCTGGAAAAATCACAACATTCCCAAATAAAAATGACTTAAACAAAAACGAAGGTTGTCTCTCTCTCTTGTTCAAGAAGTCTGGAGATAGCCAGAGCAGGTTGGTAAATAATCCCCGGGGGCAGAGAAGGAGACTCCTTCCTCCATACTGCACTGCCAGGCGCAATCTCCATTCCCAAAGTAACTTCATGGTCAAAGTGACTGCCAGAGCCCCCGTCTTTTACTCCATTTAAGGACACCATGCAGAAGCTACGCACACAGACTTCTGATAACATGGCCCTGGTCAAAAGCAAGTCATATAGTCACACCCGGCCGCGAGGGAGGCTGGGAGCTGTAGTCTTTATTCTGGTCAGCTAAGTGTCCAGATAAAAATCATTCACTTCAAAGGAGGTAAATAAATGCCTACTGGTGGACAACAAGCACCCTCTTGCCCAGGTGTGGAGACTGGAGATGCACCCCCTGCTTGCCCCTGCCAGGGAGGACTCACCGCCTAGCTCTTGGGGCTGCCATCAGCTCCAGCCCCTGCAGGTCTGCCTCAGCTGCGGGGAGATGCCCGACCCAAGGACTTGTCCACTGAGCAGCTGAGATGGAGGCACGGAGACTGGCCCTTCAGCCAGGTGGGGGACAACTCGGAGAGGCCGTTTTCGCTCCAGAGCCCCTGCG
Organism: Potos flavus; assembly: GCA_028534135.1. NCBI lineage: Eukaryota > Metazoa > Chordata > Mammalia > Carnivora > Procyonidae > Potos > Potos flavus. The sequence goes on along the minus strand of CM052895.1, from coordinate 107,211,038 downwards.
GGCTCAGCTGAGGTTGCTGTTGGGAAACTTTGAGGTTCTACTTCTCCTTCATCTCAATCCTGCTCACACTTCCTCCTTTTCACAGCTGTGGACACCAAAGGTACAACTTAATAAACACTCTGTGCCCCAGGCTCTGGTTCCCAGGGAGCCCCACCTGCAAGAACAGGGGGAAGACGATTTAAAGAGAAAGGACCACAGGAAGTTAAGAGAGAAGAGAGAGAGTTAGGAAATAGGGAAGTACGTGAGGGACCCCATGAGTCCGGGTTCTCCAGAGAAACAGAACTTAAGAGGGCGTGTGTGCATGTGCGTGTATGTGCATAAATATAAAGCGATTTATTACAAGGAATTGGTTTGCAAAATTTCAGAGGCTGATAAATCTCAAATCTGCCACGGGGGCTGGCAGGCTCAAGACCCAGGACAGCCAATGGTGCAGACGAAGCCCAAAGGCAGTCTTGCTGGAGAATTCCCTCTCACTCAGGGAGGCTGGGCTTTTTTGTTCTGTTTAGGCCTTCGACTGATTGGATGAGGCCCACTCACCTTATGCAGAGTAATCTGCTTACTCAAAGTTCCCCAATGTAAACGCTAATCTCCTCCAAAAATACCGTCCAAGTTGACCCGTAAGATCGAGACCCAGGAAGCTCCCTTCTGGAACCTCCACGGACCTTCCTTCTTCCCCCAACACACACAGGCATACACGTACCCAGGGCAAGGGGGTGGACACGGGCACCTAGGGTGGCTCAACCGAGCCAGATCCCGGATTGCAGCGTCCCCTGAAAAGGGGTCAGACGTCACAGAAAGCCTGGGTAAAGAAGGTTCCAGGTATTGTGTATTCGCTTCAGGAAAGGTCACAGGGGTTAGGATCCAAAAATACAAAACGGAGAGTGTCTCCCTCCATCGCGGCAGTGACGGCAGCGGCTGGAGCTGTCAGGGAGCATGAATGTATACAAACAATAACCGAGCCGGGAAAGGTCCTTCGGCCCTGCCTTCCATGCGCAGGTGGGAACAGAAAAGAAGAGGCCATCAGGAAAATTCAGCAAGTGTCTGAGCTGACGCCCAGCCCATCCCCCGGCTCAGGGCTGGCCTCACGCCTGTCGGGTTTCCTTGCCCAGCTCCGTCCATCGTTTCCCATCCTTAGCCGATTTGTCCTCTTCCAACTCTTTTTTGTTCTGTTAGCTCTAAGCATGTATTGTAGTCATTTTGTCTTTTCTGTTAGACGATGGGCAACCCAACTACTGTGACGATGTCCACTCTTTCATATGTACTTACAAGAGCCAAGGATGGTTTTATTTCTCACATGCACTCAAAAAAGTTGATTTTATCAAATCAAGATTATATCATTAGGCATGCAGATTACAACGAAAGGGGTGTCAGTCATAGGTTACCATGACTTTCCTGGCCCCGCCCCCCAAAAAAGTGTATATACTCTATAAATGATAGTGGGAGATGTAGAAAAAAGCAATTACTTGTCTTCCTTTTCTTTGTTAGGATATAACCAAGATACGAGAAAAGAAACTTCGAAGACTCAGAAGAGAGTTTGAAGCAGGGCGGCTTGTGCTGATTAAAAAGCCCCAGCCCTCCTGGGAACCGAGACGGAGCAATAACATGATTTGTTCATCGTCAGACAGCTCGTTAGTTGTGGAGCTGGGTTTTTAACACAAGTCTTAACTGCCTTGATATGCTGTAAACGGTACTCAGGTTTCTTGGCTTCTTATTTCCATTCAATAAACCCGTCGTTTTCACAAAAGCAGTATCGCGTGCCAGTGGGACTTTCCAGTGTTTGCTGATGGACTGGCGGATGGTACTTAGACTCTCCCTGAACCCTGACTCTTCTTCTCATCGCATCCACAGCAGGGTCCCCAGGACCCTTGCTGGGCACAGGGCAGGGAGAAGTTCCTGCTAATGCTTCCCAGTATCGGCCCCAAGAGCCCCAATTTTTAGGGATTTGCGACACTTGGCATGTTATTCGATTATAGAATAGTTATCTCCTCCCCACCCCAACCCCCGTCTGCAATCAGGCACATCAAAATGACTTTTAAAAAAAAGATGGTCAGCATGCCTCCTTGAGACGAACACAGCTGTGCCCCTGATGTTGCAAACAAAGGCCCTTGCAGCCCCTCCCTCTGGGAAAATTAATAATACATGAGGATTTTCAGGAATCGCTAGAAGCGTGACACCCACCCTTTACAGATTTCCCGGAAGAATCATTTGTTTCTGACAAATAAGTTCATTTGAGCATGTAATGAAATTCAGTTTGATTTTTAGACCTTTGCAAATGTTTCACGTCCATCAAATTGTGCATCAGAACAAATAACCCTGCGTTGGACCTTGTGGGGGCTCCAACCTGGTGTAAAGAATGAACTAGAACAGGAGAAAGCAGCCTGAGCACCTCCACACGCAGGTCTGGTCTCCAGGTCCTCGCCCGCCTTCCAGCCTCCAGGGCACGGGCCACAGGAAGGCAAACATCTACACTCCCGTCCCGCACCCAACCGTGGGGAGCTTGCTGCTCTCTTCCCACAAAGCAAATTTCTCTTTGCCTTTTGCAGATGAATGTGACTCATTTTCCCTGCTGAGGGTTATGTGATGACCTGCTATGAGCCACATATTCAACTGAGTCATGAGTGCTGACATGCCGGTCGTGCCCACTCGATCACATTTAATGCTCAGATGTTCTATAAAAGCCCTAAACCCACAAAAGCAACTTGATGGCAGGGCTCAGAGCAGATTGGCTGCGGGGGGTGGGGGGGGCACACCCCGCTGTCCCCTCAGCCATTTTTCCCTGAGCCCTGCCCAGACCCCTCCCTGTCCTTCCCTCTCTCTCCACGCCTGGGTCTCCAGGCTGGTCAAATCTGGGTTTAAATGTGCCAGCATGATTTACCCTTTCTTGAGGCTGCTGTCAGTTAGTGGCTGCAGGACCAAGGACCTCACCAACAATCCTGAGCCAGAGCTCACTGTGCTCCCAACCTTTCTTCCTGTCACCTTCCGATTCATTTTCTGTACGCCATGACCCCATCTGGGGAACATTAATTAGCCACCATGTTTTTTTATTATCAGAATTCTAGGAAAGTGACATCTGTATGACTCACACTTCTGCAGTGTAAAAAGTATTTACTATTTGATTGAGGCAGATGCGTTTTGTGCTAGATACTTACTGTACGGATTTATGACTGTCTGTAACCATTCTGGGAAAGAAAAAAAAATCAGCACTATTAGCTGTAAAGAAGGCTTCGCCGTATCACTAAAACTAAGTGAAAACATATGGGATGAAATATCTCTAAATGATCTCATAAATGTCTTTATTTAGAAATACAACAGACTTCCTCTATAATGCTAGTTTCCAGAATAAAGTTAGCACCGCCCTTAGTAATTATATTCTACCACCCGGGGCTCGATAAGATAAGCGGGTGATTTTACAACCTATATTGTCGTCTAGCTAAAGGGTTTTACAATCCATACAGTCTTGAGCTTGTAAAATAAACTATGCAAATTTATGTGGACCAGGGTCTAAATTAATTCAGGTCTAAATAAATCAAGCCCTAGCTAGACCGTGATTTAATTAAAAATTGAAAATATGACTCATGGCACTTAAGTCTGCTGATGTGGCCTCTGCCAAAAGAGGCATCACTGCTGTGACAGACACAAATGCTGGAGGGCTTCAAGGTCTAAATAGAGGGGGGCATCAAGATAAACGTGGCATTCTGAGAGTTCCTGTAATTGCTCAAATCGATGTCTCGAGGGCCGTTTCAGAATAAGGAAGCTCATAATGTCATTCTGCAAATCCACAGATATTCATTTTTATTGTCAGTTTCTCTGCCTCTAGTTTTGGGTTTTTATGATTCTCCGTACCTTCTTGTGAATATGTATATCGTTTTTTTCAAACTGGATTTTTATTTCTGTTTTTACTCTGTATCTTATTATTTTTATCAACTATCTTCTCCCCTTCTATTTTCCGTAACAGCTCCACTGCCAGCAGCGGCCCTACTGTGTCCCAGGGGCTTGTGCAAATCCGCCTGTTTAGGAGGCTTCCTTCCCTGGCTGGGGTGTTTCTTCAGCCCCGTGCCTCCAACGAGGACCTGTGACCACCGTTGGGTGACCCTGGGCATGAAGCAGATTTCAGGGCGGGGCACATGGGGCAGGGATGTCTGTACCCCAACCAGGACACAGGAGCAGCCCAGCCCGTGTGTGCTTATAGAGATCTTGGGACAGTCTCTGAAACCTCGGTTCTCCCGGAAACCTTGGGGCACATGGTCCCCACATCCCCGATGGTGCAGGTGGAGAGGAAGCTGCGGCCCCAGCAAGACGCCAGGTAAGTGAAGTTTGCCTCCATTCCAGCTCTCCCCTCTTGTCTGTGCGCGTCCCACCCGCTCCACCCCACTCACCACTGGCTCCTTCCCGGAGTGCTCTCTGGGCAGCGCCATTTTGCAATAGATTCTTCACCAATTTTTCCAATTAAAACCTTGCCATCACATTGGTGTTTTGAGAAGAGTCTTTCATGCCTTCGGGCAACGGAATCAGGAATTTGGGAGTTTGGAGTCTCTGGTAGGGTGAGAAGGGGGATTCTCGTTGAAGCTGAAAGGTATGTGGGTGTCCACCAGACCAGATAGGGCTTCTGGACCTGTGCTTTACCTTGTCCTCCCAGCCTCCATCCCCCAGCCCCGCAGCAGGGCCTTCCATCCCTTTGCAATGAGCTGGCTCTGAGAGCTGCTCGGATTGGGAAAGGTTATCCCGCGGAGGCTGGGCAACACTGGGCTCGCAGGGGAGGACAAGGGTCGGGATTTCCCCACATGCAGACCTTGCTCAGGAGAAGGGGAGAGAACTGATGCAAATCTATGAATTACTGTCCCTTCCTTTGGTCCTTCTTCTCAAGTTCCTGAACAAATTTTGAGAGACTCAGAGAGAAACATGACATTTGGGATCAAGTTGAAGCCCCAGAATTTTCCTCAAGAATAGCCAAAACCAAGGGCCTGGACATCCCCTCACTGCCCGCTGTGACCAACCAGGCAGGGGAAGGGGGGAAATAAACAATTCCTAAAGCGACAGAGGCCAGAGTCTTGGTGAATGAATCTCACCTCCTGTCAGTTGATCTGGAGACCCTGATGAACTCCGGGGGAAAAATGCAGAAGCTGAAGCCTTCTTCCCTCTCTTCATTGCGACCATCCCACAGAACGTGGTTGCCCAGGGAGCCGAGGAAGGCCCATCCATGAGCCTGTGGCGCCACCTAGCAAAAACTAGACGGTACTGGAGAAACGCCGAGCTGGGAGGCTTTTGGGTTTTGTTTTAGTTTGGTTTTTTTCCACCACCAGAAAAAGGGGGTTTCCATTTCATTCATGGAGTTCTGGGAAATGGAATTTGTATAAAACCTTTCTTGCACATGATGGAAAACATGTATTAGCATCTAATGAGAGAACTTGGCCTAAAGGCAATTGTAATCAAAACATGAGGGTAAGAGTTTAGTTCTCTAAACTTGCATTTTTTTCCCCACTGACAGCTGTGACTCTGCAGTTTTTGCTTCCAGAAGAATTGGATTCTGCCTTAAGTTCTACATTTTGAAACCTGACAGAGCTACCATTTCTCCTGTTTTCTTTTCTTTTCCTCCCCCCCCCCCCCTCAACCCCCATTCTCTCCCAGGTCAGAGTTACTTCTGAGTGACGTGCCTAAGTCCTGCAGGGAACACGGGCTCACCAAGGACAGATTCTATAGGCAAGTTTAGGTACGGTTCAGTCGAGGGGACATTCTGACAATTTTACGATGTCGCTGTGCTCCTCCGGGTTCAGGGGACGGAGATGAGGTTACCCCTGTTCCCACAAACCCAGCCCCATAAGGAAACACTTGCCATGCATAATGAAACCAGAGGTTATCAAGGGATCCAGGTACACCCGAATCATAAATGGACATGGCTGGGTTGAGAAAGCAGCAGCAGCCTCCATTAGAGCTGCCTGAGGCTCCAGAGGGAAACAGAGACTCAAGGAGGCTGCTCAGCATCTGGCCAAAAGCTCTTTGGATGACCACATTGGGAAGAGGCGAGTCTTTGCCTTTGAAAGGGTCAGAAGAACATAGAGGGTGTGACCATGGACTCTGGAGCCAAACGCCCAGGGTCCATGTTTGCTTCTTTTAATTTAAGCCTTGCCTCAGTTCTCTATACCAAAAAAAAAAAAAAAAAAAAAAAGGTCATTCTAGTATATGATGTTTCCACAGGGTGAAGATTAAATGAGATAAACCATATAAAATGCTTAGGATAAGGCCTGGCACATGGCAGGCACTTCATAAATATTAACTAGTGTTTCGTTATCTCCGAGTTTAAAGAAACACACCTGAATTCCCTTGCACTCTAATAAACCAATCGTGGTTTTCTCTCGCATCCGAAGGTTTTCGTTACCCAGCATTGCCAACTGTGTTTGTGTAGCCCCCCTCAGGAGCAAATTCTCTGAATATTCCCACACTGGCAGCAGAAACAGGAGGAAATAAGCAGCCTTAAAAAATTCTTTTAGGAGGAAGCATGCAAAAAAGTTTGAAGACCACCGATCTATCTCAAATGGATGTTCAATTAATGCCGTTAGGGGATTGACAATCCGCGCGGTTTCTTTTCTTTATGATCGTTCTGCAAACCCCAGCCCTGTCTCTGGTTGATTCAGTGAACATTACTGAACAGTCCGACCACAGTAAGGCGTTCTTTCATGCTTTATCTATTAGATTCGACGTTTTTTAAGTGCAAGGATCCTGTTTAGCCACTCCGTGCCCCCAAGTGACTAGAAACTGTTTTGTGCTTTTGGGTTAAACACCTAGACAATTGGAAAAACAGTGATTTGGAGGCAGAGATTCCTTGTCCACTGAATTGACCCTACAGCCAAATGGAAGTAAGCCCTAACTTTCGGAGCATCTCTGCAGGGTCTGCCTCTGCATGCCATCCTTGAACCTGGTCCAGTATCATCCGTGAGTGCCTCTCAAGAATCAGATTACAACGCAACATTATGGACAGCCTGTTTCATAGGAAGCGGCAAACTGATAGCTTTTCCCGCAAGATGGGGGCCTGAAGAATTTACCAGAAAGCCTTTGACACAAGTGAATAATGTCAGTGAACCAGCACTTAATCTTCAGAAGTCATGGGATTCACATCCACATACAAGACTTTTCAAGCTGAAGCCAGAGTGTAGCGCGTCCTCGAGCTTCACTGACTAAGACAAATGAGGTTGGGCTCGGGCACTGGTGGTGGGGAAAATGGCGCGACAAGTTTCAGATGTCTGGTACCTTAGGCTTCATGTGGCTTTTTAATGCAGCTCTAATTGAACTGCAAAGAAAAGATTATGAATATTAATTTGATCTAGCAACAGGATAGTCTACTCTCTTCCTAGTTTTTATGCTCATCCCGCCGCTATGTTGCATGATCACACATTCTCTTCTGAATCAAGTCAACGGTCCTTGATAAAAGTCTCTCAAACTCTTTAAGATGGGGAAGACACGGACAGATGGAAAAGGCTTTTTTGACTACTATGTTATTTAGCATTTGCTTCCAAGTCTAGATGGAGGGTTCATGAGAGGCATACCCAGAAATACCATCTTCACCCATTTCTATTGGCATACTAATGTAAAAGCAATTACAATCCCTGAGGCCTTCTGACTTAGGGCACAGCTCTTTGTAAGTGAAAACTCTGTCCACGCCCAATTTGAGCACAGGATCTCCTTCCTTATCATTACCTTATAGTGAAATACTGCAGCCAGGAAAGAGCCACAGGCTTCATGTACCTTCCCACCAAACGAACTCCCTGCCTCTGATATGTCCCAGAGACCTGATGAAGTATAATGCTGTACAAATGAACTGTTTGCAAAATAGATCAATTGCAAAATATGGTCAAGGACATATGCACATACACGTGAAGATACACGACTTTCTGAATTCAAAAGAATTCCAATCAAAATTCTGCTGGGCTTTTGGGGAAACTTGCAAGCTGATTCCAAAATATGTATGAAAGAGCAAAGGGCCGAAAATAGGTAAGACACTCAAAAAGAAGAAGAATCACATGGGAGAACTTGACTTCCAGATATTAAAATTATTCTAGGGCTAAAGCAATTAAGATAGCATTGTATTGGTGGGGAAAAGTGTAGATGGACTAGTACAACAGAATAGAGAGCCCACAAACGGGTCTACATTTGCATAGAAATGGGACTCTTTTTTTCTAGAGCTGACATTGCAGATGCCTGGGGGAAACATTTTTTCAGTATATGGGTTGGGGGGAAACAAATTACCCATATGTTTAAAAAATAAAATTAAAAGCCTCACATTAAAACTTCTGGTGTATTAAAAACTCAAATGTAAAAGTAGAACTATAAAATTTATCAAAGATTAATATACTGGTATAACTTTATGTTCTTCTGGTTTGTGAATATTTCCTTGAAAAAATATGTACTATACATGACTCTTAAGATGAGATCAACTATATTAAAATTAAGAGTACATTTCCTTAAAAGACACAACAAAGAAAGTAAAAGGGGGAGGCAAAAATGGGAAGAAGGTATCCAGAATATATAAAGAATCCCCATAAATCAATGAGAACGACAACTTAACTGATAAATGGGCAAAAGTATTAAACGTGTATTTCTCAGGAGAAGAGAAAGAAATAGACAATAATGTATTATTTTGAACAATTTTATTAGAAATTAGAAAAAAAATTAAAACCACAATGACCAGATACCATACACACAAGCAGTAAGAATCCTGATAATAACCAATGTCACGAGAGCGCACAGCAAGAGTTCCACTTTGGAAGATAATTTGGGACCAACCAGTAAGTCGGAAAAGTGGATAAACTTTGTGACTCAGTCATTCCACCCTAAGGTATAGGCCCTTGGGAAACTCGTGCGCTGTGGACTAAAGACATTTGGAAGAATGTTTCATAGCAGCACTGTTTGTTTGTAATTGGGGAAGAACTCTGATAACAGACCGAATGTTAATAAACAAAAGAATGGATAAATAAACTGCGGCATATTCACAATGACTACATCAAGGAACAAATCAAAAAGCTGCACTCATTATGGATGGAATCCCGAAAGAAAACTCGCTGAGTGTAAAAGCAAGTAGCAGAATATAGGCAGAATGACTTCATTTACATAACATTCAAGAACATGCAAAACTAAACAGTATGTTCTGTGGGGATGTAAGTACATGAGATAAAGCTATAGAGAAAAGCAAAGGGATGATGAATAGAAAAATCCAGATAGCAGTTCTCTCCTCCGGAGAGCCAGGAAGGATCCCACTGAAGGTTTGCAAATAATGGTAATGGTCTTTCTTAAGCTGGGCGGTTGGTAATGGACTCCTATTGTGTGTTTACTATTTAAACTTCCCACATTTAAAAAATATTTTTATTTTGAAATACCTTTATATTCACATAGAAATCTTAAAAAGAGCAAATTGAGGGGCGCGTGGGTGGCTCAGTGTGTTAAAGCCTCTGCCTTCGGCTCAGGTCACGATCTCAAGGTCCTGGGATCAAGACCCGAATCGGGCTCTCTGCTCAGCAGGGAGCCTGCTTCCCCCTCTCTCTCTGCCTGCCTCTCTGTCTACTTGTGATCTCTCTCTGTCAAATAAATAAAATCTTAAAAAAAAAAAAAAAAAGCAAAGTGAGTTCCCACGTATCCTCCACCTAGTTTCCCCCAGTGATTAGTATAGTTCAATCATCAAAACCAGAAAGTTGACCTTGGTGCCACACCATGAACTAACTGCAGACTTTATTCAGGTTTCACCGTTTTTTACGTGGACTCTTTGTGAGTGTGATTGTGTGTGCGTGTGTGTGTGTATACTTCCAGGAAGTTTATCTCAGGCTTAGATTCCCATAAGGCCACCACAGTCAAGATACAGAACTTCTCCATCATCACAAATAAACTTGATCATCACACCCTCCCCCCAGCCCTAATCCCTAGCAACCGTTTGTCTGTTCTTATTACTGCAATTTATTATCCTGTTTATTTTTTAAATGTTCCTTTGTATCTCTTTAATACTTAAAACAAAAAACAAAACAAAACAAAACAAAACCCTCAAATTCAAAAGGGAGGAATGCTTATTAGCACATGGACCGGAGATCCCCACCATCTGCCTTAGCCTATGTGGTGAGGTTTGCTGAGTCGCCGGGTACTTCGTGGTCCCTAAGACGCACCTTCCTGGCCGCCTAAGAGACCATGGGTAAAGATAGAGTAGGCTTTTTTCTCCTCTTGAGAGGGTTATCTCAGAATCAGAAGACCACCCTGTCTTCCCCAACTGGCCCCTCCGCCTTGGCCTCGGGCCCCTGCCAGCGAGCAGCAGCTCCTGACAGTTTCTGTTCCAGAGCTCGAAGTCAGCCCGCATCGGGAACGCTCACCACACACAGGAGACACAGACAGAGACGGTACAGATCCCCTGTGAGTCACCTGACCGTGACTGACAGCTCAACACCTAAGGCATATTTTCAGTGTCCCATCCCTGTCCCCGCAGGCGGGCTGGCTCCTGCTCACGCAGCGCCCCTGCAGGACCTCAGGCTCCAGGTGTCAGGAGGCTCCAGACCCAACTGGTTTAGGTTGAAGCGAAATGTTTCCATCCCTTTGAACCCCAGCCTCAGTTGCCTGCCCCACCTGCTCTGTAATGTGCCTCCTTCTCCTCCAACCAGCCTCTTGGGGATGGAGCCTTCCCCTGCTCCGTGCCTTTTTACTTAAAAACAAAACTGTATTCCATTTGGGCTCTTGCAATTCTCACGAGGCTTACCGCCATCTTCCAAACTTGGTTCAGAACAGCCTCCCCCTCCTCCCTTCTGTTTTTCCCTCTTTCTAGTTGAGGTGTGTTTTGTTTTGTTTTCATTTTACAGTGTTCAGCCAGGCATGTGTAGGCAAACCCTGCCTTCGCCACGATCAATCAGTTCTTGGAATCCTTCTCATAAGGGGAATCATATTTCCTTCTAAGAACAATGCCATAATTGGAGATTGCATTCCTGAAGAAAGTCCAATCACAATTAAATAAGCTTATTAAACTGTATTCCTTAAGATAGTAACATGTGATTTGAGAAAGGGGTTGTAGACAAATAAATCTGGGAAACACTGGATTTAAGAAAGTTAACCCCCGACCCCTGCCTCTGCGAGAATGCTCACATCTTTCTGTGACCCACAGACTTTCTGGGGAGATAGAAAGGGAAGGTTTCTATGGGCTACTTGAATGTAGAACCACCACCAAATTAAAGCATATATATGACAATAATGTATCATTTCTTAAAAAGCAAAGTTAAAAGACCTGAAGAGACTATTTTCCAACTCATGTAAAAAGGAGCACAAGCATGTTCCCCATGCTGATGAAGGCGGCTGACCGATATGAATGGCTCCCCTGCCCCTCACTCGGGTCTTGTCTACAAGCTTCGATCCCAGGAGCACTTTCCAATAAATGCGTTCCAGAGGATTCAACCTCAGACAAGAGTCAAATAGTTCTACAGATCTCATGAGAAGACTCAGCCCCTCCCTCTTCATTTCCGTTTTCCAGAGGCAAGTAGTTTCGGCTCCCTTAATGTATTTTTTTGCATATCTCTGAAAAATAAGCGCTTATGTTGCTATTTTTTAATAATTCTGTTTTCGGTATTACCCATCAGCTTTCCTCCATGGAGACAGGATATTGCTCTCTTTCACACACACACACACACACACACACATGCACACGCACATGCACAGAGAGCACACTTCTCATCCACCTATGGTCTCAGTAAAGTTTGAATCAATACTCAAGGGTGCCTGGGTGGCTCAGTCAGTTAAGCATCTGCCTTCAGCTCAGGTCCTGATCTCAGTGTCCTGGGATCAAATCCCACACCCAGGTTCCCTGCTCAGCGGGAAGTCTCTTCTCCCTCTCCCTCTGCTCCTCCCCACCATTCATGCTCTCTCCCTCACTCTCTCTTCTTTCAAGTAAATAAATAAAATTTTAAAAAAATCAATACTCAATAAACATATTATTACAACTATACATAAATGATAAATAAAGCTTAGCAGTGTAATATAACATGATGGCTTTTTTCCACTCACATCTCCTTTCCTAAATTTCCTAAAGTTAGTATGTCTTGCTTTTCCATTTGCTCAATTTTCTATATATTTATCATTAATTTATTTCCAAATGCGTCCCCTCTTGGTAAATCTCCTCTTGATAAATACAAATAAATTAACATTCCATCCACTTCATCTTCTTGAAGATATCTCTCCTAGAGACTCTGGCCGGCAGTTACCTGAGTGGATTGACTTCTAGTTCTGTCCCCTATCTGTTTTCTTGGTCTCCTTTCCCATCATTTCCAGGACTTCCTTCACATCTGTCTTGCATTGGATCTCTTATTTTCCTCTTCGCTGGTTTACTTCCTTGTTTTGGTGGATCACACCCTTCAGTAGTTTCCTTAGCAACAGTATATGGGAAATCAAGTTTTTGCGATCTTGTTTGTCTGAAAAAATCACTTATTTTACCTTTGTACTTGGCTGATTCGAGATGGTAGCAGGTCTAATGCCTCCTCCTTCTCTAAGCATCTGCCTTGGCAAAAATATCTTCTCCTTTCTATGGTTTCTCTATCTGCTTAGTTATCCATGCAAAAGGAGTCTTGAACAGAGACTTCAATTTATAAGTTAAACGTATCCTCAGGATAAGAACTTGATTTCCATACCATAGCCAAATATCAATTAGGTCATGTGAGGAATCAATTATTTTTTAAAGTCAAGTTCACTTTTACTTAATGGTTTAAGCTTAGATGTCCAATTTCAAATATTTTCATTCCTCAAGAAAGTCTATATTTCATTATCATTGATATTAATGAAAAAATTTAAATTCCCTCCTGAAATACAGAGGTCTTGGTGATCCCACGAAAAGCATGAAAAGCTATAGAAGTGCCAAAGTAAAAGTTTTCAGATTAGGATAAATACACAGAAAAATAGTTGTATCAGACATTACTGCATTTTATTGTTTGTGTATGTGTATTTGTATATATATACATATTATACACACATACATATGCATATTATACATATATATGTATATATGTGTAACATATACACACACACACACCACACACTTAACTCTTCAACAACATGACTTTGAGCTGTACAGTTTCACTTATATCAGATCTTTTTGATAAATATAGTACAATACTATAAACATATTTTTTCTTCCTTAGGATTTTTAATGAAATTTTTTTTCTCTAGATGACTTTATTGTAAGAATACAGTATATAATACATATACAACATATGTGTTAATCGACTGCTTTGTTCTGGTCAACCAGTAGGCTATTAGTAGTTAAGTTTTGAGGGAGTCAAAAGTTATACACAAGGGTCAGATATGTCTGTGTGGGGGCTTGTTCAAGGGTTCACTGTATGTATGTAGCTAATACATCTACATCATTCAAAAGCCAAAGGGTTCTAAGAGTATACAATGAACGATTTTTCCCACCCCGTCTCCCAGCCCATAGAAACCATTACTTGTTTCTGTGTATCCTTCCAGAGATATTTAATACACTTAAATGTTAGAAAATACATTGATCACTTGAAAGAAGTGTAATGAACACATTATTCAAAAAGGTGTGGACAAGGTAAGAGAAAATGACAATCTTCCCATGCTTTCTTCAAGGGACTATTCACAAACCACTGGTTGTGCACAATACAGTTTCAGGTGAGGCAGGGATGAACGTTCATAATTTGAAAAATTTTTGAAAGAACTGCAAACTAAACAGAAAATTTATAGCTACATAGAGAAGAATATTTTTTTTCCTGAGCCGTTAGGTAAATGGCTAAACTAAAGCCCCATTACCACCAAATTCTTTAGTACATTTCCTACAAACAAGGGCATTTTCCCAATACAACCACCAAAGTCAGGATACGTTGTTACCATTCAATCCTCAGACTTTGAAACCTAATTCCCAATGTGATGATATTAGGAGGTGGGACCTCTGGGAGGCAACTGGGTCATGAGGGTGGAGCCTTGTTGGTGAGATTAGTGCCCTTATAAAAGATGCCCCAGGGAGCTTCCTTGTCCCTTCTGTCATGTGAGGTTTTGGTGAGCATACAGCCATCTAATGAACCAGAGAGTTTGATCCTGAACCTACCAGCACTTTGATCTGGAACTTTTCCAGCCTCCAGAACTGTGAGAAATAAAGTTCTGTTGTTTATAAGCCACCTAGTCTACAGTATTCTGTTATAACAGCCTGAACAGACCACAACAAAGAATTACATATAGCAGAAGGCATATGGGGTTAGAGTAACCAGGCTAGATGGAAAAGATTCAGAAAGCAGTTCTAAGAAAACATACTTCTTCATTGTAAAGGCACATGTCAACTTCTTCGTTCCTGACAGGCTATTGCAAAAAGGGCCAAATAATTGTAAAGAAAAACAAGAAAGAAGTACCATATGGCAGTGAAAGTTTGGTGCTGTTGATGATTTATTGAAATAAAGGGCAAGCAAGCTACCAACGCTTAGAGCTAAAATGGAACCTCTCCAACTATACACTCACACACACCACTGTCTTATTTTCAATAAGCCACTTGGTTATAATATAAAATGTCTTGGAATTTAAGCATTGGACACTTGTCAACGAGAGACTAATATAGCAACTGAAGCTGAAGTCCGACAGCGGGCTGGTGAAACCACTTTGAAAATGTTTCTTTCTGTACAAGGGAAGAATGACGTTCAAAGGAATTTTTAACACAGACACTACGAAAAACAATTTTGTAAAGATAAATAATTCTCCAGAAAATTATTCAAGAGCAGTAACAGGAAGCATTTAACAAGCTGACAGCTGAGCAGAATGTAAGAATATCTTGTTTTTAACTTATTTAAAATATATAGAATCAAACTGTTCCAATTAAAGTGCGTAGCTAAAGTGACAGGCCCAGTGACAGGTTTTATAGATTAATGCCTCTGTGGTTTCCACGTTCTGACACCCAGAGAGGACTATTTATTGTAGTTATTTGAAACCTTTGCAAACGGTGTCCTACATCAAGAAATAACTGAATTTTCTCTTTAATAGAAATGTACACATTGCGCTTATTTAATATATGATATTGACCCTGGTAATGATATTGGATTTTTTAAGTATCCATATCTTTTAGAGATGAGATCTTTACAGAAGAAATGCTAAGCTGTTTCAGATTGGCTTCAAAATTGCTCCGTGGAATGAAGGAAAGTAGATAAACATACAGATGGTACAACATTGGCCAGGAATAGATCATTGTTTAAGTTGAGTGATGACTATGCGGGCTCCCTATACTACCTTTTGTTACTTTTGTATAGGGTTGAAATTTTTCGTAATACGAAGTTTAAAAAAAAAAAGATTAGACCCCTTAGGTAAGAGTATAGGGAGTTGTGGTGGTTTCGATGGTCATAGATTCTAGAGGGTTGAGCGGAGACTATTTCTCTTGGTCTCCAGACACGGCCTGTGGGGCATCTCCTCTGTGCTGATGCAGCTCCCAGGGCCACCTGCAAAGATGAGCTTGGCCCCCATATTGTTAAATAACTTCCAGTTTGCAAAACAAAGTGGTGACACGTGTCTGGTGGGTGACACGTTCAATCCTTGGAAAGGTAAAGAAACAAAACTGGGGTGCATATTAAGGGGTCTTTAACCTACCTTTAACCTAACCTTTTGCCTCACACTAAGGCCAGGGCTGTGGGTCTCTCATGACTCTGTTTTCCTAGGCATGGGCTGTTCTCACCTCTAAGGCGGGTGTTTTCTTGACTCAGAAGCCTCCCACCAACCTTTACCAGGGATTCTGCTAAAATATATAATTGCTTCAGACAAAACCATGAAGCCTTTGGAATAGCTCTTTTTGAATAATCTGTTAAAAATAGATGTATTCCTTTTTCTACGTTGACTTCTTCCAAATCAACCTTCCCACTCCAAGCTTCCTTGATTCCCTCTGTCTCCCCCCATGTTTCCATGTGAGTCCATCTGATTGACAGAATCTAAAACATGTCTGGGATCCAAATGCAAGAAAGTTTGGGATATGTAACTTTGTGGATTCCCAGCCTTTACAACCTAGAAGGAGGCTGTAATGGGGCTTGAGTGAGTCATTTCACTTTTTCTAATAGACCACTGAGAGGATGGGGAGTTCAGGGAGGAAAATGAAAAGATGAAGCTAGAGAGAATTCGGAGAATCTGGGGTCACAGAAATGATGGCAAGATGGTGCACAAAGAAGTAAATCGTTAATCACTTAAATGATGCAGAAGAACACCATATGAAAATGTAAAGACTCTACTGAACTGGGCAATAACCAGAGCCCCACGAACATTGGAATGGTGAAAAGATAAGGTAGAAACAATGAGGCCTAAAATAGTCCTCTTTCCAGAAACTTTGGTTGGGAAGGGGAGGGGAAGGATGTGGTTACCATCCATGGGTTCTCGTGTAACAGTGAATTATTCATTACTAAGGGATTCGTAAACTTGGTCTGCCCTGAATTGACTAGAAACAGTCTTAATTTATCTCTTCCTTGCCATTTTAAAAATTTTATTATTTATTTATTTATTTAGATTTTATTTATTTATTTGACACAGAGAGAGAGATCACAAGTAGGCAGAGAGGCAGGTGGGGGGGGGGGGGAAGCAGGCTCCCCGCTGAGCAGAGAGCCAGATGCAGGGCTCGATCCCAGGACCCCGGGATCATGACCTGAGCCGAAGGCAGAGGCTTTAACCCACTAAGCCTCCCAGGCGCCCCCATTTTTTTTTTTTAAACTAGTCTTCTCCTTGTTCCCTGAATCAAGGATCTTCTTCTTGGGTCTCCCAAGTCTTCTTGTGAGTCAACAGAAGTCACTCTCAGATCCCCTGTGCATTTTCTTATTGTCAAATGATCACAGTCCACAGCTGTGGGAAAAGTCCCCGAATTTGCTGCCATTGCTATGTCTGGGCTCCCCTTGCTCCCTGCCCCACACAGCCTGCATCTCATTACCTCCTGGCCAGGTCCTTGTCACCTGCTCGCTTTTTTTGTGCTACAACTCACACTAACTCGCATGTTGTGCTCACAGAGCTCAGGCCTCCCAGTCTTCCAAGTCAGACCACGGCCTCAGGGATTGGTACACACAGCAAATGATCCCCCAATGTCCATCTCCCCTCCTTCCTCACCTCTAGACTGTTAAATGAGAAGGAGATAAATGCAGGTTTTAAGTAAACCACAGCAGTTTGTTTTAGACTGTACCTTACATAATACAATGGCCACAAGACATATCGTTCTCCTTGGTGACAATGGCTGTGTGGTCCAGCTGCCACACGACGTGTAGGACTGGCTTCACAATGACCACTGTGTCTTCTGGTCTACCCTCCATGATTTGTTCTCTGCCTCTTATCGGTCTCCTCTGACTAGAACAACATCTAAAGATGTTTCACATCTATTGTGACATTTGGAAATTTGGGGGCAAAAATGAACAGTACTTGGTAGGATTCTTCTGGAAGCTTTGTCCGCTTGGAAACAATATACACATTGTCCACGATTTTCTGGGGTTGGCGTCAGTTAGCTTGCAATGATTCCAGGCTCTACCATTTAATAGTAATGCTATCTAATAACCTTTTTGTGTCTCAGTTATAAAATAGAGATTATTATTATCATTGTCCCTGTCTCCAAAAGTGGCTACGACAATAGTCTGAAGTGAATGCAGTTACACTACCTTACTTTTGCATGTTTTAGGACAAAATATGACCATTTGAACCTCTCCCTGGATCTTGGAAAAGTCTGTGCCATTATCTTCACAGTAAACCGATCTCTGTCTACCTTACAGGGTCATTACAGGGCGACACAAGATGGACCCGGGGCCATTAGCACATAACACACATTTTGGCCCCCTAGACTGACACAGAGCTTGACTGACAGCAGAGCAAGGCTAGATTTCAGCCCTCACTCTTCCCCCTTGGCTGGGAGCCTTGAGCACTGCAAAAACTCAGGCTGCGGGCACAATGTGAGGCGGGCGCGCTCCACGGAGGTGTCCAGCCAGCTGGGTGGGGTAGGTGGGAACTAAACTCAAGTCCCCTTCTCTCACCAACGTGCGTGGCTCAGCATGCAGATACACACGCCTGAGAAGAAGGCATTTTTGGCTTCACACAATGGCTGTGTCTCCCTGCCAAGTCCCGCGCCCACTTTTCGCTAATGAGCACGGAAGTATCTTAGAGTTGTGGGTGGCCCAGCGCATGACACAGCGGCATGTGGCAATCCTGACGGCTGGCTCACACGCAGCCCTCTGATCTTCCAGGCCCCCTAGTCTTTCCTCCCAGGGTAACCTTCTTCTTACTTGTTCAATCTTGTAGAATTTGTGGCCATTTCAAAGGTTAATCTGCACATTTTCAAGGAAGTTAGAAACCTAAGTTGCTCCAGGGAATTGCTTTACCAGTGTGTCCCCGTGCTCTATGGAGGGTCCACACAAGACACCACTCTGGGGCATGCGGCCGGCTTCCATGGCTATCTGCGTTGGCATGCTGCTGGGAAGAAATGCTGGGCTGCACCACCGGAGAACACCCTGACCTCATTCATGGCCAACCTGAGCCGGACGGCTGTTCCTGGCCAGTACCAGAGCCTGGGGGTGGGGAGTGGGGGGCCAAGGATCAGTATCCTGTGAGGTCAGACTTGTCTTTTAGCGCCAAGGTAGGAAGACAGCGCAAATTCCTAAAGGAGCCTGTTCTCTAGACAGCTGGTGGCCACTAGAGGGCTCTAGAGTGCCTCTCGCTCTCTCCCTCCCTCCCTCCCTCTCTCTCTCTCTAGCTCGTCCTGCTATGAACTGAGAGGTTGACTGGGCCGGTTTGGACCTTACCAGGTCTGCTAAGGAGTTGAGAGAGAGAGCTATATTTTACAGATTAAGTTATTAAAGCAGAGGAAGAAGAGCAGAGGCCTGGCTCACCCTCGCCCACCAACTTTATTTCTGCTGAAGGAGTTACCCTGAGGCAAAGGGGCTTCTTAGAAGCTCAATGTCTCCAAAGTAAACATGTATTTAAATTTTTGATAATATAAAGGTTGACCAACTTATATTCCTACCAACAAAATTTGAGAATTAACTGTTGCCCCACACTCTCATTAATACAGAACATGATCAATCTTGTAAATTTTCCAACGCAATGGATTAAAAATACACATTGAGCAAATTTCCTTGTTTTTTAACGAGCATCCGTATTTTGTCTTATTTCTACTCTCTCGATATTCTTTGCCCTATATGGATAATAAAAAAAATGTTATCTATTTTTTAATCCACAAAATCGTCCTACAAAGGAAAAATGATTTTCATGTAGCCCTTTCCTACCAAAATATCCAAGCACCCTGGCCTAGCCCTCATTCTCTCCCGAACACACTGTGGCTGTCTTCCTACAAGGACGATGTTCACCGTGTGGACTGCTCTGCCCTCATAGTTTTGTGACGGAGCCTCTCAATATGTGAATACTGTCTCCTTTAGATTAAAACCGCCTAAAGGGCAGACCTGGTTTGCTGATTTGCTCGGTTCAGCAAAATGTATCCTTTCAGTAAGCGTTGCAATTGTCAAAGACAGGTTTCAGACTTGGCTTCTCCTTCCCAACACAATAAATCTCATATGCGATTTTGGCCACAGTTAATGCGTAAAACAGGAGATTTGGCTAGCATCTATGCTGTGAGTAAAAATAAGCACTAAAGCAGAGAGCTGCCCTCTGCTGATTAAAGGAAAAAAAAAAAAGGCTTACTAGCAGAAATACAAATTCATAGTTTGTAGCAATTTATAAAGGAATTTGAAGTGTCAGCTGTGGTTTCAGATGCTCTGAGGATTTCTTCTCCACTTTGAAAAAAAATGTCCTGTTTTTTAGATTATACATATTTCTTTTCAAAGAAATATATGATCACTGGAGAAAATCAGCCATTTCTTCAAAAGTATAAAAAAAATGACTTATAACCCTGTAAAGATAACCACAAATAACATATTTTATATTTCCTTCTCATCTGTATAAGCATGCATACACATATAAATACTATGTTTTCCAAAGTTAGTAACGTAAGATTCGGTATCTTGCTCCTCTCACTAAACACTGGCATTTTCCTGTCATTAAATACTCTTTGAAACCTGATTTTTCATGGCTATTTTACTATAAAGGCATATCGGTAATTTGTTAACCAAGTTCCTCCCGTGCCCAGACAATGTCTTCACGCCTCCCCGCTCCTGCTTCCTCTTCTTGGGCACACAGGATGCTTCCATGTCCCAGCCTCCCTTGCGGTTCTGTTGGGACCACGTGACTGAGGAATACGGGGGGGTGGGGGGGTGGGAGGGGGAGTGGCCCTGGCCTTCCAGCCAATCCGCGTCATCCTCCCGCCCTCTCTTCTGCTACTGCAAGAGCTCGGGCAGCCCCACGTCCAGGTGGCTCGGCCATCACCTGGAAACAGCCTTCCAGCCACTGGGAAGAGGGGAGAGCATGCAACTGGCATCAGATAGGACCTGAGTGAAAAACAAACCTGCGTGTGCTCCTGCACACAGCGTAGGGGTGCCTTAGGTGAAGATAACGTAGGACCTACTAGTTGTTCCCAAATTTCCAATATTGTAAGTAAATAGCAACATCTTGGTTATTGTCAATTGTGTTGCTATAATAAGTAAGACCTCTTAGGATTTCCCTCCTATTTTATTTTTTTTTTAAGGTTTTTTGTTTTGTTTTGTTTTATTTTATTTATTTATTTGACACAGAGAGAGAGTACAAGCAGGGGGAGCAGGAGAGAGAGGGAGAAGCCGACTCCGCACTACAGACAGCCTGACCTGGAACTCCATCCCAGCACCCTGGGATTATGACCTGAGCCAAATACAGAGGCTTAACCCACTGAGCTACCCAGGCACCCCTCCCCCCTATTTAAATAAGCAAATAGTTATGATTTCCTTCTTTATATGTTTGTATAATTTTGTAGTTTTCTATAGAAAGCTATTTTTTAAAAAAAGGAAAAAATGTGGAAAGAGACAAGCAGAACTGTCTAGAGGATAACCCTTGAAGTTGAGGTTGTCTGGTGATGGGCTGCCTGGAACAAGGGCTCCCTCTTCCCCATGGGAGGATCTGTGCCCCAAACCAGGCCCCTGGGGGTTAGGGTCTCTCCTTCCCCCAGCTCTACCAGGCCAACTTCTAAAAGAGTCGATGGGGGCCAGGAGCCACATTCTCAGACTCCTGCTGGGCGGCCTGGGTCTCAACACAGACCACTTGAAACCTCAGGTCTGTCTGTTCGTGATGAATAAAGCCCACAGTTGCCAAGCTGGGCCCATTTACACACTACATTCAGATCAATGTGTCCCATTTGGGGGGGGGGGGGTCACATAGCATTTTAAATTTTAATTTTTCTTACTAAATAATATGTATACAAAATTTCAAAAGATACAAAAGGGTAGAGTTAAAGCTCTCCCCTCTGTTCCTCAGTCACCTAGTTCTCTTCCCCCTGAGGCAATTAATTTGGTTTCTTCTATGTCCTTAGAGAGATTCTAATTGATTATAACTTGTGTGTAACAACCAAAATAAATAACAGATGAGGTCCCTTCTCAATCAAGTAGGGCATTCTTTGATTTTTAAAATTATTACTTTTTATGGTGGACGTTGCTGCTATGACTGTTGGGGTGTAGGTGCCCCTTCTTTTTACTACATCTGTATCTTCGGGGTAAATATCCAGTGGTGCAATTGCTGGGTCATAGGGTAGCTCTATTTTTAACCTCTTGAGGAACCTCCATACTGTTTTCCAGAGTGGCTGCCCCAGCTTGCATTCCCACCAACGGTGTAAGAGGTTCCCCTTTCTCCACATCCTCTCCAACATTTATTGTTCCCTGTCTTGTTTAGTCATTCTAACTGGTGTGAGGTGGCATCTCATTGTGGTTTTGATTTGTATTTCCCTGATGCTAAGTGATGTGGAGCATTTTGTCATGCATCTGTTGGTCATTTGTATGTCTTCTTTGGAGAAGTGTCTCTTCATGTCTTCTCGCCATTTCTTGACTGGATTATTTGGAGGCTATTATGCTAAGTGAAATAAGTCAACCAGAGAAAGACAACTATCATATAGTCTCACTCATATGTAGGATATAAGAAATAGCTCAGAGGATCAGAGGGGTAGGGAGAAAAAACTGAATGGGAAAAAATCAGAGAGGGAGCCAAACCACAAGAGACTCTTGACTCCGGAAAACAAACTGAGTGTTGTGGAAAGAGAGGTGGGTGAGGGGATGGGGTAAGTGAAGGTGATGGGCATTAAGGACGGCACGTGATGTGATGACCAGTGAGTGTTATACGCAACTAATGAATCATTGAGCACTATACCAAAAACTAATGATGTACTATTTGTTGGCTAACTGAGTTTAAATAAAAAAATAAAAATAAAATTACTACCTTTAAAAAGTTACAAAAAGCCAGTCTACACAGACAGGTCTAAAATGAAAGAACAACATACCTCATTCTTAGACCTTCTCACCAAGAACAACCACAGTTACCAATTTCTTATAATCCTACTCAAGACATTCCTATGTATCTATCTCATAAACATCAACAAATTAAATAGGTGCATGGACATACCAAATACACATTTCTGACTCTTATTTTTTTCACATAAGTATATATCTTGGGTGTTATTTCTATAGCAGTACATATAGATAATCTTTCTTTTGAAAGGATAAATCATTAAGTTTTCCGTCTCCTGTTGGAACATCTTTAGGCTTTTGCTAGTTACAATGTCCTTTTTCCCCCCAGTAGTCCCCCATTTTCCCCACAATGTTTTTCTAATGAGTGTTAGGGTGTGTATGTTTGTGTGTGTGTATTATAATTTTGCAACTATGAACATTTGTAAGCCCAAATTTCCAGTCACATAGAATATTCTTTCTTCCTAAGAACAGGGGAGAGTTTCAAAAGAAATTGTCTATTATCATTCTTTTTCAGAAAATTTACAACGTCACCTTTAGGCATCCTTTTCCAAAAATTTTGAGGAAGACAAGTTCTTATGATTATTTTTGCTACAAGGTTTAATAACATTGACTGAATAACATTTCTCTCCTTTTTGGGTGTTTCATCTTATTCTAGTTCAGCTCAGTTATTTTGTATTGAATTTCAGCAAATATTTCTCCCAAAATGCCTTGGGTGTGTGGAAACTACCTGAGCATTATTCCAAAGTGACTAAGCATCATCTGATATTTGGTAATGGACAAAATAATTGCTGTTGTGTTAGAATTGGATGAAGATGGTGACATTTGAGAAGCTGACAAGATTAAATACAAAAGTGAGTGTCTTGGGGAAGTTTTCATTTCAATCTGGGTGAAATTAATTTAAGCACAACAGAATTATGAAGATGAAGATATGGCTTACTGTTACTCCCTCAAATAAATTTGATTTTGGCTTTTGAACAAAGTTCAGAGGAAATACAAGGGTAAGTTTGACCACTCCTCTTTATTGCTTAAAACTCTTTCCTTCGTATTATAGTGCTACTGATATGCATAAATCTTCATTCTAAAGTGATGTTTAAGATAATGGATTGACCTTACATGATTCTAGCAGGCTTTTACAAATTTCCAGATTAAGGTG
Organism: Potos flavus; assembly: GCA_028534135.1. Lineage (NCBI taxonomy): Eukaryota > Metazoa > Chordata > Mammalia > Carnivora > Procyonidae > Potos > Potos flavus. The sequence continues at coordinate 107,187,569 of CM052895.1, read as the reverse complement.
AGAGGCAAGTATATTTCAATCTTTTGAAAAACTGGATTGTTTCCAGAATATTTTATTGGAAAGAAATCTACAGCAAAGGAAAGGAGTTGACACAACTTTCCCTCAACAAACTAGTCACTTAGCAGGTGAAAATACAGCTATAGATGTGCCACTTCTAGTCATCAATAGGTAACTCCTTCTTAAACTGTTTTAAACTTCTTAAACTGTCTTAAACTTCTTAAACCCTCCTTCACATAACAATATAAAGGACTAGAAAAAATATTTTCTAAATTTTTTTTTAGAAAAAATAACTTAAAAAACCCGACATCTAAATGAAGTGGAAAATAACCAATAGTAGAAAGATTTTTTTTGGGGGGGTGGGGAGTGTCAGCACTTGGAGGAAGGGAAAGAGTCCATTTCCTTCATTTTATAACCTTTAATCTGAGACTGGCCCAAGTCTGAGTAGTGAGGGGATGTCTAAAACTCTGTTAGAAAATACACAATATTTCTGGCTTGAAGAACCAGAGGTCAGAGTTTGGGGCAACCATACCCTTTGGAAAGTGAGGGGGGAAATCACAGAAAGAAAAGAGAGAACTAGAGAGGAAGAAGCTGTGTGTAAAGTCTATATCATGCATAATGTCTGAACCGTGCTTATGTAAGACAAACTCAAAGCAGCCCAGCTAAGCCTCAAAACACTGAACTCAGGCTAGAGCTACTATTTACTGCAAGCAACATCAAGTTTGCTTGAGTCTAACCATGAGAATTGTCCATTTAAAACGAAAATCAGTGCCACTGGCAGAATACAACAGAATCCAGTCTTCATAACATTATATTTACAATGTCTAGGTTACAATCCAAAATTACTGGACATTTAAATGAGCAAACAACCAGAAAAATGTGATCTGTTCTCATAAGAGAAACAATCAACGGAGACTGACTCCACCATTACCTAAATATTGGAATAATCGAGCAATGCTTTTAAAAAGCAGCAATGATCAATGACATAAAAGAAATATGCCCATAATGAACTAAAAATAGGAAGTATCAGTAAGGAAATAGAAAATATTAACAAAAGAATAAATAAATAAAAATTCTAGAATTGAAATATACATCTTTTAGATAAAACTTGCTGGATAGATTTAATAGCAGAATGAAGATGGTGGGAGAGAAGTCAGGAAAGTTAAAGATAATTCAATAGAAATTATCTAGTGTGAAAAACACAGAGGGAAAAGATTTAAAGCAATAGAGGGGCACCTGGCTGGCTCAGTTGGTAGAGCATGTGACTCTTGATCTCAGGGTCATGAGTTCAAGCCCCACACTGGGTGTGGAGCTCACTTAAAAAGTTAAGAGAGCCACATGGGTATTTGGGACTATATGAAGAGGTCTAGCATATTTGTAACTGGAGTCTCAGAAAGAGATAAGAAAGATAATGGGGCAGAAAAAACATTTCAAGAAGTACTGAAAATTGCTCACATGTGGTAAAGGATAAATTTGCAAATTCGAGAAGCTTAGCAAATGTCAGGCAGGTTGAATAATGACAGCACATTATATATACAGTGATCTGAATAACTGATGATTTATCAGAAACAATGAAGTCCAGAAAACCACAAAACGACGTCTTTAAATAGTTGAGTTAAAAACATCATCAACCCAAAATCCTATATCCAACAAAAATATCCCTCCAGGATGAAATGAAATAAAGATATTTTAAAATGAAACCAAGAGAATGTACTCTCATGAGCCTGCACTAAAACAAAAATGCTAAAGGCAGTTCTTCAAGAAATGACAACAGCTGAAAGTCTCTTTGAGAGAGAGTGAAGAATACTAAGTAAGGTAAATATGTGGGTAAATATAAAAGACTATTTGTCCTCTTAATTTCTTTTAAATGTGTATCACATTGCAGATTTTATTTTGTTACAGATATAATATATTTTACAACTATAATGTAAAGGACAGGTCGTGCGGGTAAATGAACCTATTAAGTGAAATAGTACAATATTATCTCAAGTAGACACTGAAAATTAGGCTATATATTGCAATTCACAGATCAAACACTAAACAATCATGCAGAGAGAAATAAGAAAAAAACCAAAGGCAAATTAAAATAGAATTCTAAAATATATTTCCATAACGTAAAAAAAAACAGAAAATGACAAATACAGGAACAAAAACAAGAGGGAATAAAGAAGAAAACATATAGTAAAATGCTAGGCTAAACCCAACCATATCTATAAATGCCTTAAACATAAGCATACTACAAACTATCAAATTAAAATGTAGATACTATCAGACTGATTTTTTTTTAAGATTTTATTTATTTATTTGACACAGAGAGAGAGATCACAAGTAGGCAGAGAGGCAGGCAGAGAGAAAGGGGGAAGCAAGCTCCCCACCGTGCAGAGAGCCAGACGTGGGGCTCGATCCCAGGACCCTGAGATCATGACCTGAGCCGAAGGCAGAGGCTTTAACCCACTGAGCCACCCAGGTGCCCCCAGACTGAACTTTTTAAAAAGTCCCGACTACCTACTGTCTGTAAGAGATGCTATTTAAAAAATAGATAGGACTGTAGATTTAGTTTAGATTAAGTTTGGCAAATAGCTTTCAAAAGTCCCAAAAGTTCCCATCAAATTCTCTCCAAGTTCTACTCCCATTGTATTAATGTTCTATCCTTTAACATTAACTACCTCACTCATATTTATTAATTCTCATCAACACAGGCCAAGAAAATAAAGCAGTGATCTAAACAAACACATATTCAACATTCTCCCAAAGCCTATGGGGGAAAAAAAAAGTAAAAGATCCAGAAAAGTTCTTTTACTGTCTGGTTTCTTATGATTTCTAGGACACAGTGTGAACACCATTATAATATCCAAGAGAGGATAGATAGCGTAAAATTGATCAATTAATCCATCAATCAATCTTCAAGTAATATTTTGTTCAAACAAAAAAACTCCTTTAGAACTATTAAGGATAAAAAAAAAAAAAAAAGAACCATTAAGGATAATATTATCCCTCACTGAAATTCACTTCACAGGTATCGAAAGGAATGCAATTCATAATTAAATAATTATAAAGAACCCCCTGAAATTATAAAATGTAAACATTCCATGTCATTCCGTCTAACACTCAGTATCTTGCTTCATCATTGCTGGCTAAATTTTATATATATAAAGTTGGAAGTGATAGATGTGTCTTAACTAACCAAGCTTTATGATATATCTGGTTAAAAAATTTTCTAGAAGCCTGTTTAGTTTTTCACGAGCATACGTTTACAAAACAACATTTTCATTTCCATTAAGCTTTCTTAGGAATAATGCCAGTATTGCCCACAATCATACTTCAAGCTGCAGCATCACAGCTGCGTACTTTAAGACCTAAAAGTGAATCTTTACAATAGCAAATGTGATACATTGTCCCCCAAATAGAATTCTTATCCATGAGGCCAATTACAGATCAGCATCTCCTACTTACCTGATGAAGCCACTTTCTTCAGAAAACTCCCAGCTCCTTCCAGCTCCATCAGTGTGGTTACCAAACACTGCCAAACATGTAATTTTAGATATTTGTAGTAGTTGAACAAGGAGAATCATGATTATATTTCACAATTTACATAACTGATTTCATATATCTCTAAGTATAGCTATACCCATACCCAGATCTAAGCTAGTGTCCCTGACAATTACAGAACTGTTTCCCCTCCAAGGGGTTGGCTAGGGTAGGGGTACACCCCACTCATGCCTTCCCTGTAATTGTTACACAGATGAGACCTTCTGGTGGATGATGGATGATGAGGATCATTTCCCAGGTCTTTTGATGTGGTGTCTACAGTCTGGGCCATTCACTTAATCTAAGAGAATCATATGGGGAAAAGTGAAGAGTTTGAACTTGGGCATATTGATTTTGATGTACAAATAAGGTGGCCCGGGAATTCAGATGAAATAATTGCAATCAAAGAACGATTCATGATCATCAGTGCACAAGTGCATCATGGAATTCAGGAGCACAGATGTGTTCATTCGGGAGAATGTGGATCCGAGAAGAATGTCCAGGATGGAGCCCCAGGCACAGCAACGTCTAAGGGAGAACAGGGTGATGGGGAAGGAAGTCAGGGAAAGGGAGAGATTGGAGAGAGTTATGCTACTGAATTCAAAAGGAAGAGAGAACAATGGGCAGGAGGGTCAAATGGAGCAGAATGAACATGTATTTTCCCAACATAATCTTGTGAATGCTAAACAAGGAAGGGTATTTCAGCTTAGTTGAATGACTTTGGTATTTTCATGTTTTTCATTTCAGCTATTTTCAGGCTAATTTTTAAAACTAACCTTCAGAACATGTATGTCATGCATGCTTATGTATCAGTTTGCGGACTGCTACAACAAATTACCACAAATCTGGTGGCTTAAAATAATTTTCTCTCATAGTTCTAGAGCCCAGAAGTCTGAAATCAAGGTGTTGGCAGGGTGAGTTCCTTCTTAGTGAGTAAGGAAAGGGTTAAGGTACAGACAGGGAGAGACAGGAGGCCCCTGACTAGGCTCTGAACCTATTCCTGGCCGGCAAAGACGCTAAGACAGAGCAGAACAAGAGATAAAGGAACAGGGGCGCCTGGGTGGTTTAGTCGGTTAAGCGGTTAAGCGTCTGCCCTTGGCTCAGTTCATGATCTCGGGGTTTTGGGATTGAGCCCAGGGTCAGGCTCCCTGCTCAGTGGGGAGCCTGCTTCTGCCTCTCCCCTGACTCTCCCCCTGCCTCTCCTCATGCCCCCTGCCTCTCCCCCTGCTCATGCACTTTCTCTGTCAAATAAATAAATAATATCCTTAAAAATATATTTTAAAAAAAAGAGAGAGCTAAGGGAATAAACCAGACCAGCTGGCCCTGGATGTTAGCGGGGTTTTTTTGTTTTTTGTTTTTTTGGTTTTTGCAACTACATTTTAACCACAGAAAATGACCAGACCTCAAAGAAAAAGTAAGCCATTAGGGATATTATCAATAGTCTTTGCTCAAAGCAAGAAGGCACAAGAATCTCAAGGCCACAAGCTTCCCGGTCAGGTCTCAATAAAAGACTGTCAGTAAAAGCCCACAAGTGGCAACCCATTCGGGAACCCCCTCACTCCAGAGAGCGTTTTTTCTTTCCCTTCTGTTCTCACCTTCACTTAATAAGCCTTCATGTCACCCTTTTGTGTCTGCGAGGTTCATTCTTCGACTCGGACGAGAACCCTGCGATCCCGCAACATTAAGGCCTCAGAGAGAGACTCTGTTCCTGGCTTCTGCAGGTGGCCAGCAATTCTTGGCATTCTTTGGCTTGAGACAACATAACTCCAAACTCTGCCTCAGTGTTCAGACAGCATTATTCCTGGGTGTGTGCGTCCAAATTTCCCTCTCCCTGTAAGGACAGCAGTCATTGGATTAATACGGTAGGACCTCATCTTAACTTGATTAAATCTACAAGCATATTTCCAAATAGGGTCATATTCTGAGGTTCTGGCTCAACATGAATTTTTGGAGGACACTATTCAGCCTAGTAGAATCACAAATTTACAGGTCCTATAGCTACTAGACTCTAGAAAGAGGGATAAATTTAAGCTATTAGAATGGTACACAAAATAAAGGAAGTTTATGTGGGCACCTGTTGGAGGAGGTCATTGAGAGGATATGACCTCCCGTTGACTTATGAACTGGACCCGGGGAAGCAGAGGGTCCTCACCGTCTCTCTGTCCTTGGAATGTATGTTCTGCCCACAGGGAGCCGCTGCAAGGACACTGCCTTACGGGAACAATGCGTTACTGAGACCATTCAGACTCTACACTGATTGAACCCAGTAAGGCTTCTACATAAACTCTTAAGATTTTGGCGGGCAGGTACAGAGATCTACTCACCTTGCAGCTGCCCAAGACAAGCCTCGTACGTGAACTCCCTTGCTTATTCAACCCGACAGGTACCAAGCCGGAGTAGTCTGGCTCTTTCTTTAGCCTTTCCTTCCCTTCCAGCATGAGGTCAGTTTTGAAATTCACAGCAGGGCCTGGCCCAAGGTTGGAACCAACAGCCTGGAATTTTTTTGCAACTTAGTTTCCTTCCTTTGTAGGAGGAGCCCAAAGTAAGTTAAGACTCACTTTGTAGAAATTCTTTACACTCAATATATTTTAATTTGGCATCACATCTGCTCTAAGAGACATTCCACGGAACTGTTTCTATAAAGGAGAAATTAAAATTTTTTTTCACTCACTAAAATACAGAATCAGAAAGCTTTTCCAACCCTTTGGGATCTGGTCAGGTAGTTTCCAGAGCTGAGCAGATAGCTAAACTAATGGACACTTTCAAACTCTGGAAGTAATGAGGTGTGGCAAAGGACCATATGTTTATTTACACAAAAGTACTTTCTCTTCATTTTCATCAAATATTTATGCTGCACCCTGGTCTTTGTGGCACCATTAGGTAGTAAATGTATCAAGGCCTAAACCAAAATTCTCTCCCTGGGGTGACACTGGAAGTCGCAAAAACTGCACAACTCAGAAGTAACATTTGGGCTGATTCTGACATCTTTTGAGCCATTAGGTCAATTCAAGAAGTGATCCTAAGATAAGATATGATTCATGAGCAATCTTTCTTAATCACTCCTGGGTTCCTTCCCCTCCTACAGTGCTTGGCATTCATGATCCTGCCCAGGTCCCCAGACCAGACCAGAACAGGTCTAGCAAAGCTCCATGAATAATCCTCCATCAGGCATCCCAGTCCTCCAGCTGCTGCACCAGCACCGCTCTCTTCTCTGGGTCCCAGCTGGACAGAAACATGGTGGATCTCCACCCTCTTGGGAGCTTCCCACCTGAAATCTGAAACTGGCCAGTACTTGGAGGGCAGGGAGCGACTTAGGAGAGACACTGACCCTTCCCGGGTGGAAGGTGCAGTTTTTATAAGCAAAGGAAACTTATGTAGGAGGCTGGTCTGGAGCGCCAACAAGATGAGCGGACCCCGGCATCCCTCTGCCAAACCTTACGAGTTGATGCAGAGGCCTGAACTAGGTCTAGCCAGGTATACCCTGTAGGTGTTCTCACCCCTCACTGCCTCAAGGCTATGCCCATGGAGCAGCTCCTGGTTGCCCAAATGTCAAGTAGAACCCACTTTCCAAGATCAGGGGAAGGGGCGAGGAGCCTCGGGTTGTCCAAGTGCAGCTCAAGGGTCAACTGGAGGTCATGTCTCTTCCACGACCTCCCCCAACAGGGCAATACTAGAATGGTCTCCATTCCAGCTCAAGTCCACAGGGCTCTCCATAGTCCAACACGTAATTATGGAGGGGCACCAATAGGTACTTCAAACGTCCTGTAATTGAAATACGCCGTTTCAAAGACTGGATGGCATTTTTAAGAGGAAAAGCAAGTTGTAGCATACGCGGCTCTTTTGTGAAACAAAGGCTTTAGGACTGTTTCTACATATGAAACTTGGTCAGACAGGGGCGTTTCGAGATAGGAAGGAGAACCAGGTTCCTAGAACTGTTCAAACACCTTTTTTATCGCTCTGGCCGCCTAATGGACACACAGTTTGGCTGGAGCGCGTGCCTTCTGCCTGAAGATTTTCTGCCAGGGAGCCCAGGGTTCTGTCTCTCGCTTGGGATAACAAGTGGCCGCGCGCGCGGTCACCCCGGCTCCTGGGTCCCTCGGCTGCTCTCAGCGTCCCGCCGCCCCGGGGCCCGCTGGCTCTGGCCAGAGAGGCGGGCGCACGATGCCTCCCTCGGCCCCGCAGAGACCTCGGTTCCACTTTTCCTTTCCAGGCCTCTCCCACTTCCTTTTCCACCGCTCCCAGCCCGGCCGCCCGCCAAGCCCTGGGCCGCACCTCCGCGGGCTCTCGTCCGCCTCCCGCAGGGTCTCAGCCGCTTCCCCCGGGACCCAAAGGGGGAGAATTCCTGTGGGTCCCAGGAGTGCCAAGAGTGCGCAGCAGGACGGGAAATTGCAAAAGTCCTCAGCCCTCCCCCGCGGTTTTCCCGTAATTCCCGCCCCTCGGCGCTCGCCCCGCAGCTGATTCATAGCCCGGGCGCGGGGCCGCCCCTGCACGTCCACACCGGCGTCCTCACCCGCGGCCCCGCGCCGCCCAGGACCCGGCCCGGCCCGCGGAGCCCTCCGCCCGCGCGGGGTGAGTACTCTGGCCGCCCGCTCTCTCCGCGCCCCGCGGCAGCCTTCCCCGCGCCGCGCCAGCTTTTTCCGCGGGCGGCCCCGGCGCGGCGCCCGGCGGGACCCGACAGCTTCGCAGCCCCTTCCCGGTGTCTGCCCGGCCGGATGCGGCCCGGCGCACGGCCGCCAGCCCGCCCTGCCCGGAGCCGCCCCTGCCCCGCGCCGGGTTCGGCTCGCGGTTCGACCTGCTCCGGGACGGTGCTCGGAGGGGTCCCGGTCCCGCCTCTGGCGCGCCCGCCCGCCGGCTGCGTAACACTGAAAGAGTCCTTCTTCCCGGAGCGCACGCTGCGGTGGCCCCCGCGGCGTTTCTACCCTGCTGGAAGTTCACGGTCCCGTCGCTTCTTTCTCACGAGTCGGGGATGTTTATTGAGTTAAAATTCCCAAGTAACCCACTCTTGCCCCTCTCGCAACACATCGCCATGGGAGTTCATTGTGCCTAACTACCCCCCGCGCCCCCTGAACTCCCCCCCCTACATTCCCTCCTCTCCGCGCGGTCCGCGAGGCCCCTCCTCCCGGTCGGTGTTTACACCTGGGAGTGGGCGGCGCTCACACCCCCGTGCGGCGCGCAGATCCTGGGGGCGCGGTGCAGCGGGCACACACCTGGTCGCCGCTGCCACGTGAAGGGAAGGAGCACCAAGCTGGCAGGTTGAGCAGCGGGAGACTTGGAAATGCCAGCGCCCCACTCCCCACCCGCAGAGAGGGGTGCAGGAACTTGTCCAAGACCTTAGAGCCGGCCGCGGTGACTCTGAAAACGCCGCGTAGCCCGGGGCTCTGCCCCCGACACCGTGAGTCCTTTCTTGCTAGTCCCGGGCGGCCCTTCGTCAGCTGGTCCGTGCCTGCTTGCGTGCGTCCTGCATGCCTGCCCAGTGCTGGGAGGCGCGCTGGTGGGTGCCACGGAGAAAGGCCGCTTGGTAACCGACAGGCTCGAAGACACTCTGCGAATAAGCTTATTTATTCTCCGACTCCAGAGGAGAAAATGTGGGGTCACTGTAGGGGATCGGATCCAAGCGAGTGTAGTGTATTTGATTTGAGCTGGAGGGAAAGAAGCTTGGGTATCATGCCCAAGTCTAACGCTGGCCGTGGGACTGGGCTGGAGTTAACGGGTCTGGTCAGCCTCGGGTTTTTCCCATGCGCAATAATGGTGGTTCATATTTACTGTGGATCAGGCACTGTGCTAAGCACTTTCCGTATGCCAGCTCCTTTAAGCTTCACCAGTGAGCTAGGTAGTAGTTTTGTTATTCTCCTTTTATCAGTGAGGATACCAAGGCCTCGAGAAGTTCAGTAACTTGTCTGTGGTCACACAGCGAACAGATGAGAGGCAGGAATTGGCTTTGGCCGCTGCTTCTAAGCACTATGTTTGTGCCTCCAACTCTCGGACCCTCTTTGGAGTGGTCCTGGGGGTGGTGCTTCCTTACTGCCCTCCTTTGTCTCTCTCCTGGGCTGCTTTAAAAGGCACTCAGACACCTTTGAGGCTGAAGGGCTCCAGACTGAGCTGAGCCTCAGAATCAATCTTGGGTCTTTTTAAAGCACTGGACTCCCACTTACCTATTTAGAATCTTCAGGTTATGCTCAGGTTGTGTTTGCTCTGGTAGCATTCAAAAGTATTAGAAGCCAATAGTGACGGCGAGCTCACCACCTAATATTTGATTGCTGGACAAAGTGAATTCTCAGCTGTAACTTGCCTCCTGGTGACTTATATCTTGGTCCCAGTTCTGCCTCTTGTTGGCCCAGCAAATGTGTCTGAGCCTTTTGTATCAAAGGTCAGCTTGACAGTGTCCAACAGGACTCAGGCCACATGGGGGAAAATACTTCTTGCACACTGGGTCTTTCCTTCTACCCCTTTCTCTACCTGAAAGACCAGGAGCACCTACAGAGGCGTGTGGAGGTGTTCCAGACTCTCTGATGTTCCTTGAAACCCTTTTGTCCTGAAAAAAGAACCAAGTCAGGAAAGCTACTATGGTTTTGAAAGAGAGATCAGTGGTAATAGCTTCCACAAGAGGAAGGAGTATGTTTTCCTTGTGGGAACTGGGCTGGGGCATTGTTGGCTCCGGTAGAAGGAAATCTGAGCGAGTGTCACCTTGCTCACTTGCAGGAACAGTGACACCTGGTCCTCCTTTCCCTGGAGAGGGAAGCCCTCCTAGATTTAAAAAAAAAAAAAAAAGTAAAATGGAGAAAAAATAAAACACATACAATATTGTAAGAAATATCCCTCCTTCCGCGCAGGCTTCTTTGTAGTTACATAAAATGAGCATTTCTTTCCCAGAAGCAGTGTTCTGGGCTTCACAGCCTTCCTTCCCTTCTCATTTTAGTTCTGCAGTTGGCCCCGGAGCAGCGTGGGGTCTCGGGGTGCCTAAAAATCCACATGTAACTTTGGTCTGCCCCAAAACTTAACTACTAGTAGCCTACTGTTCACCAGAAGCCTTATTGATGACATAGCTGATGAACACATTTTGTATGTTATGTGTATGATATACTCTGTGTTTCCTATGAAGTAAGCTACAGAAAGGGAGATGTTATTAAGAATATCACAAGGAAGAGAAAATACACTTACGGTTCTGTCTTGTATTTACTGAAAACAATCCGTGTGTAAGTGGACCTGTGCAGTTTAAACTCACATTGTTCAGGGGTCAGCCGTACTGGTTTTCCAGCATTTATTTATTCCAAGTTGTCTGAATTTCATTTTTATGTTTTAAAAATAATACAAATAATAACTAAGTATGTTCTCATTAAAAAAATAGAGAAGTATATGGAATGAAATGTAGAACTACCATGTAGAACTCCTACTCCCACTCAGAAGAGGGAAGGGAAGTTTGGTAAATACCATTCTGAGATTCTATTTTGTTTTCTGTGCATTTGCATAATTATATATCCATACGTATATCTTAATATATGTCAGTGAGATCTTACTCTACATTGTGCGGCTTACTTTTTCATTTTCCAAGTCCTGGAGATTTTCCCATGTCAGTACAAACCTCTTTTGTTAAAGGCTACATGTTATTCTAAATTAGAAATACAATTTATCCATTTTTCCCCTTATTAATGGACATTTGGATGGTTTAAAATTAGTCAGCATTAGCAGCGCTACTTCAGGAAAGACTGTGCATTTGTCTTTGTGTGTCAGCCTGAATATTTCTGTGAAATAGAGTTCTAGGGTCAAAGGGTCGGTCCATTTTTCCACTTGATAGACATAATCCTTCAAATCATAGCACTGCCCCACCCCAGGTACTAATTTAAAATCAGTGCATGAGAATCTGTTTCCATCATCCTTCCTACCATCAGCCATTATCTTTTTTTATTTAAATTTTCAAATCTAGTAAATAAATGAAACCCAATGTGACATTTTAATTTGGATTTTGCCGATTACTACTGCAGTTTAGTCTCTTAATGTTTATGGGTCATGCGTGTCTTCTGTGAATTACCTCTTCCTGTCTTTTGCTCGATTTTCTATTGAGTTGCTTTTTCCTATTCCTGTTTATTGCATAAGCTCTGTACCTATTCAGGATCTTAATCCTTTGTCTGTTGTAGATGATTTAAATATTTCTTCTACTGTGATGCTCTTTTCTTTTCCCCCCACCAATTTTTTTGTGGTAAAATACATAATGTAAAATTTGCCATGTTAATCATTTTTAAGTGTACAGGTCAGTGTTATTAAATACACTTATAGTACTGGGCAGCCACTGCCAACATTCATCTCTGGAACTCCTTCCATCTTGCAAAGCTGACACTCTGTGCCCATTCAGCAGTACCTCCCCATTCCCCCGGAACCCCAGCCCCTGGCCACCAGCATTCTACTTTCTGTCTCTATGAATTTGACTACTCCAGGTGCTACATATGAATGGAGGAATCATATAGCACTTGTCTTTTGTGACTGACTTATTTCACTTAGCAAAATGTCCTCGAGACCTTCTATGTTGTCCAGGTGTTGGAATTTTTTTCCTTTTTAAGAATGAATAATATTCCATTGTATGTATATACACATTTTGCTTATCCATTCATAATGCTTTGTTTTTAACTAACTTTTGCTTCATGGACGTTTTAAATATTTGTGTAATCAACTCTGCAATCTTATTTTTTTCAAAGATTTTATTTCTTTGTTTTTGTTTTAGAGAGAGAGAGAGAGAGCTAGAGTGAGCAGTGGGAGGGGCGGAGGGTGAGGGAGAGAATCTCAAGTCAGATCTGCACTGATCTCAGAGCCCTCCACAGGGCTTGATCTCATGACCCTGAGATCATGGCCTGAGCTGAAACCAAGAGTCAGTCATTTAACTGACCGAGCCACCCAGGAGCCCCTGCCATCTTGATTTTTGTGCTTCGTCCGGCTTAGGAAGATTTTTTTCACCCAAAAATTATTTTTTAAATTATCTTATTTTCTTCTAATACTTGTATTATGTTGATATGTACAGTTAGCTCTTTACAATACCAGATTTTTTATGAAGTAAGAGGTAAGGATATAACTTAATTTCTTTCTACAGTTTTAGACAGTTCACCCGACACCATTTCTTTAAGTATCCGTCTTTTTTCCAACTCACTTAAGATTCTGTTTTTATAGTAAAATAAATTCCTACTCATACAAGAGTCTATTTCAGGACTCTCTTCTGTTCCATTGATCTGTTTTATTTCTTCTTATGCCAGTACCACCTTGTGTTACATGCTACAGCTTTGTTTTTATATCTAGTCATATAAATTTGTATTGTTTTTTCCAAAAAATTCTTTTGAAATGATTCTGGTACATTTTCTCTTTTGTATAAACTTTACAAATAGCTTATCAAGTTTTAAAAAATCCTGTTGGAATTTTTGTTAGGCTTTCTGGGGTTTATAATTGTTAATAATTCTTTATGCCTTGAAGTCCATTCTGGTATGAGCTCCAGGGATAGAGGAAGCAGTGTGAGGCGGGAAAGCGCTGTGCTCTGGGGAATGACTCACCTGGTTTCAAGTTCTGGATTAACTATGTCAACCTATGTCAAAGTCACTTTAACCTCCTTAGGTTCATTTTCTCATCTGTGTGTGAGGATAATAATAGAATTTCTTCCGTAAGACTCTTATGAGGATTCAGTTAATAAATTCATGTAAATCACATCGCAAAGCCCCCGGCAAAGAGTTAGCATCCAATTTGTGCTAGCTAGGATCATTTTCATATTTACTTTCATATCTTACTATGGCCTCTGCAGTGCCACATCATAGAAGGAACTGGTAGATCTTTCCTTTATGTTTCAATAGTCTCCTAAGAGATGAAAATGTGCAATAGATATTAAAAATAGTAGTATTTCTCAAACTTCAGTGTGCCTATGAGATCACCTAGGGATCTTGTTTAAATGCAAATTTTTATTCAGTAGATCAAGGGCGTGATCTCAGGTTTTGCATTTCTAGCAATTTCTTGGGTGATGTCTTCATCCACGCTTTGAGTGTCTAGTCTTTCACTGGTATTTAAAATTATGTGATAGCTAGTGATACCACTTCCTTTTGGATTAAATGTGGTTGACAGGACTTGTAAAGTGCTTTCTTTTAGTATTACATGCTAAAGAACTAAATTATAGTTGTGTTGTTTCCTTCCTCACTTCCTTCCTCTCCTCTTCCTCCTCCTCCCCTTCCTCCCCCCCTCCTCCCCCTCCCCCTCCCCCTCCTCCTCCTCCTCCTCCTCCTCCTTTTCAGAGGAAAGAGGATTAGTGAGAACACACACCAAGTTCTAGTCTTAGATCTGAAATCATTGAGGCAATTAACTCTCTGGATTATTTAAAACTTGTTTTAAGATGAAACCAGCTACATAAAATCTATCCAGTCGGAGTATAAAATCTAAAGCCAACTAAAAGAAAAGCCATAATTTCAAGTGTCTTACCAAATAGAAAAATGTAAGATGTACGGAAGCGCTTGGAAAAATGTAAGCTAGAAAGAACTCTTGGAAAACATGAAATCCGGTCCCACTGGGTGAGAACACGGTGTGTGCCGACTCTTGAGAAGTGGTACATGAGCGGACGCTATTGTGAGTAAATGTTTCACACCTCATGTGATCCCTTGCTCACCTCTTTCTACTCCCAGGCTTCCCAGTGGGGGACTTTGAACAAGGTAGCTTCACATACCTTAGTATGCTGGTCTATCAGAAGGGAATGGCAGTGTGTCTTTCTACCCAGAACATTGATTACTTTCTGTATTTGAAAATGGTTTTTATTTTTATTTTTTGCAGGGAGTTGGGGAGAGCACAGGGAGAAGGAGGGAATCTTAAGCAGGCTCCACGCCTAGTGCAGAGCCTGAAGGGGACCCTGATGGGGAGCTCAATCTCATGACCCTAAGATCACGACATGAGCTGAAACCAAGAGTTGGATGCTTAACTAACTGAGCCACCCAGGTGCCCCAGAAAATGCATTTTTAAAGTGCTTGTACTGTCTTGGGAGAGATCACATTTTTGTACAGAAACACATGATGTGCTCGTAGGCTGATCCAGTACCTAAAAAATTCCAACCGTTTTTTAGGCCTGTTGGACAGCTCTGGGTTGGATTTAAATCACAAAATACTATCAGCTAGTTTAGCCCTGTTGGGATATATGGCTCAAATATGAAAATAATGGAATTGCAACTACTTGCATTCATAAATATATGTAAAAAACACACATATTTTAAAGAATGCTTTATGTGGCCGAATTACATAATGTAAGAGAATTAACCATAGTGTCCCTCATCCTGCTGACCTCCCTTACCCCATCCCAGCTCTAAATTTATAAGTGTTCATAGTTGGGTGTGTCTTTTGGGGCCAGATTGGATCCTTGAAGTAGAAGACAGCAAGGCAGAAATAGATGTGCAAGAGATCTGGGGGGAAAGCCCTGGGGAGGGAGGCAGGGACAAGGGAACAGGGGGAAGCAACTCCAAGGCAAGGTGACAGGGAATAGGGAAGAATGAGAAGGAAGAGCTTCCACCTGCAATGCAGTTCTGAGAATGTTTTGCCCAAACCAATGGGGAGACTTTGATCAAATGTTGCCTATTAGAGGAGTCCCACGATGGGCAGGAAAGGTTTGGTCTGATCACTGGCTGAGAGCAGCCTGCAGGGACCGTGGGCTTGGGTGTGAATGTGCAGCGGATCCAAACGTGCAGCAGGGGAAGCTGTCAGGCAGCTACGTTGCTGCAGCAGATTCTTCTAAAGAGAGTACCAAGTGGCACGGTTGCACAGTTGCCCACCCCTCTCCCAGAGGTGTTTGTGTGCACATGGCTGTTCTGCAACTTGCTTTTTCACTCAGTATTTTTTGGCTATTCTTCCACAGCAGCCCATAGATCAGTTTCATCCTTTTAAAGTTTCATAGTTTTCCTTTGTGGAAATGCACCATAATTAAAATTTTGGATTCTTTTTCACAAATAGTTGGATTGTTTTCAGATTTCCTAAATATTAATAATACTGCGATGAATATTCTTTAGACTACATAATTTTTGTGTACACATATATAAGCATACTATCTGTAGGACAAAATTCCAGAAATAGGATTTCTGGATCAAAGGGAATGCACCCTGAAATTTTAATAGGTACTGCCAAAATGACCTTGATAAAGTTGTGCTTTTTGGACATTAGCGAGTAGCAATGCTTACTTCTTCAAACTGTTACCAGTGCTAGATGGTAAAACCTTTTTAGGCTTTGCCAGTTGGATACCACACAGACACACATGCAGATGTACAAACTACTACTGTAATTTGCATTCGTTTAATTATTAGTGATATTGTCTAGTTTTTCCTTATTCCCTTTTGGTTATTGGTATTTCCTTTTTTGTGAATTACATATTCATATCATCTGCTGGGTTTTCTACAGGGTTGCTTGTCTGTTTTTGATTGATTTCTAATTTCTAAGAGCTCTTTGTATTGTAGGGGATAGTAACCCTTTGCCATAAGTATTGAAACTATTGTTCCCAGTTTCTTGTTGGGCCTGATTATAGCACTTAAATTTTTTGCAATGTTCATTTAATCATTGTACAATCTTTATTGCTTCTAGGATTCATATCATGCTAAAATATTATACACATATTCTAGTAATTTTAATGATCCTTTTACTTGCATTTATACCTTTGTTCATCTGGAATTTATTTTGTTGAAGGGAGTGAGGAAATACTAATAATGATAAAAATTAACAATAATTGGATTTTCTGGGACACCCGGGTGGCTCAGTTGGTTAACCATCTGCCTTTGGCTCAAGTCATGATCCCAGAGTTCTGGGATTGAGTCCCGTATTGGACTCCCTGCTCAGTACTCTTTAAAGCATTCCTTTCTCTCTCTCTGACAAATAAATAAAATCTTAAAAAAAAAGAATGTTTTAAAAAATTTAAAAAACAATAATTGGATTTTCTGTATATAGGTTCTCATAATCTCATTTAGTCCTCATGCCAATCCTATGAGGTAGGTTCTTTATTCTCATTTTACAGGAAAAGAAACTGAAGCTTAAATGGGTAAAGTGCCTTACCCATGGTGATATGATCATTAAGTGCCAGAGTGGTGATTTGACCCTCAGCAGTCTTCACATCAGAGCCCGTGTACTTGACTATTACAACCTCCTTTTCTCACAAATGTCCAGGTTATTTTTCCAGTACAACTTGAGGGGAGTAATCTGTCTCTTCTCTAGTGATTTAAAATACTATCATTGGCATGTACTAAATCCCTACATATTGTTTGGGTCCCGAATATTCCTCGGATCGAGGTTTTCTCTTCCTTTCTTTGACTTCCCTGACCACATAGAGACTCAGCTTGAATGCTGGCTGGAGGCACAGGGTCCAGGAATCTTTGCCTGAATACCGCTTCAGAAAAAGAAAATCAGCTGTGCATAAGCCAGTTCAGTCTCATAAATAAGGGATGACCTTACAGAACTGGTCGAGACACTTCCCTTGGTAGGTTTAGACAGAGGGTAAGGTGTGCTTGAACCTTTCTTTAGGAGGAAGAGGGTGGAGGATTGGAGCGAAGCCTTACAGGTGATCCATGCTATGCTATAAAGGCAGCGGCCCTTTGGAAGGGGTCCCCAAAGACAAACGGCAGTGCTCATAAAAAAGAAAGAAAGAAAGATGGGATCTGGGAAATGTGGGGAACGTGCAGCCAGCCCTTCACACTGCCACACAGAACTCTCTCACAGGGAGCACACACCCCAGCACACGTCCCCGGATGAACAGCTTCTTTCTTGAAACCGGTATTTGCATATGACGTCATGAGGCACCCAGCCAATTCTGCAGCGTTTGGCAACACACCCGTGTTCTTGGGAAGCAAATGACAGGTCATGTTGCTTCTCAAGGGGTTATTTACGGTGAGGAAACTTCCCAGGAATAAATATTTTAGTCATGACGGTACAAGAAGTGTTAGTGACGAAGGGCAGGCTTATACCCCTGGCGAAAGTTGTGTTTTGTTGGACATGCAGTGTTTGTACGGGGGGACATTCGAAGTATCTTCCTTTTGCCCAGAGAAGAGATTTGAATGGGAAGTTCTACAAAATGAGTGGGTAATTTTTCTTTGCTCTCCTCCCTTTTCCTCCCCAGAGAAGACATGTCAATGAAAGACTATGAATTAGGCAATATTTGGCACTAAGAAAAAGTGGAAGGGCCTGAAAAGGAATCTATTGAATAAAATTGAAAGCAAAGAAGAACGAGTGTGAGAACATTGGTACAAATATTTATTCATTCACGAGATACTTCCTGGGGAGCAATTATGACGGGGCTGGACAGTGGGGACTGAGATCTAGGCTTTCCTCAAGCAGCTCATAGTCTGGTTGGGAATGACGGGGATCTGAAAAATAGAAATGAAGAACTGGGTCGGGCGTAGGACTAAGAAGTGTGGGCAAGGCGGGAACGTGGTTTTTGCCTTTCTGAATCCTGCCCCTTCATCCTTCCCTGACTTCTTTTCCCTACTGGACACAGTAGCGGCAATGCTCTTCGCAGACAGTTGTGGAGAGAGAGAGCCTGACGAGAGAAGGAGAGGGCATGGTGACCTTCTCCTGCCCGAGGCCGAGCTGTGGAGGAAAAGCGCCCCTGCTTGGAGCCCCTACTGCCCCTGGGAGAACATGCCAGAACAGCTGGCCTCGCAGACGGAGCTCAGCAGTGCATCCCATACTCGGCCCTTGTCCTTTGCAGGATGTAGGAAAGCCTAGCCTGGTCCTCAAAGTCATGGCTTTGCAGAGGCGGGCGCCGTCTAGCTCCAGGACAGACCTCTCTTTTCTATCTGTGCTGCCTCTCCAGGCCATCATCCAGTCCCTGCAGTTTAAAGACTGTCTGTATGCACCCGGGATGATTTATCCCCCTGCCTGAACCCGTCCCAGGGACTCCAAAGCATGTGCCCGGCTAGGTCGCTCCCTTGGACATCAAATCAGCATCTCAAATTGAGCACACTGCCAACGGAGCCCTTGCTAGAGCCCCTGACCTGTGCTTCTACTTCTCTGTGAATGGTTATGTCCGTTCTGCCAAGGGCTCAGGCCATTCGGGGGGCTGTCCCTGATGTCTTAGTCTGTCACCTCCTGACACGTCCTGCCTGCTGTCAAATCTCTCCCAGATGCCACCACTGTACCCACTTCCAGTGCCATCACCCCGGCCAGAGCCAGCACTGTTATCCCTAGACTCTTGCATAACCTCCTAGCTGCCGTCCCTCCCACTACTCCTGTCACGGGGCCCTCCTTTACTCCTTTCCCAGAACCCCCCGGTGGCTCCCACCTGGCTCAGGGTAGAAGACAGTTGGAAAAATGTTTCCCTGGCTGCTCTCTGTCCAGGGCCCTCTGATTGCACCTCCTGCCTCTCACCTCCTTGCCCCCTGCAACACTGGTTCCTGTGGTTCCTTGAATAAGCCCAGCGCTCTCTAGCCTCGACTCGGGGTCTTGTCACAAGTCGCTCCCTCACCCCAGGTCCTTCCTCATGCTAGTGGGGAGCTCACCAGCAAAGAACTGGTCCCCTCAGAATAGGGCACAGGGTAACTAGAGGCAGATTTACAGGGGAGGGGAGAGGGGGTCCGCATGGGCCATGCGGTCAGTCTTCTGGGGCTTGGAAGCAGCTGACTCAGAGCCCTTAGTGTCTGTGTTCTTCTCGAAGCATCAGGCTCTGGGGCCTTGGGAGAACTGTTCGTACAGCATTTCCCAAAGGCTGACATCGTGTTTCCGGAATGTTTTTCCAACGGCTGACTCTCATTCTGCAGCTAACCTCCTCAGATTCACAACCTGCCATGTGGGAGGAGGTGGGGAAAGGCGGGACTTCCAGACAAGACTGTCCCAATGCTTCTCAAGGACTCTCCTGTGATCCCCAGACCTTAGAAACAAGCCCTTTGTAAAGACTCCTACTTTTCGATTTTGTTACATGACCACTTTTATTCTTTAATTTCTGATTACCCTTAATTCGTAGGTGGCTACTAACTTGTAGTTTTAAGTTTCTCTGTCCCTATAAATTTGTTTAAGTGCTGTGACACGTGAGATATTTGATTCACCAGAACTCCAAAATTTGAAAAAACATTTTAAGTAGCCCTTTCCCACAGAGAACACAAGGCAACCTACATCGCTCCCTGAATCACCTGGTTTTCAATTGATGGGATGGGATTTCCTTACAGAGAGAGGCACCTTTCGCTCCTCAGGGTGGGTCCGCCTTAGGATAGGATCCTGTACCCATAGACTAGGATGGGAAGGATGGGTCCATTGCCCGCGGAGAGTCACACGCTTCGTGCAGGCATTTCCCTTCGCCTCGCCTTCGGTTCCGAGCAGAGACGATTTCTTCTCGAATTCATTTTCTCCCTGGCTTTGATCTTTAGTTGCAATAGGAGCCTATCTGAAGTTGTAAGTAGAGATTTTAGAGAGGTATGAATGACCTGTTTCCCAAAACTAGAAGTAGCGGAGAGCGGGCTGAAAGGACCTTGAGGGAACGCTGTTCGCAGACTCTCGCTTCTGGTAATGGGGCCTGTCTGTGAGCAGACTTGAGTATCCTAGAATAATTTCACAGCTGGGTGTGTCCTTTCTCTGTCTTCACTGTGGTTCCCATTTAGTGGCGGGCAGTGAGAAGGGATGGGCTGGCGCTCTGAGTTGCTGGCGTTTGATGAAGTCGGGCGGCTAGACAGAGGCGAAGTGGACCCTGAACGGCTTCATTGCCTGTCAGTGGGGTGAGTCAGGCTTTGAAGTAGAAAAGTGAAACTCAGGGCTTCCCTTGCCTAACACTATTACTATTAAGAACGAATTAGCCTCCTGGAGGTCATCGAGTTTCACTCTTTGTGCCCCTCAGATTGTCCTGTGGTCAAAGGACCTGATGAATCAGTGAAACTCTTTGACCTGCCGTTCACAGCCCTCCTGTGAGGAGCGAGGGAAACCGGAAATTATCTTGAACAATGAAACACTGCCTTTCTCTTTAGGTGGCATGTGCTGGGTTTTCTCCGGTGAAATTTTAGTGAGGGAGACAGGGAAGAGTGAAGATCACTCCTCTCTAAGTAATTCATTCAGATTTAGCTCTTCTGAGACCATGGTCCACTTTTTTACGTTTCACTTGTGTTTCTTTGCTTTACCTTTCTTTATGAACCTTCGCTTGGTTTGAAGGAATTGGTAGGCCACTTCTCTATTGCCACGCGGCCTCCGTGGCACTGGGCAGTGAGCATTCATGGTTCCCCCATCCGGGACTGGCTGCTCTTGGCCGGCTGCTGGGTGACCTGGGCTGGCCCTCGGGGTAGGGGGGGGACAGCCAGGGTGACTCACTGCTGCCTCCCCTGTTGCTCCTCCTCCTCCTGGGTCCAGGAGGGTAGCCCAGAAGGGCTCTTTTCATGCCAAAGGTGGAAACACAAAACAGCAAGCAGAATGACACAGGGTTTTTGAGGTCTAGGCTCCAAGAGGGCTCGCCATGACTTTGGCCTCAGCAAGTCACCTGGAGCAGGGACATATGCTCTTACTTTGGGAGGCGGGGGTGTGGGGGCTCCAAACTCACATGACAAGAGGCATGGATGGATGAAAGGAGAGAAGAATGGGAGCCCTAAGTACCGTCATCTACCACAATGGAGTCAAAGACACCTGCTCAGAGCTAAAATTAAATAAAATTTTCCTCCTGTGTAATTTATCTTTTTCAGAAATCCGGAACCTATGGCTCTCTTTTCAGTCTTTCAGACAACATTTCTGTTGGCATTGCTGTCCTTGAGAACTTACCAGAGTGAAGGTGAGTAGTGGGAAGAACAGTAAAGAAAAAACACACACACAAGGAAAAAGAACAAGGTAATTGGTGCTTTGGAGGAAAGTTGCCCAAGTCTAGTCTTTGGAAATTACTCGGAATTGGTGAGTAGCAATGGTTTCCTTAGTTTCGACTTCCTGGTAGCTCGTTGTAATAAAGCCACACCTTAGTCCTCATTTCCTGGCCAGTGCTCTGGTCATCAGGGCACTTGGGAGTGGATCTAATCCCGCAGAACTCATGGTAGATATATTGTGAGTAACGTCTCCAGAGGAATTCCCTCTGCACCTCGCCCTGTGGGGCTGAGGCATGACCAGACCAGGGGGGGCCACTGGGTTAGAACAAGTTGTCATGTCCTTCAGTGACATTCATTGAGAAGCTATTTGCTGCAAGATAATATGCTAAGTACTGAAATGCTGTTTGTGGAATAAAGAAATAGCATTTGTCACTTAGCTACTCTCCCAGTGAGGGTATTTTTCAATAAATCAACTTTGTAAATAGTGTCACTAAGGACACTTGTAAATGGTCATAATGACTTTGGATAGTAGTTTGAACCAGTTTGAAGGTACTCGGGCTTGAGTCTATTGCCTGTGTTTAACAAAGCTTTACATTTTCCTCGTTCCGTGTTTATTCTTTGCTGTACTCCCTTTGTAACAGAGTGCAGAGTGCAAGCGTATGCCCTTGTAATTATTCACACAGTTCCCTCCATGGATTCCTGAAAGTGATGTTTCCAAGAAACACCCACAGAAGGTTTCTATTTTCCTTATCATTCTGTGAAAAGATATTTGGAAAGAAGGAGATTTTGTTCTGATAAGAGCTCAGTTCTCTGCCTGGTGTTCTTTAAGTCTGGGTCTATTTCTTTTAGGTTCAGGGCACATGAGATGATGCTACTTTTTTGGCTTCTTAAAACTCGTAGTTTGTTGATAACCTTCCATAATCTGGAGCTGAAAGATGGGAATTAGGATTTCTCATTTGTCGTATGTATGCCCCTCACCCTATCTATCTTACTTGCTGAACGTGACACAGCCGGGCTGAGGGGGTGGTCCCTACCATAGGAAGGTTAGGTCCGGCGGAGCCTCTGATTCTCAGACAGACCCATGCCCCCAGCTCCAGGCTCTCCAGAAAATCCTACGCATTTAATCCCAAGCTTTTAGCCCAGTTCACTTCCCTAGTGAAGTCTCATTATCTAATCCAGTGACGATCGACTGTATATCTTCCACGTGCAAGACACTGTGTTCTCAGAAGTTCCAGTGAAGGATGGACCCTTTCAGCTTCTTTCGTTTAGATCAGACATTCATTACCCGTTTTCTCTCTCCACCGATCTTTGTTTCTGCGTCCAGCTTTCTCAGCTAAGCATGCCTGCTTTGCCAAGTAATCCTGTCCTTGTCCTCACGCCACTTGGATTTCTTGTCTCAGTTTGTGCTGCCTCTGCTAAGTACCTGCTAAACCTCACTCAGAGGAGTGGGCCTCCCACGTGATGACCCAGCCAGGCTCAGGGCTGAGACTCGGGTTCAGATATCCTAGCTTTTCCCGACCAGTGAGACAGAGCCCATACTCACTTCCAGTTAGTGCTGGGCTCATATCTGCTTCGGTCAGAGACCATGACTTGAGCATTTGGTTTATTTTCTCCCATTCTCTTGTGTAAGTACCATACAGACCAAGACAGATGTAAATATGTAGATTTTTTTATAGAAGTGAAATTATACTATATATACTGGGAATATTTATACTGTATATATACTTATTAGATATATATAAAGTATGTATGTTGTATATAGTGTAAATATATATACTGGGAAATTATAATATGTAAATATAGGTAAAATATAAAAGTATATGTAGGTAAAGTATGTGTATTTAGTATGTATACTTTAATATAAACTTTTTAAAACAATACAACATATGATGAGGGTTTTTACCTTTGATCTCAAATGTTCTTTTAGCAATAACATTCTATTTAATGGCTGTGTGATGTCCCAACTTATAAATGAATTGCAGTTTATTTTCTTAAGTAGTGTTGGGGCCGGACAGAGAGCCTGGGTGAGGAAAGTAGGAGAGTCTGTGATTAAACCCCGGACTGTCTGATCACCCACTTGGCCATCCAGAAATAATGACTGCACTATAAAAAGAGAGCTGGGCCCAGGGCCAAGAACCCTGGGTTTGGGTCTAGTTGTGTGCACTTGGGAGAGTCACTTCCCTTTATTTAAACTCCGTTTCCTCATCTGAAAAATAATGGGGTTGGACTTAAGAATCTGCATGGTCCCTTAATCTCTCTGACTTTACCTTGACATCTCCCAGTATTTCCCAAGGAAGTCCTCAATTGCTTTTGACCCAAATATTTCTGACGGATGTCTCTTCCAACACCCCGAGTCACTCAGCGCTCACAGATAGCACACGTCAATGTAGAGTGTTCCTGTTGTGCCTAAAGCATCACACAGTGGCTTTCTCAAGCTTCCAGAAATAAAGTTGATACTGGTCATTGACTCATTCCTTTAGCAAGCAGCCACTGGGTATCTACACTGTGACAGGTGTGTTATTGGACTTGGTTTCACCGAGCTGAGTAAGACTTCGTCCCACCCTTGTTGAGCTCACAGTCCTCGGGGAGGCAAACCCAGACCAGGCTATTACGACACGCTGTGATGGGTGCTCAAACAAGGGCTTCAGAAAGCAGCCCTGGAGAGCAGAGAATGCCACGGGCGAGGAGAGACAAGCTATTGCTTGTCGTGCTCTTGAGAACTTGTGGAGATCCTGGGTCCGTGTGATTTGAGGTCAACATCCGCTTGGGAAGAGCTTGTGCCGAGTGCTGAGGACAGGAGTCCGTTCAAAGATGTCTCTGCCTCAGCCTCTGCCCTCCAGGAAGTTTGCATCTAGAGTGTGAGACTGACAGCAACAAATGACTACCCAGACAAAATGGAATGAGGGCTATAGGAGAGCCGGATGATTTTGCAGACATCTGGCCTTCTCTGCGCTATTGGCTATTATTAATTATTAAAAATATTTCCTCCTATTCCATAGGGGATATGCTCTTTCATCGCCCTAAACTTCCTTTTAGTTAGCTTATATCTTAGGTTTGGAAGACTCACCCAACTGACTGCTTTAAGGAGAAGATGAATAATGGCTGTTGCCTTTAACTAAAGAGTTGAGAAATTTTATTCACAAAAGAGAAAAAAAAATCTCTAACCAAATAATAATAGAAAGTGGCTACCAGGTTTGGGCTTCGAGTGTTCAGAAATTCCAGCTTACTTCATTTAACGTTGTATGAATGGGGCCTGATAAATGACTCACTCCGCCAAAGCTCATTAAGAATCAGAATGCCCCCCCAAAAAAAGACTCAAAATGCCAATTGATTAAGTTGCAGTGGGAAATAAAACTGGAAAAATAACTGGTGCCCGGCCTTTTGGCGCAAATTGACCCAGAAGACTAAATTATGCATTCTGTGCATAAAAAGTGGCATCACAGTGGAATGAACCAGGTGTCTTAGAAGACTATTTCTTGTAAAATCTAGCATATTATAGGGTTCTGAAAGTAATGCATGTTTCTGAAGAACTTTACAAATACAGAAAAGTATAAAAAAGCAAGTTGAAATCACTCCGCCTCGCCATCCAGAAATAATGAGCTTTCTGAATAATGAGCTTTCTGAAAAATAACCTAAGTACTTTAAAAAATATAAAATGGAATGCACAGTCTAGTGTGTTTTTTTTAAGTGTATGGGAAAGATCGAGAAAAACACATGCTTTAAACTTGGCAATGGAGAGAGAATGGAGTTGGTAGGATGGTGGGTTCTTAATCTCTGTATCATTTAAACATTTTGATAATGATCACATATATGTAAAAAAAATTTTACTGAGGGGAAATTCACATAACATAAAATTAATCATTTTGTGGTTAAAATGAACAAATCAGTGACATTTGGTACATTCAAAATATGCAACTGGCAGCTCTGCGTAGTTCCAAAACATTTTTATCACCCCTTAAGGAAACCCCGCAATCATGAAGCACTCACTCTCAATTGCCCTTATCCTCAGCCCCCAGCAATCACCAATCTTCTTTATTCCTCTATGGATTTACCTCTTCTGAGCCCCTGTGTCTCTCCAACTGGGGTCCTTCTTTGAGCTAAGAACATCATCACAATTATTTTATTTCGCACTAAGTGCCTTGCTGGTCTCACCCACAGAGTTCAGTAAATTCTTGCCAGCAGTGTTTTAGGTTTAGTGCATTGAGATCTAAGCAATCATGTCTAGAGATAGGGTATGCTCCCACTTCAGAGTTATTTAGTAAGTTATGAAATACTGACTTTCAAACAGAAAACTCATTTTTGATTTCCAGAAATATGAAACTTATGGTCAAGAGTCCTCTTTACATAGCCTTACTAGAAATTTCTAAACCAGTTAGATTGTCCGATAAGTATCCTTTTGTTTTGTTTTACTGTTTATCAATTTATCAGTAACAACAATACACGGTGCATGGTTAAGGAAGTCATTTCATTTATGTAGGCCTTGATTTCTTTATCTACCAAGTGATTTCTAAATTCCCTTGCAGACTTCAAGATGGCTGATTCTAAGAGGCACCTGTGAGCGTTATTTTCCAAAACTAAACAATGGTGATACTGATCAGTTTATTATCTCTGACTATTCAGTTGTGTTCCTATTAAATGTTATTTCATATCTTATTTTTTATCTTTCAGTCTTGTCTGAACCTTTGCCATGGGCCCCTGAATCCCTGAAAGTTTCCGTCAATTCTACGCATCAGTGTTTGCATTTACAATGGAGTGTCCACAACCTTGCTCATCATCGGGAATTAAAAATGGTTTTTCAGATAGAAATCAGTAGAATTAACACATCTAATGTCATCTGGGTGGTAAGTACTTTTTTTTTTTGGCTCAACATTTTAAAAATCCTTTTCTGACACCAAGATCTTTTATAATATCCACAAAAATTCCAATATAGAAACATTTTAGTAACTCAACATAGTTTTCCAAAACAATTACATTTCTGTGTTTTTAGTTAAGAGGGTAGAGGACCAAGTAACATGGCAGCTTTGGTTCAGTAGGCTGGATACAATAAGCTAAGGAAATAGATCATTTCCTCATTTCTGTTCTATCCCCTAAGCAGGCTACTGGGCCCGTCCTTGAGTCCTAGATTCCAAAAATCCATGAACACCGACCTTCTTTTTTCTCTTGCCTCTTTCTTCCCTGTCCACCAGACATTTTCCTCAATTAGATGTAATTGTTGGGCAACATTCTTCTTGCTAGTGTGGCTTCCTGACTGTTGCTTTGCTCACTCCGTGCTGAAATATAAGGGAGGATGAGTCTAAGCACTGTTGTTCTCTCCAGCAAAGAGGTTCTTCCTGGACCCACCATGTTGGGAGAGTAACTTAAGATGTCCTTTGCTCCCTCACTTGTGGCTTTTTCCACAGCAAATTAAGTTATGAAAAGCCTTCATTTCACAATCATTTTGCCTTTGAATTATTTGGGATAGATTTTTCACTGGTTTTGGTTCAAATTATGGTTGTGTCCATTTAGTTGATACTTCTCCATCTCGTGCATTGAGACACTGCAGTGGTTTCTTTCAGTTTCCATTTTATGGTCTGGGGACCCTTAATAATCTACCCACACAGTGTGTTCATTCATTATCAGAGGATGCTGAAGGACAACACAATGGAATGTTTTCTTCTTGAAGGGGAACAGAGAATTTGCCTGGCGTGAAGGGAAACGCAGGGATGCGCCGTGGCCAGCGATCTCCATGTGCTCAGCCAATGGCTACTCTTCTCTCAGGCACTGGAAGCATGGGCACAGGGATTCAGAATGGTTAGTTCCTTTAGGAAAGTGTAAATGCCACTCGTTGTGAAGCCTCCAGTTACTTTCCATATTCATGATTGCGTTTGAATCTGAGTGACAGGCCTTCAGTAAGTATAACTCGGACTCTGTCCACCTAGGTTGATACCAGTCTGCCATTCCACTCCGCCAAGAGTCGTTTCCTGCAGTGAGAGTCGTTTAGTGTTCTGATTTCAAGCAAAAGCATTGCGCATTATGCATTGTGCATTGCAAAGTG
>CM052895.1:107139518-107159776 GCA_028534135.1 Potos flavus | reverse complement strand
TTCAAGGCGTGGGTCTGTCCATCCTGAGCGGGAATCAGGAGACAAAACACACAGGCCAGAGCGTCCTAAATGTGGGACATGCAGGGCTGGCCGCTGATGAGGCGCCGTGGGGTTGCGGCGAGGCCTGACCTTTTCCAGCAACTTGGAAGGAGGACTGTTTGAGCCAAAATAAGAAAGAGGATTCGAAGCTAATTTAGAAGGGAGGGTGGAGAAGGATATTCTGGGAAGAGCCCACAGGTGTGAGCTGAGGCCCTGAGGGAAGGGCTGTGAGCTCCCAGGCCTGAAAGCACGGAGCACAGAGGGGCAGGTGTGGCCCAGGGTGGACCACACAGGACGCTGGAGGTTGTGCTTAATTCTCCTGTTTTATGCTGAGAGCCATAAAAAGAAGAGGAACGACAGGATCTGGCTGGAAGTGTTGGAAAAGTCCACTCTGGCTTACAGCGGAGAACAGGTGGGGAAGTTGGAGAAGGCAAAGCATTACCCGTATGCAGGGGGATGTGGGTGGGCCCAGCAGAGAGGTGCCCGGAGTGGCTGGTGACACGGGATGACAAGAGTGGCTAAATTCCAAAGGGATGCAGGAGGTAAAACCCAGACTGTGGCTTGTGGACAGCAAGGTCGCCATTATTGATACAGTTTCTGGATTGGTTGGTTGGTTGGTTTGTTGTTTGTTTTTGGTATTTGCTCTTAAACAGTATTTAATCAAA
Organism: Potos flavus; assembly: GCA_028534135.1. Taxonomy (NCBI): domain Eukaryota; kingdom Metazoa; phylum Chordata; class Mammalia; order Carnivora; family Procyonidae; genus Potos; species Potos flavus. The sequence continues at coordinate 107,159,072 of CM052895.1, read as the reverse complement.
ATGAACTCAAGACTACTTGTATTGAATAGTAAAAGTTGCATAGATCAGGACCTCAAAACTTGTGTTTAAAAAATGTATTTTGTAGTTTCGGAGTAAAGCAACACAATAAACCGAAAGAGAAACATTTATGACTTGGAGTCCCACCTAGAGGGCAGGGCCGTGCACTGTGAGGTGTCACCCGTGGGGACCGAGGTGCTCTCGCCCCAGGGCTGTGCTGGCTTCGGCCCCGGGCACCGCCGCAGCCCAGCAGCCCGGGAAGGGGAACAGGCGAAAGTGGAGTGAAGGCCTCAGAGTCTGCAGCTCCGGCTGTGTGGGACACGCATGTCGCCCTGTTCTCGTGACTGTAGGGCTTGAGACTGGCCTTTAGAAATGGGGATGCGGACTCAGTTTTCCCCGGGAAGTGCAAGCGGTGCCCCCACCGCTGCGTTTGATGCTCCCATCACGCAGCGGTGGGGGCAGAAGGCAAGCGTCCTGGAGGGACCCACCGAGGAGCCTGAGTGCCCAGAGCCGTGTGGGTTTGGAAGAAGGATGAAGCCCTGTCCCCATTCTCTTGCAGCCATGCTCCAGCCAGGGACACAACCCAACCACAGATGAAATGCCAACGACCACACCCAGTGTGCAAGAGGGCTTACGGGAGGCGGGGGTGGGTGTGGCCTGGACTAATTCCCAGTGCAGAGGGGGCAGTGGGGACCCTACGCCAGGGGTGCTTCGTGAGCAAACACTGAGGTGTAAAAGCACAAAGCTATTTCCCAAGTGCAGGGTACATCACTGTGTCCAGAGAGGAGGAGATTCCTGTGAGTGAGCGGTAGGTTGGAATCAGAACGTAGATGGCTGAGTGGGTAAGGTGTAAAGAGCCATTGAAGCCTATTGAATGAGAGAAAGAAAACACCAGAATTTTAGAAAGATCAAGATGAAAGGCTGTGTGGAGGGGCGGTTGGGTGGCTCAGGTGGTTAAGCATCCGATTCTTGATTTAGGCTCAGGTCATGATCTCAGGTCGTGAGATCGCGCCCCACGCTGGGATCCGTGCTGAGCATGGAGCCTGCTTAAGATTCTCTTTCTCCGTCTGCCCCTTCCCCACTCGCGCACTCTGTCCCTAAAGTAAATAAATAAATCTTTAAAAAAAAAAGGCTGTGTGGGAAGAGCAGTTGTATTGCAACTTGGACCAGCTTCTCAAGAGCTCAGTGTAAGACGTCTTGTGTGCTTGACCTCCCTGGGGACTGAAGATTCTAACAGGTGGAGCTCAAAGAAGAGGACTTGGCCCCTTGGCCACCATATCTGCAAAGATAAGAAACCAAACCAAACAGAAAACAGACAAACAAAGCCCAAAGTCCTCACGGAGATCCTTCTACTGGCTTCAGAGAGCCATCGGTACTCTTGGGTACCACGAAGGCCTGCCCTCTCTACTGAGATTTGGCCAACTTGATCTGACCATGGCTACAAATGATTATTAAGAAAATACTCCTTATTTCTGCTTATTTAAAAATCCTTCTTATTTTTAAAGAATGACACAATTAGTTCTCTAGTTTGCAAAAATTGTCTTAGCAGGCTCTGTGTGATGAGCCCCATGCCTACCTTCTGACTCTGATCTCTTCCCCCAAGACTTGAGTAGCTTCAGCTTTCTCTCACTTGCTCCCCATGAGCCCCCTGGAATCAGAGAGCCATCGGAGGTGGGAGAAGCTTTCAAAAGGCAGGAGACTGTGGCAGGTTCCTCTGTGACATCAGAGCGAGGGGAGCTGGCTGCTTAGGGATGGGCCACCCTTGCACATATCTGGGAGCTGCAGCGGGCTCCCGGGTGTGTGCTTGGGGGTAACTCTAGTCAAGCCATTTTCCAGGATGGCATGGCTCCATGTTTCCAAGTTTTCCTCTTTCTTTCCAGGAGAACTACAGGACCACTGTGAAGTGGAACCAGGTTCTGCACTGGAGCTGGGAATCCAAACTCCCCTTGGAATGTGCGAAACATTTTATAAGAATGAGGAGTGCAGTGGATGATGCCAAGATCCCCAGGCCGAGGTTCTGGAGCAGCTGGAGTTCGTGGGAGGAAGCAGATGGTAAGAAGGGAGGTGGTAAAAGAATTAAAAGCTTGAATATTTAATATTATTTGGGGATCAATAGCCAAATAGTAGAAGCTCTTTTGAGGAGACCGAGTAGAAACCGACATTATTTTCCTTTGTCTTCCCTTGGAACGAAGAAGTATGGGTGTGAAACTTGCCACCAGGAGATAGACGTCTATGGTTTTGCCTCAGAATTTATTCGCAGAGATAATTATGCAAGTTCAGACAATTTTGTATTTATTTTCCAAACACGGGACCTGTGTTTATTATAGAATACTAAGAGAACAAAGCAGGACATAAATTGTGCATATGTTTTTATTAGAATAAGACAAAATGTGTCTGCACCTAGAGCAGAGGTTAAGAAGCTTTTGTGTAAAGGGCAAGACAGGAACTATTTTAGGCTGTACAGACCCCATTGGTTTCACCCATGACTATTCAACTCTGCCATTGTAACATGAAAGCCATTCTGAGCAATATATAAACAAATGAGAATTGTTGTGTTCTAATAAAACTTTATTTATAAAAAACAGATGGCAAGCTGGAATTGGTCCATGGGCCCTAGCCTGCCAACCCCTAAGGTAGAGAGAAGCAGTGAAATACGGAAAAATGAAATCAAGTCTTCATTTGAGTAATGAGATTATGGAGAAATATGTTGTATGTATCTCTTAATTTTGATAATTTAATTTTGTTATAATTTAAATCTAGAGTGGATTTTGCCACAGTTTATTCTGCTTCATGTAAACTATAGGCTAGTTCTAAACAATGGCATTTGGCTCTCTCAATTTACACACCCTGCCAGATAATCTGAAATTCCTGCCAATAGAACCATTCCATTGTTAAGTGTTTATACAAATCTGTTAAAGTCAAACTAATAGCACTCATTAACTCATGAGTAGCCTTGTGATTAGTTTAATATTGCTAATAGAATTAAATCTGCATTTTAGTCATGTTCTAAGCACTCTCCATATTAATTTAGCCCTCAAATCAGCCCTTTGAAATACGTATTATTCTTATCCCCACTTCACAGATGAGGAAACTGAGGCACAATTAGCTTGAAGAACCCATGCAAGGTCATTGAGCCACTAAATGGTAGAGTCGGAATCCCAGCCCGGACCAACCTGACTCCAGAGCACCCCCCCCTTCACATTACATCCTACTGCTGACAGAGGGACACCCAGAAAAAAAACAGAGACTGAAAAGATAGTAAGAGACAGAACAACATTATAAACAGCTTTGATAAAATGGACTCGATTTCTCAAGTCTGTAACCTCTGGTCTAAGTCAAGCACGAATGGAAAACCTGACTGTGTATTCTTAGCCCCCAAACACTGGTTCTCAGCTGTGGTTGCCCATGAGAATCACCTGGGACCTTTAAAAAAGCTCCCCTGGCCAGGCCACACAGCAGGTGACGTCAGTGGTGGCGGTTTCCGTAGCTACGGTGGGCTGAGTGAGCGGGAGCCACGGAGCCCAGAAGTCAGAGCAGGCAGCCCCTTCAGGGGGGCCGACTGGGGAGGAGCGGGGCCTGAGGGGGCAGTAGGGAGGCATGGGGAGGACGGCGAATTGGCTTGAAATGGGAGACATCTGAGGATTTTTATACACCGATGGTCTACAGAAGGAGAGATGATGGAAAAGGCGCTATTTGAGTGACTGGCATTTCTGAGAAGGTGGGCAGAGATGTGGTCAGTAGTACAGTGTAGAGATTAAGAGGGACACGTGGGGGCGCCTGGCTGGCTCAGTCAGATGAGTGTCCAGAGCTTGATTTCAGCTCAGATCATGATCTCAGGGTTGTGGGATCGAGTCCCGTGTGAGGCTCTGCACTGGGTGTAGAGTCTGCTTGAGATTCTCTCTCTCCCTCTCCTTCTGCCCCTCCTGCTCACGTTCTTTCTCTCGCTCTCTCTAAAATAAATACATAAAACCATAAAAAGGGGGGATGGGGAAGACATGTGGCCATGGAGATGGGCAGACCTGGTGGGTGTGAATGTGGCTTTGCCACCTGCTGGGTGAGTGAACTTGGGCTCTGTGCGTCCCACCTGTGCCGGTGGTAAGAGATAACGTACGTCCCGCCTAACGCAGAGCCTCCCCCGGGGCTGCGGTCCATAGAGAGCAGCTGTGGCCGTCACAAGCCAAGCTGGCGGGGACACCTAATCCCAGGGCCGCAGGACTCGCTGTGTTTGCAGTAGGAACGGCAGCAGCATTTCTCCGAACAGTAGGAGCCCTTGTAGGAGAGAGTGTTTGCACAGGCCCCGAACTTTCTAGGTTTGCCTAGAAATTTAGGCTCGGCTTTTCCCCAGCAGGTAGAAGAGGCTAAAGCTGTCGTTGAGAGTGAGACCAGAGGGGCTGATTTGAAACTCGAGTGAGGTTCTGAGTGGCCTTTTTTTTCTCTTGTAGTACAGAATTCTCTTGGACATGACCCGCTGTTCGTTTTCCCTAAAGATAAACTGGTGGAAGAAGGCTCCAATGTCACCATTTGTTACGTTTCCAGAAGCCATCAGAATAACATATCCTGTTATTTGGAAGGCGTACGGATGCAGGGAGAACAGCTCGATCCAAATGTGTCGGTGTTCAACTTGAATCGTGTTGCTTTCATTAGGGAAACCGGGACAAATATCTACTGTAAGGCGGACCAAGGAGATGGGATAAAGGGCATCGTTCTCTTTGTGTCAAGTAAGTGTGCACATGCCCTGTGCTCTTCTCTTCTCGTTTCCTAGAATAGATGGAATTTCCTTTCCCAGAAGGCAAGTAAACGTTTCCACCCAGGGTCTGGATGTTCTTTTGTCTCCCCAGTCTTCTAGGAGAGACTCTGGAAGAGATACCCTGAAGCAATACTTGAAGGATTTCCTGTTGTTGTCTTGGCCTCATTGACAATTTTATTCCTAGGAAGCAAGATTATTAAAGGCGAGAAAGTTTGGGTCATTTCCTGGACCACCGGGAAGGGCCCTGCCTTGCCTCAGCCAAGCAGCAGGACTGCAAAATGGTGGGGGGTGGGGAGAGATGGCAGGGCGGCCGACTCCAGGGAGGCAGCCAGTGTTGTGCCCAGAAGACCTGGGTTCGAATCTTCTTCCCACGCCCGGACGTGCCATGTTGGCGGAGTTTTCCAGCCTCTCTGAGCCGGCTTCTTTCTCTGTGGATGGGCCCAGGACTTTTTGTTTGAGGGTGAATGAACACAGACAGGCGGCCCCAAACACCGTAGGCGCACACAGTAGGAATCCAGAGGAATCGGCTCTGAAGTGGGCGTGGAAAATGTCAGGTGCCTCCGTGGCTGGCGACAGGGGACGGGGAAGGAGCAGTGCTTTTCACCGAGGTCTGTATGCGCGTGCCCAGGGCCTCCTGCGTTGTCAGGAGACCTCCCTTCGCTGCATTGTAGGTGGGGCAACATCCGAGCCTGCTCCCTCCTGCTTCTCCAGCCTGAGGCAGCTTGGCTCCGCACACCTGCCTCCGCTGTCCCCCCGGGGGCGGGGCCTCTGAGAGCCGCAGCTCTGGGGGGGGGGGGCGCCTTGGAGGAGCGGCACCGGTCCTTGGAACTGTCAGCACCCTGCTGCCCAGCGTAGCAGTCCCCCAAATCGGACTTCCTGGCGGCAAACCTAATAGCCCCGAAGCTGCGAGCCCCAGCTTCCACGATGAAAGGGCAGGCAGCACTGACTTCATTCATTCGTTCATTCGTTCATTCTTGCGCTCGCTGCAACTGTCTGACAGCGGTAGGTGCTGAGTGCCTCCTAGCAGGCCCTGGGGTACAACTCCCAGGACACGCTGCAGACCACAGCACAACTCCCAGCACCGGTCCCCGTGATGCCTCAGAGAAGAACAAGGGAAGGGAGAAGGGGCCCAGATGAGGTGCCTGAACTGTGACTTTCTGGAGGTGTGGGTGTGACGCTTTTACCATTCAGAGTGACTCTGTGCCCTGACACCCAGGAGGAGCTTTCCGTCTTCCTTGCCTTTCATTAAGGGGATTTAACTAGGTCTTTCATCTGTTTTTTTCCTTTGTATGGACAGAAGTCCTCGAGGAGCCCAAGGATTTTTCTTGTGAAACCCAGGACCTCACGACACTGAACTGTACTTGGGATCCCGGGAGTGACACCGGCTTGCTCAAACAGCTTTCCCAAAGCTACACTTTATTTGAATCGTAAGTTAGCTCCCATGGCGTTCTTGACAGAGTCCTGGTTTAAGGCGCTTGTGGCGACAAGAGCCACATTGAGAGGCTGAGGAAAATGGGAACAGATCGTTTACAACCGCCCCGCCAGAGTGAGGAGGAAATCTTTCAGTGGTCATGGCTGTACACACTACTTTCCACCTGAGTTTCGTGAAAGGAAAACGTCAAATAAAAATGATAAGAAAGCCCGTTAATGGTGAATCTTGATGTGAACATAGTTCCATCTGGTGATCTGGGTCTACCTAATTTCTAACTTTTTAAGAATATTTAAAATAAATTAAGGAATCGTTTCACCCCCCCATGTTGGCGGAGGGGGGCAGTCAGTGGTTCATGGTCATTACACATTTCACCACAGAAAGCGAATTTGTTGAAACAACATTTTCTTGATTGACAGTTGTTGAGGGCGGGGGATGGGCGCCATCGCGTGGAACATAGTGTGAAGGCCACTGAGCGTGCCCCGAGTGTAGGGATACATCTCTGCGTTGACAAAAGTGTAAATCCTGAAATTGTAGTTTTGTGTTTGTTTTATTTTTTTAAGGTTTTCCGGGAAAAAGATACTTTGTAAGCACAAAAGTTGGTGTGGTTGGCAAGTAGCTCCGGAGTCCCAAGACCTGTATAACCTCACACTCACGGCTGCAAACTACTTAAGAAAGAGAAATGTTCACCTCCTTTTTAACCTGACTCATCGAGGTGAGACGAGTGTCAGAGCCTGCTGTGGTTACAAACTCATTGTTGTGTGACACGCTGTGTGATCAAGGAAATGTTGTAGATTTTAGCCTAATTCACATCCTAAGTGAGTTTCAATTTAGGGGCACCTGGGTGGCTCAGTCGGTGAAGTGTCTGCCTTCAGCTCACGTCACGGTCCCGGGGTCCCGGGTCGAGCCCCGCATCAGGCTCCCTGCTCAGCGGGGAGTCTGCTGCTCCCTTTCCCTCTGCCCCTTTCTCTCCCCTGCTTGTGCACGCATGCATGCTTGCTCTCTCTCTCTCTCTCCACCTCTCTCAAATAAATAAATCTTTTTTAAAAAAGTTTTAATTTATAACTCTCGATACCACACTTCTCTTCATGGATACATGCGTGGCCCACAGTCTCCTATTGTTCGTTTTGATAATGTAATAAGCACCTGCATGCTTACTGCTCACCTTCAGACTAGATCTCTGACTGGAACTCAGTGCCTCTCCTATGCCACAGCCCCCTACCCTGGTCCTTCTGCCAAGATAATTACAGATTTAAATCTCCAATGTATGTATGTATAGGTGTATGTTTTCTCATTTCTAATGTCATCCTAAAAATACTTCGTTTTTATTTTGATTGGTTTTAATGTATATAAAAGACTTCAAGCCATAGGTGATAATTTAGTAATTACTGTGCGTGTGATATTAAATTACTGATGTTGACCCGTGTTACTGAGTGTTGTTATAGTCCATTGGTTTTCAGTGCCGTAAAGTATTTCATTGCATAAATCTATGGTATTTGGGTCAGGCATCTCCTCTGATGGTTTTTCAGGTTGTATCAAGGTTTTTGCTCTCGGGGACGGTGCTACTATGAGCATGATGGATGTAGGACTGGCCTCCATTTGTTTTCTTGAGTGTATACCCCGGTGTGGAGTTGGCGAGGACAGAGAGAATGTGAATGTGCAACTTTAAGAGTCTCATGCTCTACCGACTGAGCTAACCGGGCTAATGTGCAACTTTAGACACAAAGCCAAGTGGTCTCCCAAAGGGGCTGCCCTGGTCGTACCCCGGCCCTTGAACTCCTAGGGCCTCTCCACGCTGGTGTGGCTGCCCTTTCCGTTCTGCCGGCCTCCTGGGCATACACACCGTGTCTGCGATGGTTTTGAGCTACACATCCCAAAGATCAAATATTTCTTCCTATGTTTTGACCACATTTTCTTTCTTATGAAATGCAGAATCTTTACACGTGTTCCCTTTTTCTAGAATGCTCATCCTTCGCCTTTTACCTTCGTAATCCCTACACATCTGTTAGATTTGAGCTTAATCGCCAGTCAGCCAGATCGTGACGAAGTGCCTCTAGTGTCACTGGCACTGGGGACCTGGCAGGGGGTCAAACAGGGACTGGCCCGTGTGAGCTGGGATGCGAGAGTGTTTTGGGGGAGGGGGCGGGAGTGGGGAGTGGACACATACAGTATTTCGAGTATCGATATGCGCTGTGGAGAAGGTCAACTCAGCTCGTGAGGTAGAGAATGACTAATGCCACTTCAGTTAGGGTGAGGCCGCTGAAGAATGAGACAGAAGCAGAAAACATCTAGGGGAAGAGCATCTGAAGCAAAAAGAAAAGGATTTGAGAAGGTCAGAGAACGGGAACAAGCTCTGGGTTGTTTGAGAGACAGAAAGAATGTTCTTGTGCCCGTACTATGAGAGAGAGGGGACAGGAGTGTCCTGGTCACGCAGTGACTGTGGAACGAACGGGGTAGTCTTACCGGTTGTATTAGGAGGTGTTCATGGGGACAGGTGAGTGACGTGATTTACGCTGCAGGAAAAGCTCACGCAGGCTGGGCTGTCAGGGGCGAGGGTGGAGGAAGGGAGATGGATGGGAGGCTGTTGCAGTCGTCAGGCAGAGACTTTGCACCGGATAGAGTGATGAAGTTGGTGGGAAGTGGTCATATTCTGAATTCACCTTGGGATAGAGTTGGTAGGACTTACTTAGGGAAGGCATGCGCGTGCCAAGGGGAAAAGGAATTGAGGATGATTCCTAGGGTTCTGGCCTAAACAATTGAGCTAATACTGGAACTATTTCCTGAAATGGAGAGGATACTGGGGAGGAGCAGCTCGGAGCAGGGGTGTGGAGTTCTGTTTTAGCCATGTCACGTTTGAGATGTCTTTTAGATATCTCAATGGAGATGTTGAGGAGACAGTGAGATACAGAGTTTGGAGGACATGGAAGAAGTCTGAGATGGAGAATTAGAATTGTGAGTCATCAGCCTGTGGATAATGAGATAAAGATGAAGGCTCAGGATAGGGACTTCTAGAACTCCATCTTTTAGGTCAAAAAGGCCTTTTACACTTTCACTGTGGTCACCCCACTTTCAATGGCACATTTAGTTTTGTGGTTATGGATTCATGCTTGTTCCCCGTTGCACGTTGAAGGTAGATCCATGACTGGTTTCATGTTCTCTCCCATCTGACAATTTCTCTTTTTATCAGTGTATTTGGAACATTTATATATTTGACATAATTATTAATATGGTTGGACTCAAGGCTTCCATTTTATTATTTATTTTCTATTTGTTCCCTCTGTTTTTTTTGTTCCTCCGATCTTCCCAGCCTGCCCCCTTTGGGATTATTTGAATATTTTTTTTAGTATTCCACTTAAATTTATCTACTGACTCACCTACATCTCTTTGTACTCCTGTTTTTTTCCTCTGGAGATTACTATATATTACTAATGTTCCACAGTTTTCTTAAGAGTTAATATTTTCCACTTCAAGTAAGATGTAGAAGCTTTACCACCCACATGTCTTCCTTTACCCTCCCACTGCCGGCGCAGTGATATTTCATATTCTGGTCTTCTCCAGTCTGCCTGCTGCTGTCTCCCTGTCAGAGATCTCAAATAGAATATTCGAGAATGCCCCATGCGCTGTACTGACTGGATTCAGGGGGATAGGCAGGATGGGAGGTGCTTACTTTGTCTTTTCAAGACCTGAACCTCATCTAGTCTATTTTTCATTTCAGATATTATATTTTTTGGTTCCAAATTTCCATTTGATATTTTAAAAAATAGTTTATATTTTTCTGCTGGGAAGTGTTTTCCTCTATTCATTTCAAATGTATTTACTGCTATGACATGGATCTCTCTTAAAGTCTTTAATAATTGTAGCCATGTGGACCATCTTGAGGTTGGCATCTGTTGATTGTCTTTTCCCTTGGAAATTGGTGACATATTCTGGGTGTTTGTATTTAGAATACTTTTGGATTGTACCTTTAACATTGTTGATGTTATTTTGTTTAGACTCTGGGTTCTGTTACACTCTCCCCATGAGCCACTTCTCCAAGTTTTGATCCTCTTTCACAATCTGCCGCTTTTGTTTAATTTGAGGAGCCTTGGGTAGTTTCTTCTTCTGTTTTGTTCAGAATTTCTAATATAATCGGTGAAGAGAAAGGCTGTAGTTGGCTTACTCCATCTTAGCTGTAGGTCTGGTTTTGTTTGCCATTTTTTCAAAAAGTAAACAACAAAAAAAATACCAGTGAATAAATAAATGAAGACATGAACTACTGTACCAAAGTCTTTTTGGATTTATGCTTGAATTTTTTTTTACTTTGTTTCCTTTTTTCTTTTCTTTTCTTTTTTTTTATATTTTTTGGCAGTGCACCCAATGGCTCCCTTTAATGTATTATTTAAAAATGTAAGTGCCACAAACGCCACCATGACCTGGAAGGTACACTCTATTGGGAATTATTATACACTGTTGTGCCAGGTTGAACTCTATGGTGAAGGAAAAGTGACACAGGTAAGAATGCTGCTTAATTTTCTATTTTCAAAAATCCCTTTATGTTCTGAACAGAGAGACTAATGAATAAAACCTCTTTAAAATCTTACTTCTGGGGGAGGTGGGTGGGTCTCTAGAGGGATAATTGGGCGATGGGCATTAAGGAGGACATTTGATATAATGAGCACTGGGTGTTATATGCAACTGATGAATCACTAAATTCTACCTCTGAAACTAAAGGAAAATTAATTTTAATTAAAAATAAAATCATATTTCTGTGTGGGTTCAAATGGTAAGGGTAATCTGTTTAAAAAGGTTCATGAGATTACTCACAAATTTTAGAGTTGGGCAGAGGGCTTTAGAGGTTTTCTTTTCCCAAAGAAGTATTCTTACCCCAAATCTGAATGGACCATGCTATGATTTGACTTGGCAATGAAGTATGCTCACCACTACACCAGTCTTCTCTATTCCTCCTTCTGCTTCTTTCTTCTTGTTTCCTTTTTTCATTTCATTTCTTCTGTTCCTCCTTCCCTCCCTTTCTTTGAAAAAGCACAACGTTTCCATCAAGGTGGATGGTGAGCGCCTCCTCAGTGGCCTGGAGCCGGACACAGAGTACGCGGCCCAAGTACGCTGTGCCAATGGCGACCACTTCTGGAAATGGAGTGAATGGACTCGTCAGAACTTCACCACAGCGGAAGCTGGTAGGTTCAGCTCCCTGCTATTTAGCTCAAGGATCTCAGCTGACTCATGGGAGATGGGTTAGGGTTTTCCTGAGAGCTTTTGATTGTACCCAAACCTGAGGGACATACTGCAACGGAGGCTGCATACCATCTTTTGAAAAAGAACTGAACGATATGTGAGTGGGAAGGCATCCACCTCAAGCATGCGTCAGTCAGTGTTCTTTCTTTCATACGTCTTCTCTCTCATCTTTGATTTTGCCGAAATGGTTTATAAGCTACTGGTATTGCTGGGTCCCCATTGGATCTGGAGCTATGTAAATCGGCGTAGACTTTTCAAATTAAATTTGACTATTTCAAACAGTAGTGTCCATGCCAAGGAAAGCATTGATCTCATGCCAAACAGCTTCAGGCTGTGTGTGGAAATGTAATGATATTTGGAAACTGAATTTTTAGTGATAAATCATTCGTTCAGCAACAGCTAACTGTGAGTCCTCTCGATTATTCTTGTGGAGGGACTTTCCTCACCACTGATTGAACCGCGAGTCTTTCTGACAGATAGCTCCGGCTTACAGTTCCACTAGGCCTCTGGAGATGAGCTGGCCCAGCCCTGCTTTCATCTCCTTCCCATTCAAAACAACAAATCATCGTCGTTGCCCAGTTGACAGGAGGCAAGCTGTGCCCTAGGCTGCCTGGTTTGCGGAGTTACTGAGGGGCAGAGACATGGCGATGGTGACAGATACGGCAGCTGCCCCTCACGGAGCGCCCCACTGAGCTCCCGGCGCTTGCCATGTTTTTATCCTATGCCTCATGCCAGGCAGGAGGCACGACGGTAATCATCCTCGCTTTGTAGGTGAGGACACAGAGGCACACAGAGGATCAGCGATTTAATTGACCTCGCCAGTAAGTGACAGAGCTGTTGACTGTGACCCAGACCCCTGGCCCCCTGACCGCAGAGCTCCAGCCTTACCCAGACCCCGATTCTGTGTGTTCTCTCTTGATGCTGGTACTGCAGCCTTGAGATCTCGTTGATCCAAGTCCTGGCTCTTTTACTGCCAAAGGAAGGAGTATATGTATTTCTTTTATTCCAACTTCTCTTCGTGTGTGTGTGTGTGTGTGTGTGTGTGAGTGTGTGTGTGTGTGTGTGTGTGTGTGTGTGTGTGTGTGTGTGTGTAGGCTGGCGGAGCTCTTTCTGTTTCTCCCAGGGGCACCATTTTAAAGTAGTGAATGGCCGAGGGCTGACGAGGACAGCTCTTCCGAGCCTCCACGAGGGTTGCTCATTGGTTGTGCTCAGCAGCCTTCCCCTCCTTGTCTGGTGTTCTCCCCAACCTCACGCTGCCACTCCCCCCCCACCCCCGCCCGCCACTCCCTCCCCCCTTCCCCCCTTCCTCGGGGCCTCCAGTAATTTTTTTCTAGAGGCATAGACTCCTCAAGAATCCCTGCTGTAGAAAAGCCCTGGTTCCTGACAATAACGTGGTATCCCCCTCAGTTGTGTTTTATTAAAGAATTTTTACTTTAATGATACTGCTCTGCTTTGTTTTTTTTTCCCAAATTTATTCCAACATTATAACTGAAATTAAGTATAAAAGGACAATGGCAAAAGGATAGAGTTTTTAGTAAATAGCATTTCTTTTAGTGCAAAAAATCTGAAAATAATAAATTTTGGGGGCGCCTGGGTGGCTCAGTGGGTTAACGCCTCTGCCTTTGGCTCAGGTCATGATCTCAGGGTCCTGGGATCAAGCCCCAGAATCGGGCTCTCTGCTCAGCAGGGAGTCTGCTTCTCCCTCTCCCTCTGCCTGCTGCTCTCCCTGCTTGTGCTCTCTCTCTCTCTGTCAAATAAATAAATAAAAATCTTAAAAAAAATAAATTTTGCTTTTGATAATAACAAGAGAGTGAGATGAAGCTATTGTTGGTGAATCTGTATATATATATATATATACATAAATTTTTTTTTTTTTTACCTCTGACAATACTTTGCTTGATGCTGGGAAGGTCGATGTTTATGTGTATTAGAACCATACTCAGTGTAATCATAGTGAGCAGACGGAAACGGCACCAGTAGACATACAGGAGAAACTGTATTGACCCAAATACAGAGCACTGTCAACTGTGCGGTGGGCGCCGTTCTCACAAAGACTTAACTTACAGGCCCGCTGAAGACTTTGCCCTGAGCTTAGAGTCCCGTGTTGTTTCTGAGTATTTCAGTAAGGTTTTGCTTGAGTATTGGCTTCTCCAGTAGATTATTTAGCAAATTGAAATCTGCTTCAGGGCTCCTGGGTGGCTTAGATGGTTAAGCATCTGCCTTCAGCTCAGGTCACGATCTCTAGGTCCTGGGATCGAGCCCCATGTCAGGCTCCCTGCTCAGCGAGGAGTCTGCTTCTCCCTCTTCCTCTGCCTCTCCCCCTGCTTGTCCTCTCTCTGTCTCTCTCTCAAATGAGTAAATAAAACCTTTTAAAAAAATAAAAATAAAATAAAATCTGCCTCAATACATTTTTAAAAATATACGGTCATCTTTAAGTTGAGGAGAAAGTGTCAGCAACTAAAAAGGGACTTACTTAAGTTTCAATTATCGGGCATGGTAAAGTATATTTTTATAAAACAGCTAAATCTTTGTGTTATGTTCTGAAACAATTCTTCTTGCATTGAGATGTTTTAAATCAAATCACAAATCATTTGTCCTACAGTTTGCTGGTGATCATACAGACTCTTCTAGAACAATGTAGTAAGGGAGTGAGTGGGTGCCCTCAGTGTCCAACAGGCAGGCAGCTTTCCCACGCCGGCCGGGAGTTGGCGGAGAAAGAAGTGTGGGGAGGAGGGAGTATGGCCTTCCCAGGGGTGGGGATCAAGGAGGGGTGCCCAGGCCAGGTGAGAGGACTGGTGAGAGGACTAGCCACTGTGAAATCACGAACACACGTCAGAGTACTACCAGCCCCTAGGGCCCCCCGTTAGTGCACCTCCACTGCAATCTTCGCAAATGCAGCAAGGAAGTAGTGATGGTCTGCTGCTCCTAGAAATTCAGCAGATGAGAAAGTCACCTAACTAACCTCCTACAATGGGTCTAACTGATGAATGATTCCAAAATTTTCTGGTGGCTTCCAGAAACTCAGGCTTGATGTTTGTAAGAGCTTTCAGTTCGAGGCAGCACATCTTTTGTAAAGCACCTACTATGTGCACGTAGTGAGGAGTAAACGATGGGGCTGTGGCCAAGTGGGTAGAAGTCACAGAGAACAAGAAAAGTGAGAGGCAAGCCTCAGGTAGGACAGGTTGTCCTCACCTCTTTTGACCGAACTAGAAACAGGCCGTATTGTTCTACATTCATATAACGTGACCCATGATCTTTCCTTTGGTTCATTTCAGCTCCCTCGGAGGCTCCTGACATCTGGAGAAATGTGCAGTCAGTGCAGGGACATTGTGTCGTGACTCTGTTCTGGAAGGTGAGACGTACAGATTTCACAAGACAGATTTGCTTGGCACCGTCTTTCAGGGTGACACTAGATACTGGTGTCATCTTGGTTGGGGGAAGGGGGGGATCTTAATGTGAGTCAAGTAGAACTAGAATGTCTTACCCAGGGGAGGGGTCCCTGCCCACACCCAGCTCCCTAATGCTGGCACTGTTTCTCCTTGACATCCTGTCCCACAGATGGCTGGTTCTGCGTCCCTGAAACTTCTCTTCCCGCCGCCTCTAACTTTTGCAGGGCCCAGGGCACGAGTGTAAGTGGAGAAGCGTGTACCATATTTAAAAGTTATGAATATTAAGTACTCGCAATATTTATATACAGGAGTTACGAGTCAAGCTAAAAAACTTTAATGTAAATATATTTGGAAAGGAAAGTAAAATCTGTTTTGACATTCTACCTTGCCCATTAAAGCCTGGCAAGCTGGAAGTCCCGGTTTGTGTTCAGAACTCTCAGATCCTCAGATCATGTTTTCATAGCAAACACAACAGTCCTGGGAGAGCTGGCCCCCAGCCACGGCCCCCCGGCTCTCCTTCCCACCTCCAGGCTGGTTCTCTCTGCAGGGAGCCCGGCACTCACACATGGGCACAGTCTCTGTGTCCAGGCTCTGGCCACACCTGGGCAAACAGCGGCTCGCAGTCCATTCTCAGGCCTAGGGGTGCACGCACTAGGGCCACCGTCTGCCCTTGAGAAAGCAGACTGGAGGGGCAGGCCCTGGCAGTGGGCTTGGGACAATGTGGGCAGAGAATTCTCTTGAACCAGGTGGAGGATGGTCTAGAGGGGGCTGTGGGCTCCAAGAATGGCTCAGGGCACAACTGTGCAGGGAGAAGATGACTAGGGACGGGGGGAGGCCAGAGGCAAGGCCCCTCCTGCCAGGATCTGCTCATGTCTTCCCCCCTCAGCGCCCACTGCCTTCTTTCTTATCCAGGCTGAAGAGAACCCCTTCCTCTCCAGCTTGATGCCTCTTCTCTGGACACACTGTGCTCTTGAGGAGCTCAAATGGTCCCCTTCTCTACTCAACTTCAGTTAGAGTGGAATGCCTAATTTTAAGCTTGGATTAGAGTGTTATTTTCTCAATTAAACTGTTTTTTCATTTGCTGGTGTGTGTGTGTGTGTGTGTGTGTATGTGTGTGTGTGTTGCAACCGAGGGACATAAAAGATAAAAAAGGGATTATGCAAACTCCTTTCAAAGGAAAGCCCATTTTGAAATAATGATCTATATGTTTTTCAGCCACTATCAAAATTGCAAGCCAATGGGAAGATTCTGTTCTATAACATAGTTATAGAAAATCTAGACAGAACGCCCATCTGTGAGCTCCTCTCCATTCCTGCTCCGGCCAATGGCACAAAACTAACCCTTGACCAGTGTTCATCCCGAATCCACATCACAGCTAATAACAGCGTGGGCACATCCCCTGCTTCGGTCATCATAGTCTCTGGAGAGCCTGGAAACGGTGAGTTTTGTTTTGTTTCGTTTTGATTCTCTGGGAAAGCATCTGTGATGTTCTTAAGTAGGAATGGACAAATTGGAAAGGCAATAACCCAGGGAGACAAAAGGTCTAGCTGCCAAACACTGTCCCTCCTTTTCTTTCAGTCTAAGCAGGGCTACAGGTTACAGCCCTGGTCAGTGCGGGAAGAATGAATGTTCAGCCGCAGCCCAGGACGTGGCTGCCCTGAGATTCTAAAACAAATTCAGAGAATTCCCTCACGTTTACTCAAGTACATGCAACACCAATAAGCTGTCTCCACTGAGAGCTCCAGTCGCTGTAGGCGTGCTTTGTAGCTTATGAAATATGGGCTGCATTTATTGTAAAATATTTTGTCAGTCTTGGTCACCCGGAAAGAGCCCACGAGCACTGTCCGAGGTGATGAAAGGAGAACTGATGGGCATCATCTTTCCAGAAGGCTCTGCAGAAGCTGCAGAATGAAAGATGGTAACTGGCTAGTCCCGTAGCCCGTGAGACACCAGACGAGCGGAAATGACCTTACTGCTACAATCAATAGCCACGTGAATTACGCATTTGGGACAGCTTCGGGAAGAGGCTGGACGCACTATCCCCTCCCCGCCTGCGCACGCACGCACACACGCACGCACACACACCTGCACGCACAGGAGCACGCCGTTGGAGCGCGCATGCTCAGGCAGAATGTCCTCGACCTCCTGCGGTCTGTCCTGCCCCCGCCCTAACCGGGCTTCTCTTCCTGGTGTGCCGCCTTCCAGATCCTGCTCGAGGGGCTGGGGCAGGCTGGGTTACACTTGTCTTCCAGGTTAGGCTTCCACTTGGGTTCCGTAGCTTAGATCGGAGGACGGTGGTGTTTTATTTTTAGAACTATCCAGTGTGTCAAGGAAGAAAAAGAAATCCGGATTGTGGCACTGAAGGAAAACTAAGAAGTTACTTCACATGACCTTTGCTTGTCAAAAACTGCATTAGAAAAGGAAGTGAACTCATAATACACTATATGTTAATTAATTGAATTTAAATAAAAAATGAATTACTTAAAAGTTAATAATAGAAGAAAGTGAAAAGTTGTATTCTGTCTTCATTAGGACAAGATGAGGAAAAGTGGGCATTCTATTCACCCTGGGGGGAGCTGATAAAGACAGCCTTGCACAAGGCCCAGTCCAAACAACACTGCAGAGCACTTGGCTTTTGGGGGTCTTCTCTACCTACTATACCTTCCTTCCCCATACCTTGCCCTCAGACCCCCCATACCTTCCCTTGTAAGTCTCTATCCAGCCTTCTTTAAGTGGCCCACATTCTTAAGTCACCACAGTGGATAAAGTCACTAATGCTCTATGAGGCTGACTGTTAAGGTTAAACCAATTCATGCTAGAGTGTGAATGACTGAAGAAAAAGATTTCCTTTCTCCCTCCCTCCTCTATCTCTGCTTCTCAAAAAATAGTTGCAATTTTCAAAAAGCAGCTTTGTAAGAGTTATGATTCTGAGTGTGGGATGAAATTTTAGCCAGTGTGAATAAGTAAAGTGAAAAATGTCAGCTTTGATGTGAAAGAGATTTATTTCTCTAACAGAAGAAGACAAGAAAGCCACGGAGGTGGTATATACAAAGGCCTTCACAGGGAACCCTTTGTCTTATACCTGGAGCTCCATGTTCCTTTGGGTGTCCTCTAGTTATTGTCTAGAACAATTAATAGCACTGTGCTTTCACACCAATGTCCAGCTGTAATTAGGCGTGCCAAAGAAAATACAGGAGGCCCAGTTAAATTCAAATTGCAGATGAGGAATGAGTAAGTGTTTAGTTAAGTCTGTACCATGCAATATTTGCTCCTCATTGCTTTTCTGAGCAGTTGCCTGCAGGCCCACTCCTCGGTCTGGGTCTGCTCTCACGCGAGCGACAAGCTGGGACCCCTGCCCTATGAATAGCAGCAGGCTATAAAGGCAGCCTGGGGAAATAGGAGAAATTCTTATCCCCCAAGGTGACTCTGCTTGAAATCAGTAGAACTGGGAGTCCATTGAAATCCTATCAGTTGTTTCTGGTTGCAAACTCCCCTGGCATATGCAATAGGTTGAGGAGGCAGCCTGGGTCACGAGGACTGTGCACATCCCTACATAATCCAACTTAGTACATGGCCGAACTTGTTTTCTTTTGTCGTTCTCACTCAATTTCTACCCCTAACATCAAAGAAGTAGTAGTTCATTCAGGAGCCATTACATTGGGGAATTAAGACACATTATTCATTTGGCCAACAGAGATTTTTTGAAAGTATTAATTACCAGACATGGGGTCAGCAATTTGTTGGGTAAAGGGAAAGATAGTAAATATTTTACAATTCACAGATCATACGGCTCCTGTTCTATATCCTATATTCTTTGTTTTTTTGCAACTCTTTAAAAATCTTAAACCCCTTCTTAGCTCAAGGGTCATAAAGCAAGCTTTGGAGGCTGGATTTGTCCCACTGGCAGTAGTTTGCTGACCCTTGTTTCAGGGACTGAAGTCTGATTGGGTCTCAGAAGATTAGTACAAGAGGCATCCAAAGGGCAGAAGTGAATATTTGCTGGGAAGCGAGAGGCAGGAAAACACCCAGGAAAACATTATCCTGCCCCCAAGCTTCTGTAGCCACCACAGTGATAGGGCTCTTAACTGTCAGAGACAGTGCATGCTCAAGTTGATTTTCTTCTTTAAACACTTTTTTTTAAACACTCAATTAATTCTGTCTGAAGCATGGCTCTATTTGTAATGTAGGAGAAGTTGAAGAAGAAAGAGTTAAAGGCACGGAGGATGGATTCTCTCTGTCTTGGAAACCCGAACCCAGAAACCTCACAGGCTACCTTGTGGAGTGGTGTGAGCATCCCCGGGACCTGCGCTGTGATCTCCAGTGGAAAAACCTAGGTCCCAATGTCACAAGCACAGTTGTGAGCTCAGGTAAGAAGAACCCTGCATGTCGCCATCTTGTTCCGTCCACCTCGCAGCGAGTTCAGCTAGGACCTCGACCATCTCCCAGCTAGTTTGTGCTAAACTAACCATTTTGAATCGCACTGAATTTTGAAATGACAAATCCAGCATGGGTGCTCTGAGTTCAGATTTTACAATGATGTGGCCTAAGATTTGGCCTTCAATCTACTTTTACACAGATTATCTGGACCTAAGGCTGGGATAGATTTTCATGACCGTTATGAACTTATGCCTCGAAATCAGTGGTTTCAAATGAATGGCAAAGGGACATTAGCACCCGCCTCTCTAGAGAGCTTTTACAAAAGCAAAGAAATGTAGGGATTTGGGAGACATTTAGGACACAGAGTTGTAGGAGTCAATCGTCAA
>CM052895.1:107101796-107139418 GCA_028534135.1 Potos flavus | reverse complement strand
GAGGAGGTGCCAGCAAAGCCTTCCAGATGCTCAGCTTTCATGGGGGCCAGAGAAGACAAGTCGCTGGAGGGCCTTGGAGTCACAAGACACTTTAGAACGGTTTTCTGTGTCTGGTTGAATTCTGCACCCATTCCGCATTGAATTTCATGCACGTGGACTAGAGGGCGCTCGAGAGCTCTGGTTGGAGAGGACCATGTTGAGGGCAGTCCCTGCAGGCGTCACTGGAGACGGTGGAGGACTCCAAGGCCAACGGAAACAGGGAAGATGGTGGGGATGAAGTGCAGAAATCCTAAGGAGGAAATTATTTAGGAGCCAATTCATTTTTCTTTCTCTTTTCAGAAATAAAGAGAATGTCACTCTGTGTTACTGAAAATCTGTTGATCTTTCTTCCCTAGATGCTTTCAGACCAGGGGTCCGATACAACTTCAGAATTTATGGAATTTCTACAGAAAGGGTTCCTTATTTATTAGAGAAAAAAACAGGATACTCCCAGGAACTGGGTAAGTTTACAGCATGTAATGTGTCCGTGGGCACACTCGTTCAGAACAATCCAGAGATCCTAGCCATGAGTTTAGGAATATTTCAACACCTTTCCTAATTTTCAGTGTCTCATTTATTCTGGTAATTAGGTCTTAAAAATATTTTTAATCATAAACTATAAACCATTTTCATTAAAGACAATTTATAAAATATTATACAAAAGAAGAAAACAAACTCATTGCTAATTTTGCCACCCAAAGGCAAATATTCAGTTAATATTTGATGTATATCCAGGTATTCCTTTCTCTGTACAGATACACATTTTTAAATAAAAATGGGATCTTACGCCATACAGTTTATAAAATGGGATCTTACTCTAGTAAGATAGTTTTTTACTCCTGTCACTAAATATTATTTAACTACATCATTACAAAGTGTTCAATTGTTTGCATGTGTCAGATCACCTGTTGGTGGACATTTAGGATGATTACAGTGTTTTTCACCTAGAAACTATAAAATTCATCTTCAGGTGTTTTTCCATCTGCAATGCTCAGTCCCTTTTATCCTTAGCCCAATCTCTTATGCCCTCTGAGTCCCCATCATTTTAGCGATATCTTTTCATCCATATCCACAATAATGGTTTTTAAATGAAGTCTTAGAATACTTGAGTCAAAGGCTTGACTTTAGTTTCTCATTTCTGTTACAATTTTTAAGAATTTTGACACATATTGTGAAATCGCCCCCCAGAAATTTCACTGTGATTCCGGCAGCAACGGAAGGCAATTTGATCCCACTGAAATCTGGGCACCCAGGACCTCCCCTGCCTTGCACTGATCAGGTCATGTCTCCCACAGCTCCATTCGTGGGAACCATCTGTGACGTGCAGGTGTGTTGCTGGCGCACGCGTCTCTATGCACAGAAGTGTGTGGGAAACAGGCTATAAACACTCCCTCGGAGTATTTCGGTGACAGTTGGATGGCTTGGCATTGTCACCACCTGGAAACTAGAGTTCCTCAAATACCCCCACCGGTCTGTTCTCTGGCAGGGTCTTCTGCCAAACGCTAGTTAGAATTCAAGAGCAGAATGAAGTCTAAGAAACCCTTTATTCTCTTTTCCACCGTGCAACCTCGTGCAAGCTGGTGAGTGTCTCTGGCTGTCCCTTTCTTCACCTGTGAAAGGCCAGGCTTGGACACGAAGGTGGCTCAACTCTTCCCAGGCCTCACAAACCATGTCGAGGCATGAATCCCCCAGAGAAAAAGAGAAAACCCCTGAACCTGGCAGAAGCGCCTACAGGCTCCAGACTTGGCCGTGGCTCTGCTTTTAGTTTACGTGTGTGCTCGCAGAGTATTTCCAGGTGATGACTCTTCTTACCCCGACTTCCCTTCCTAGCTCCTTCAGACAACCCTCAAGTGGTCATGAGTAACCTGACCTCCCACTCCTTCGCTCTGAGTTGGAAGGATTATTCCACTGAATCCCAACCCAGTTTTATACAAGGGTACCACGTCTACCTGAAATCCAAGGCGGGGCAGTGCCACTCAGGATCTGAGAAGGCGGTTCTTTCAGGTGACATTTTTGTTTACTCTTTCAAGACCTCACTATGCAAGACCATTAGGAAGGTGGCCAGGGCACTTGGGTGGCTCAGTGGGTTAAGTGTCTGCCTTCAGCTCAGGTCATGATCCCAGAGTCCTAGGATTGAGCCCCAAGTCGGGCTCCCTGATCAGCGGGGAACCTGCTTCTCCCTCTCCCTCTGCCTGCTGCTCCCCTAGCTTGTGCTTTGTCGAATAAGTAAAAATGTTTAATAATAAAAAAAAAGAAAGAAAGGTGGCCATGTGTGACGCTGGCCAGGCTGAATCCTCTTCTTGCATGCTTTTATGGTCCGATGTGCTCTTCAGCAAATTAGTGGGCAAGAGGGCAGGGGTCGGTATTGTAACTCACTTAAAACAAAGTGCCTGGTATTTTTGGAAGCATTTGAGTACCATCAGCTCCTTAACCTACCAATTACGAAACTTTCTTGCTAACTCCTTTTTCTTTTTTTTCCTTAGACCTTGCTAAAGGTTATTACAATATATTTTTGAGTCTCAAGCTCTGTGTCTGGAAGATTTGTGTGCTCTTTCCAGGTCACCAGCATCCCTTGTCTCCTGGCTGCTCTTCTTTACTTGCCATCTCCTAAATATTTTACCAGTGACCTAAAGTGATGGAATCATGATTCAGTTCTTGATTGGTTTAAGATGTTGACAGTGCTGAGTAAACAAGAGTATTAATGCCCAACCCTGTCACAAGATCTCTCTCTCTCTCTTTCATAATTGTTTTTCCTGAAAATATATATTTTTTAATTACAGATGACGCAGTGTGTTGCAAATACAAAATTGACAACCCAAAACAAAAGACATTTGTCGTGGAAAACCTACAGCCGGAATCTTTCTATGAGTTTTTGGTCACCCCGTACACCAGTGTTGGCGAGGGTCCCCATGGTGCTTTCACAAAGGTCACAACTCCGGATGAATACTGTGAGTTTTCCCGAATCAAAACTCTTCCCTTAGGTGTTGCTGAGAAGCTAACAGATTACACACACACTGACGTTGGCTTTGTCGAGATTAGGAGTTTTTAAACTTTTCTGTCTCTTGCTCTCTAGATGAGATTCTGGTTCAGAAAAAATGTTACACATAACCCCACTACATTAACCAGAAAACAGTGGGGCCAATCTGACCGACATGACCTGGAACCTTCCTCTGGCCTGTCTTGGTGGACCTGAGGCACTCCCTGGAACTCAGTCCCAGAATGGTTTGAAAATCCCAGAAGGCATGTTTTCGTGCCCAGTTCGGAAGAGCCCCAGGCCCGCTGTCTGGAGGAGGGCGGGGTTTCCTGCAGGCCTTCTGGCTGGTTTCCCTCAGTGGTGAACCAACTGCTTTCTGACTTTGCCTTTCTGGGGGCGGTTGAGAGAGGTGAGGTATTGGCTGCGGATCAGGCAGGGGCAAGAAGTGTTCCTTCATGGGCCTGGTGTTTGCGGACCGGGGGGTGGGGTAGTGAGATAAAGAGATCCATTTTTCAAAATGCATTTGTTTTGGAAGGAGAAAAGAGGGCAGGGAGAACAGCAGGAGCCCGTTGGCAGTAAAGGCAGACCTCAGGCCAACAAGAAGGTGGTGGGGGGAGAAGGGGAGACGTGGGTATCCCCACATCGTGGACGGTGGAAGACACTCCTCCCTGAGAAACAGACCGGCTGAAGAGTCTGCCCGCGGTCCTCGGTCCTCGCGCGGGGTCCCTTTGCCGGCGGTGGAGCGGCAGGGACGGGATGGCCGCGGCGGGCAGAGCTGCTGGCTGGGCGCACTGCCCAGGCAGGAGGACACCTGCGACTCTGCCGGCAGGCTGGGGCCCTCCGTGCGCTCAGTCCTCGGGTTTCCAAGGCAAAGGTCAGAACTCTCAGTCAGATTAAGGTGCCGGTCAACGATTTCCATTATTTGAGCACTCTCGTTCTTTGGGGGTAAATTTTAAAATTTTAAATGTATTTCCAGGCTATTTTTATTCCAGCTTTGGTATTCATTTAGCTGTTAGGTGTGTGTGTGATAAATAATATAAATAATTATCTTTACCTCAAGTATATTTTCTAGCTTTCATTTATCTCCCTTATTCATGCTAAACCTCCCTTAGCCTTCGCTGTGACTCTCTATTGATTATATCGGTTACTACTAAAGAGGAAGCAATTATGCAGCAATGACAGTGACACTCCGCAGTCACAATAGTAATATGGGCGAATCTCACAAATGCCATGCCACGTGGCGTGACGGAAGCCAGACCCGACTCCTGCTGCAGGGTGTCATTACAGAGAGAGGCAAATGCCGTTTGTGTTCTTAGCAGACAAGACAGTGGTTACCTTGGGAGGGGATCCTGATTGGATGGGGACCCCAGGCGGGCTGTCTGGGGAGCTGAGCGTGGTCTTTTTCTTGACCGGGGTGCTGGTCACATGGCTATTTTCGGGTTTGTGAGATTCCTCAAGCTTACTTTATGAGCACTTTTCTGAATGCAAGGATTGCATTTCAATAAAAGTTTAGCAAAACCAGATTGAAACTCGGAAACTATTATGGTTTGGCTCCCAGGCTTGTTCTCAAATAAGTTGTAAGTCCATAACTTAACTAAATCTTAAAACCAATTACAGTCATCAAAAGTACGGATCTGAGAGCAAAGTATTCTCTAGTGGGGTCAGGAGGACGGTTTCCCTCCCCTCCCCGCCGCCGTAACTGAGAGCCCGCTGTGAGCTGCTTGCTTTGCGTCCTGTTCCCTTTCTGCCTGTTCTTGCCTCCAGCCCCCCGTGCTGCCTCATCGCACTGGGTCAGGCATCTCCCCAGGCCTGCCCTCCCTGACAAAATGCCAACATTATCTACCACGTCCCCATCCCCAGATCAAACCCCACTGCTGTGCAGGGGCACTTACAGCAGCTACTAGGATTACAACTACTACCAGCCCATTGGCCAAACACAGTCATGAGGCTGAGCGCCCCCCCCGCCCCCCCCGCCCCAGTCAAGGGGCAGAGAAGTACACTCCACCCACCAGGAAGCTTTGGCAAAGGTGGGGAGTATAATTCTAATAGGAGGAGGGAGTGAAGAATTGTAAGTAGTGATCCAATTTGTCAGAAGAGGGAAGAAGGGGCGCCTGGGTAGTTCAGTCCATTAAGCATCTGCCTTTGGCTCAGGTCATGATCCCAGGGTCCTGGAATCGAGGCCCACATCGGGCTCCTGGCTCAGCACGGAGCTTGCTTCTCTCTTTCTCTCTTCCCCTCCCCCGACTCATGCTCTTACTCTCTTTCTCTCTCTCTGACCCTCCCTCCTGCTTGTGCTCTTGCTTGCTCTCTCTCTCTCTCTCAAATGAATAAATTTAAAAATCTTGAAAAAAAAACAAGAGGGAAGGAATCCAAGTCATAAGGTGTTGACAACAGATGGTCCCTGTGTTGGTTGGTTCGTAGAACTCCCACCCCATCAGCCAGAAATCAGATTGAATCTTGCGTAAATAGATTTTTGAAGAATAACTGTGTGAAATTAATTTCAATCTTAAACTTTTATTCCTTTGAGGAGGAAAAAGTACTTGCTAAAAATACCACTTTCTGTTTTCTTCTCCAGCCCCTACACTGATACGTATCATACTCCCTATGGTTGTCTGCATTTTGCTCATCATGATCATATGCTACTTGAAAAGTCAGTGGTAAGTGTGGGGGGAAGATTTTTATCCAAGAAGTCAGAGAAAAAAATCTAGAAAGGAGTTTAAGAAGCTTGAAATCACATTGAATAATGAGAGAAGGTGCTGAAAAGGCAAAGGACAGAGACTTAGATGAAAATATGAAATTTTTTAAACACTTTAGATTTCCAGGTTGATACATAAGGAAGACGATAGCCATGTGAAAAGATTGCAAAGCCTGTTCAATAACCATAGCTAACACTGGTAGTGTACCTACTGTGTGCTTGGCAGTATTCTAAGTGCTTTCCACACAGCTCATTCAGTGCTCACACCACCACCGTGAGCAGGGGAATTATCTCCACTGAATCAATGAGGAGATGTAAGCATAGCCTGCCCAAGGTCACACAGTTAGTAAGTGATAGAGCCAGGTTTAGAACCCAGGAATCTGGCTCCAGAGTTCTTTTAACTTGTCACTAATTGCAAAATTCAGTCCAATTTTTCACTGTTTTCTAGGATGAAGGAGAAGTGTTATCCTGACATCCCAGATCCTTATAAGAGCAGTGTTCTGTCGTTAATAAAATCCAAGGTAAATGGTGGGATATTGTTTGTGTGCCATATATCTATTAAAGACTAATCTAGGTTTGGGGCCATAATCATACTTTTCTAGACCTCCTCAGGAAGATATAACAAAGCAACCGCCACCTTGGCTCCTACAGCCATGAAATGGGTGAGTGGAGCTTTGAGATTTCTTCCATCAGGGAAAATCCTTTGGTTTGCAACACCCCCTTCACTTAACTTGTGACTAGGATGAAACATACACACAGAACTGAAGACTTGAGTGCATTTCACATACTTTATATACTCGGACACTCACATACACACACACATTTCATATTCACATGTTTTTTGTTTGTTCCAGGAGAATCCTCGCCTGACAATAATGAATATCAAAGACTGTGTCCCAGACTCTCTTGAAGTTCTAAACAAGCAGGAAGGCACTAGGAAGTCACTCACAGAAACTGAATCTACCAAGCCCACCTACCTTTACCTCCTTCCAACAGAGAAGAGCTACTCTGGCCCTGGACCCTGCATCTGTTTTGAGAACTTTACCTATAATCAGGCAGCTTCTGACTCTGCTTCTTGTGGCCATGTCCCAGTACCCCCTCAAGCCCCACCAAGTCAGCTGGGACTGTTGACATCACCTGAAAATTTACTAAAGGTGCTAGAAAAAAACTACATGAACTCCCTGGGAGAAATTCCAGCTGGAGAAACTAGTCTAAATTATGTGTCCCAGTTGGCTTCACCCATGTCTGGAGACAAGTCCAGTCTCCCCACAAATCCACCAGAGCCAGCACTCTGTTCAGAGTATAAAATGCAAATGGCCATACCCTTGGGTCTTGCCTCTCCTCCCTCAAGTGGGAGTAGCAGCCTCTCTTCCATTACCCTTTTAGATGAAGGTGAACACTACCACTAATCGGTATACCCATTTCGTGCCTTTATGCTACATAGACGCAAAAAAGGAGCATCGCCAGCACCATTCCATCACCCGATGCCTCGGCGCCTAATTCGAATGAGCAGTCATGGTTGGCACATGAGACCACTATAGTCTGACTTGGTTTCAAAGGTCAGAAACTATGGAACTTGACATCTCTCCTTGGAGCAGGCTTGCTGTAGAAATGGTGGGATCGTGGGAATAGGCTTACCTTGCTGCTGTGTGTTCCAGGCTCACCTTTAGAACAGTAGACCTGGCACTTGGCATGGGGATAGACTCTGCCCACTCAGTACTGGACAGGTGGCTATGGTTCTGGAAGTTCAGTTTTTAGCAAGGAAATATTTCCATTAAGTTCTACCCCTATGTCTAGTATCTTAAGGGTAAAGGAACTAGATTTAAAGTTTTAGTAAAGGCCACAGAAGATTCGTTATTAGACCATAAATTGCCCATGTTATTCTGGGTGTGTTTAATAAAAGAGTAACAGATGTTGGAGAATAAAACAGATTTGAGACTTGCCTTCAAGTGAGAACAATTTGTAGTTCATTGATGGTAGTAAAATGAACTCTTCTGGGAGCATAAACCTTATCTGAAAGGTAAGAAATGTGAATATGAGTAAGATCCCCACAACTGCCTTTCCACTTCGCTTACTACAGTTAAAGAGTGGGATTGGCAAGGACCTCTTGACTTAGTGTCAAGACAACAGCACTCCTACTTGGTGGACATCAGTCTTTGACCGTAATTTTTGACAACTACCTCAGAATAGAAAAAAAGAAAATGTTATTATTAATTCCGCTCACATTTTATGGTTCCTCTTTTTTTTTTTAAGAACTACTATATCTAAATGACCTGTTTGCAATTGTCTGGGTCAAGAAAACACCCTCACTGTCTCATTTATATTCCTATTAGGCTAACAGTGAATAAATGGAAACGTCATTGTTGGACATGGTTTAGACATAATTGTAAAAAAGCTACATAGAGCGGGAAGTTCTGTATTCGCTCAGCAGCAGCTTTGTCTCCTTGAATCAATATATACAAATGGACCTGATGCATAACGTGTTCAGTATGTGCCCGTCCCTTTCTCTGCCTTCTCCCCATCAACGCTTCCTGTTTGTTTATCACATTTCTAAGCAAGCATGATCAGGAGTTCCTTGTTTGCTGTGCTGGAAATGACATCATCTAGGCCTCTGGTACCAAATGCCCTGCACTGTGTCATCAACACCACACAACCAAGAGTGAGAGCAAAAGAGCCACATCTCCAAGTAAGATGACGGCCTAAATATACCAACACAAACCAGGGTTTCTGTTCAGGCTTTTCAACTTTTTTCCTTATGTAGAACTAAACCTTTTGTTGGAAAAAAGGTTTACTACTACTGCTACTAACGTAGTACTACTAACATAGTACAAACGAGTATCTCGATTAGTCTGATAGTTTTGAGAAGACTTTGGGGGCCAGTATTGTCATCATTTAGCCTCTTTATTGCTTTCTGATGATAATAATTACAAATGTCAGTGGCAGTGAAGATTGATTTGTAAATAGTATCTTTCATATAGATTTTCTTTTAAAAATAACCCATGAAAGCTTGAAGTCATTTTTGTTGCAAAAAGCCTTAATTAAAATATTTTACCACTGCATTTTGTATTTTCTCTACCTCATTGAAATAATCTAATAGTAAATGGAGTCAATAAATCACCTTGTGAGCTTACTAAAAATGTATATTTCTGGGTACTGTTCCACACCTCCTCATCAGAATCTCCATGATATGAGGCCTGAAGTCTGTGTATTTATCAGCTCCCTCCCACGCATTTGGATGGACACTCAACTTTGAGACTCACTATCCTAACTCAAATCATGTCTTTCTGAAATATAGCAACATACCAATAGGAAATGCTGGGCTACGTTACTTTATGCTTACAATATCACTATGACTACAATTCTGGCTATAAACACCCTTCTCCCATGCCCATCACATCAAATATATTCATATTTAAAAGCTTAATGTCAGTACTATATGCCATCTTAACAGCATTGGTTTAAAAAGTGTTCTTCAGAAACTTTGAAATTTGTATTCATGTCAGTAAAATTATCAGGATTAAAAAAATACTCCTGGAAAATTTCAAATGACACAAAAGTATAATAGTTTAACAAATCCTTATGTATATCATCAGCTCCAATAGCTACTAACCTATGGCTGTTTCAGCCCATCCAGACCCTTTTCCACTCTCCCTCCTGATATTATTTGGAAGCAAATCATACGCTTTCGCCTGCAAAAATTTGTGTTTCTCTAAGCTCTACTTTTCCTAATATAACCATAATATACCTTTAAAAAGAATTTTACCTAGGGGCACCTAAGTGTCCAACCCTTGATTTCAGGTCAGGTCTCAATCTCAGGGTCATGAGTTTAAGCCCCACACTGGGCTCCATGGTGGGCATGGAGCCTACTTAAAAACAAACAAACAAAAGTAGCTAAAGCCAAACTAGTTAATAGTTCTTTAAAAATATCAAGGTATTTTGCTGGTGTGCAGGACTGGCATTAATGACCTATAAATACTGCATCGACCTGGAGAGGGGTCCTTGGCTGCATGGGTACCGCCATCACTCAGAGCAGGGACTTAGCCACACAGAACCATGCACTTGCCAAAAGAGCTTGCTCCCATTCTTGCACCTACCTGACTCAACACTGATTCTAGCAAAATGGATTCTCCACTAGAATGTGTATTTATTGAGAAAATCAAGTTGAATTAGACAACTAGTATTTCTTCTAAGAACTCTGTGGAAAGAAAACTGGCTTTCATCTCAAAGAATCTACAAAACATATTAAACATTTTGCATTAGGTAGAACTTTAGAAACCCTTGAAGAGATACAACAGGAGAAAAAGCCTTCAGAATTAGCAGTTAAAAGATTCACAACACGATAACTAAATATATTCAATTTAAAGTATCAAGCAAATGCAGTTGACTTAATCCTCTAAAATAAGCATTAAAGAGACAAAGTTTTAGTGTATTTTGCTTCTTGTGAAATCAATACAAAAGTAGTTGCTATGGTCTCAATGACTGTCCCCCTCAAAATATGTTGAAATCCTAACCCCCAAAGATGATGGTATTAGGAGATGGGGCCTTTGGGAGGTAATTAGGTCACAAGGCTGGAGCCCTCATGTACCTGGGATTAATGCTCTTAGGATACCCTGCAAGGCTCCTATTCCTTCTGCCATGTAGGGATACAACAAGCACTCTGGAAGAGGGCCCTCACTCAACTGTGCTAGCCCTCTGGCCTCAGACTTCCAGCCTCCAGAATTGTGGAAATAGATTTCTGTTGTTTGTAAGCTACCCAGTCTGTCGTGGTGTTATAGTAGCCTGAATGGACTAAGACAGTACTTTATTTTTGAGAACTTTTATGTACCAGAGAGCCAGGTTTTTTCAAATGAAACAAACTTTCTGAAGTTTAGGTCCACATTTTTCAAAGATCAGCTGTCTGATGATTATTAAGTGTGCTTTTAGTTTATTTGGGGGCCAACTATGGTTTTGTTGACCAACACACATATACAGAAGGCGATGGGAAAATGATATACAGAAATGTACCAAAGACTAATCTATCCAAACAAATCTATTTCTGAAAGACATACATTTTACCACATTTAGTCAACTGTCAACTAGCTTTGACCTGGCTTTGACACTGAATTTTACTCTCCAGCCTTGGTAATTTCCCTTGCGGTATTTTCTTTTGCCACTAGGTGGCTGTACTGATAGCCCTTCTGATCAGGACAGTTTCTGCCGGAGAAATCAAATACCTTCCGCAGAAACGACATTATCATACCATCATCGCCTTTATTGTATATTATTTCCTCAAAAAATTCAGAACTATTCTGTCTAAAGATAGATCCATTTTTTCAAACTCTTTATAATGATTTGAAGTTAAAAATAAAACCTGTAAAGTTATTTGATTAGATTACGAAGTAAGTGTAGATATCTCAAAACATCTGGAATAGCCACTAATGTATTACTGAACTAGACTCTTATCTGTAGTACCTAAAAATCATTTTTACTGGGAGTCACATGTGTCAGCCTCTATGGTCGGTAATTCAAATCAATTTAAACTGACTGTTTAAAATTTCAAACAGAACAACACAAGTTTTAAGAATTTTAAGTACATTTTATTAACAATGTATCCCTTTGATAAGATTATGCTTCAGGAGGCTTTTAATGCCCTTGACATAAACTGTACACATTATACAAAAACAAGAAAACCACGCACACAAAAAAATCAAGGTGAGCAAAACCATTTGGGGACAAACCTTCTTTAAATTATACAGAACTCAATGAAATATTCTTACGGAAAATATATAAATACTTTTTCTTTCTATGTTACAGTTATACAATATAAATCAGATTTCAATGTCTGTTCAGTGACCTACAAACACCAGAACCTCCAAATATGTAGCAGCTTATTACTAAATAAAAAAAGGACATCATGTGGCTAGGGAGCAGTAAGTCTGAGATTTTGTTCACAATCCCTTACCACTCTTCAAAACTAATTTACACCATTTGTTTTACAACGCAGCTTCAGGGTTTCTGCCAGGCCAGTAATGGAGCATTTTTCAACTATTATCTATGAAAAATTTTTATCTCTCCCCCCTCTGCCCCAAGACTTTGTATATTGTGCTAAATCAACCTATTTAGTGGCAAAATAACAAGGTATACTTTTTTGGCATAAATTATATTTTTCAAATTAAATATTTTGTAAAGAAAAATAAGATGTGCAATTAATGCATGCTGTGGCATAGCTATCCACCTACATTATAAAAATACTCCAGTGGGGGGGGGGGGAATCCACAACCTGTGTGAGTCATAAAAACCTACGATGAATGAAAAATACTTTGGGAACCTGCAACTAAAAGAAAAAAAGAATGTTCCTAGAAAGATTCTCACAGATTTCAATATTGTCTGATAAGCACTGCTATCCATTTCACTAGCATGCTTTTATAATGAAACTTTCACTGTAGTGATATTCTTGAAATTAAGCTGGTGATAATGGATTTCCTGAATGGGGAGGCAAGGGAGACCTTTCCCAACTTACATTTTGGAAAACCTGAAATGTTCTTTTATTCCATCAGTTCTTCTCATAAAACTCTCTCAGTTAATTCTACCTTTTCTTTTTTCCCAAGTTTAATGGATTGTGAATTTTAGACAACACTGGAAGCATAAAACAAAAGGGGGAAAACCTTAATTCCAAAGGACTTTTTCCCAAGGTAGTTTACAAAGCTAATCTCACACAAAATTAGCACCTCACTCTTACCATGCAAAAACAATTGCAGTTATAATTTGGATGACAATTTGATTAGTTTTTATTGCTCAATGATCTGTGCTTTAATGTGGGGATAAAAGGCATCCTCTGAATGGAATGAAAAAAAATTTATAAAGAGCAGTAGACAAATCTAAATAAGCATTGACACCTCACTGTTGAACATTTTAATATGCCCTGAAAAACTCAGCTTTAATTATCTCAAGCTCTGGATAAAAGAGCTGGAAACTATTAAAGCTACCGTTTCAAAAGAACTTGTACACATGATGTTAGAATAACTAGTATAAGAATGTATATCCCTCCAAAGAGCCTCTTTTAATGTTGCTGTCTTATAGAATGTACTTATGCTACTAATCTTCATTAGAAAAATTTTTATTAGGGAGACTTTGCCCCTTCAAATCTACCTAGGCATAAATAGGAAATAAAAGTATAAGAAATTTTAGACCATATTTAATTATTAATACTAAGTTCTAATTTCCTTATTATTTATCAGTATTTTCTTAGTATGTGAAGCTGAAATCTGTTCTTGAAAAAAAATTTCAATTAGAAACGACAATTCACTTTACAATTAAATATTCACAGTTTACAACCAGCACAACTGCCCAAATTCCTCCAAATTGTTCAATAATTACCAATAGTACAAATTTATAGGACTAAGATTAATTCTAAAATCTTGAAAAACTACAGTACTGACATTATTTTGGTATTTTATAGTCTGGTAGTATCTATTATTTATAGATGATTTTCTCAATTATTTCTATTACCACTGACACCATTCCTAATCTCTTCTGCTATAATTTAATATTTTTGAACACTAAGTTAATCACTTGGCACTGTATGTGAGCATTTTTCATCATAAAAGTCTACCTTTATACAGATGAGTACTTGAAAACATATTAGACCTGTCAGTGAAACACGGATAAACCAAGTAGCACTATGCATTTAAGTACAGACATTTTTTCTTAGATTACTGATAACCACAAAACTCTGTCTCTCCAAACTAAGTGCTACAGGCAATTATTATAATGTATACATACATGTCTTTCAAAGTAATAGTCAAAAAACCATTCAGGCTAATAGTAACAGCGACTTCATTTCAAGATGGATGAGTGAAGTGGGGTCCGGGATGGGGACAGTTGTGTGTGTGTGTGTGTGTGTGTGTGTGTGTGTGTGTGTGTGTGTGACAAAGAAGAATTACTGTTAACTTTTGAGGGATTAAACCACAGATTTTATATTCTGTATTAACTGAGGTAGTGTTTAAAATGAATGTCTAAAATATGTCAACCCCATTATGAATAAGATTACTAAATTACCTCCTTTGGAGTTTTTAACCACTATTTGGTCTAGTAACTCTGACATTTGGTTCTCTGGAAGGCATTTTAATCATCCAAGACCAAAGACCAAGGTGACAGGCAACGTTCTTAAAAGTACTGTTAACATTTAAATAAACACTTGGGTTCAGTGATAAATTAAAGTTAAAAAAAATATTTTATTTTCACTTGGATTTTATGAGAGAAAATCTGAAGAACCACTTTTTAACATAAGCAGCAGCTTACAGCCCTTATCTGCTTTGTTATAATGTAAGTTGCTACACAGTGCATGTGAGAACAATTCACTGAAGTGCAGTCAAAGAGGTGTTATGAAGTGAGATGAAATGCTTCATCCCAATTGGAACTTTCAGTGCCAGTAAATTAAAAAAACAAAAACAAAACAAAAAAAATTATCTCTGTGAGTTACGTTTTCTAGTTCACAGGGTTCTTTACAGAGATCTCAAAGAACAAGCCCGTTATAAAAAGGATCTGTACTATGGGAAAATATTAATCAAGGTACTAGGACTGTGTCAAAGCTGATGTGTTAACTGTAAAAATGGTATAAACGAATGAATTAAAAAAAGGGTCCTAATCAGTCCAGCTGGATTTTTCTTCTATTTATATATAGACCTCAAAAAAGATAATCCTTTCATTTACAAGCATTCTAATGGTGATGGCCATGCTATTTTTATATACAAATTTGCATATATGTTTAATTCCTGTAAAGATTTCCAAATATTTTTAAACATATACAAATTAAACACACAAACAAAATCTTGCCCTCATCAACTTAACAACTTCACAAATATGATAAAGGCAATGACTGTACTGATAAACTCACCTATCACTGCATTTAGTTTGTGCAAAACAAGAACACTGATAGAAAAAAATTAAATTACTGCTGCTTTAAAATTTGGTACTTAAGGCTTTTCACTACAATTTTTAATCATAATTCAAGTTGCATTTATGATTTTTTTTAAAAGGAAATATGGCTCTTCTTTTCCCATGGAATGTGTAAACCGGAGGCAAACTTCTCTCTTTGTCAGGAGATCCAAAGTGTTAGTTACTGCTTTCTTTTGCTTTAGGTCTCAATTCATAGTGCTTGTTCAAGTTCCTATTTCAAATGGTGACATGGGAAGTTGATGAAAATGAGAAGTCCACTGAAAACATGTGCATTTACAAATGGGAAATACTTTGAATTATAAAATGACGTTCTGATTTGAATCAAGAACTGTAGTGAAAAACCTTAATTGGTTCAAATAGCCTATACTAACACATTGCCACAAAACTGAAGAGACAGAAAACAAATGTTTGCAAGTCTAGTAACATAAAAATAACTTACAAGTCCTGGGTTGTTGAGGCTCTTCTTTTGCTTTGAGGTTACAAACCTCTGAAGTAGTGTTACAAATATTAAGAAAGATGTGGAAGGGCCAAAGTTCCCCCTCTAATACCAGCAGTTATAGCACACCCCACCGTGGGACAGGGTGCAGCCTCAGCGACACTGATTCCTGGTTTCCAGGAGTTAGTTAACAAACAAGGCATCTTTATATTTATCCTAAAAAAAAGAATTCAGAAATAACTGTGTGAAGGGTGCTTCTCCATATCCTATTATTGTTCCACTGTTATTATGCTCTTAAAATGAAAAAATAGAAAACCTATGTAGGTAGGTATTCAGTGCTTGGCTCTTGCATATAATGGTAACTAAAACTCGTCAAACTGTGGTAATGAGCAATGAACCCCCCGAGGGTTCAACAGGGAAAAGAGGAAGTTGTTTTGGTTAGCGAAGTCTGCAGTTCCAACTGTGCGTGTACCAGTAATTGCTGGAACAGAAGCTACTCCTGGCTTCGCTGCCCAGTCAGTCAGCATTTTCTGAGGCTTTTAGGAAATCCACAAATATGAATATATATAGTATTCATCTATATACATCATAACTATGAGGTCAGGATTCAGCAGATGTATCAACTATAGGTTGCTTTGGTGGTGTTGCCAGCACAGCCTCTGCTTCTTCATGCATCTAGGAAAGAAGGGGTAAACTGTGAATGACTTCCTAGTGTATCGATAGATAGAATCTCTCTTTTAACCCCAAACACAGAATTATTCCTGAAAGGTAAATTTCAGAAATACAAATCTTACTTACTTGTAAAAACTGTACATCTTGAAATAATTCTTGTATGAACCTCCGACACGGAAGTCTAAATGTGCAGTGTGAGAGCAAATGGGAAACCTCAGAGTAAAGGCATATGTCATCAAATGTTTGAGGATACTTCTCCTTAATTCTAAAACCAAAGAAAAGATGATGGTGTGATTGAAAACTATTAATAACGACTTACCTATTTTTCCTTCCAAAATACCACTTTTTAAATTTTTTTTTCCTCCAGACATTGATCAGATGGCATAAGAATATAAAATATTAAATTCCTACCTCACACTTAAACTAGCTATTTTAAGTTTGGGGTTATTTCTTAAAATGATTAAGAGAGTCAGAAATATTCTTTTTCACTAGCATGAGAAATGGCAAAATTTATTTATCAGCCTAGGACTCAACTATTTTCAAAATTAAGTTTGAAATATCCTTGACTGGGCTCTTTGTATCTTTCCACCTTCTAACAGTGGCTTTTAGCTAACACAGCATCTCAGAAGCAGGGGGGGTGGCAGTGGGATAATACACAGGCTAAGGACCCACTATGGCTGGAGCATGTGGCCCAGAGGTCTGCAGGGGGACCCTGGCATCTGTGTTACTGTTCTTTTAAAAGGTCCACAGGAGACTCTGAACCGCATTTCTTCTGAGGACCACACTACTTTTAATAGTGCAGATCAATGATGATCATAGTTCAATGTGAATTTTCCTTTATCATGTTGCTATGATTTAGGAAAAAAAATTAAAATTTTGCAACTTTTATTACAGGAAAGAGGAAAATTAGGGAAAAATTAAATCAAGAAAATATCACTTGTTTTTGTGTAGGCCTGCTTTTCTCAAACTGTTCAGTCTCAGGATTCAAATACTTCCTTAAAAATTATAGGAGACCCCCAAAAGCTTATTTTTTGTGGGTATAGCAATTGATAATTACCATATTAGAAATTAAAATTGAGAAAACTTCAAAATACATTTTACTTCATTTAAAAAACAAAACCCACTACTTGCTAACATAAATATATACTTTTTTTTTTTTTGAGAGAGAGACAGAGAGAGTGAGCAGGGGTGGCGGTGTTTGGGTTGGGGAGAGGAAGGTGGATCCGAAGCACACTCTGCCCTGAATGCAGAGCCCAACATGGGGTTCGATCTCATGACCCTGAGATCATGACCTGAGCCAAAATGAAGAGTCGGATGCCTAACTGACTGAGCCACCCAGGTACCCCATAAATATTTACATTTTAATGAAAAATATTTTTTAAAACTAAAAAAGTGAGAAGAGTGGTATTTTACATTTTTACAGATCTCTTTAAAGTCCAGCTTAATAGAAGATAGCTGGATTCACATACCTATTTCTGTGTTCAATCTTTGACCATACGTTACTTTGGTTGAAGTACGTGAAGAAAATCTAGCCTCACACAGATATACCATGCACAACTACTGATGTAAGCTACTTAGTCTAACTTTCGAAGTATTTCAAGGATCTTTTTCACCCTAAAAAGCAGAACAAAGAATAATCATGTTTATAGTTTACTTACGTTAAAAGCCCAGTTTCATGACATTTAGTTGATACTGAACTACTCAAATTAATGACTAATCTCAGAACTTCTTTGCGAAGGAGTATACGGCACATTGGTGTATCATCTGGAATTGTTTTAACACCTAAAAAAAGATGAAAATATTTTATCTTTATCACAATGGAAAATGATTGCAACTCACGAGATTTTTTAAATCTTACTTAAAGATCTCAAACTGAGATAAATTGCACATAATCTGCCAATCGTTTTGGGATCAAAATTCTAATGGAAGAGGACAACTAAGAGGATACACAACAGCAGGTCCAAGAGTTGGCTAAGTACACCTGAATAAAACTGACTTGTCATAGTTTTGAGACAATTTTAATTAACGTTATTTATCAACTTACCAAACTAAGTATAGTTTTATTAACAATGCTTGGGCATAAATCTGAAAACTAACCTAGTAGCAATTCTGTGCTTTTGGTGCTGCTGGCTGAGCCTTCTTGAGACACTCCATCACTGCATCCAGAAATCCCTGAAAACTTAGAAGGAACCACTTCTAAGGGATTATGGATCGTCTGCTCACACCAATCGGAATATGGAATGTCTTGAAGGTCTGAAGAAAAAATCAGTTATTTCTATTAAACTATCATAATGGTTTAATTTCTATGCTTCATTATATACCATAGAGGAGATGGTTTCTTATGATTTTTTTCCAGTTTTCAACATTTTCCATTGATGATCTTCAAAGTAAATTTGGACTGCTCAGAGAGTGAAATTTGTTGAATTCTAGAGACATTTATACATAAATTTTATTTTCCTAAATTACAAAAATAATATATGAATATACGATTAAAGAATTCAAATAAAAGACATATAGAATAAAACAGAAAGATACCTTATCTACCCCATCCCATATTCTCACCCCCACACTAAATACCTCTCTCCAAAGGGAAATACAGTTGAAAGGTTGATACATATATATGTGTGTGTGTGTGTGTGTGTGTGTGTGTGTGTGTGTGTGTGTGTATACATATATATGTATATGTGTGTGTGTGTATATATATTTTAAGATTTTATTTATTTATTTGAGAAAGAGCACAGAGGGAGAGTGAGAGGGAGAGGCTGACTCCGTGATGAGCAGAGAGCCCGATGTAGGGCTTGATCCTAGGACTCTGAAATCATGAACTGAGCTGAAGGCAGACATTTAACCAATTGAGCCACCCAGGCACCCCCGACATATATATCTTTTAAGATCTTTTGCTACTTTAACTTTGTTTTTCTAGTTCTTTGGGTGTATAAGTGGGATTATGTTATGTTTATTATTCTATGACTTGTTCGTCTCCCCATTTAATAATTACCAATATAAGAATTACACTTCCCTGAGCTTATCAGCTCATTCCTTAGAATTAAATTTACTACACTACCCACGCATTGTTACAGTATTCCTAGATGGGATTTTGAAGTCAACCAAACATCTCAGTGTTGCTAAAGTGACATTAACTTTTTCGATTTAAAATTTTCCTGAGCATTTACAGTGATTAGAGCAAATGGACATCATCAGGAAGTCTTTGGCTATCCTTGTAGGAAGAAACACTGGGCAACCTATAAAGTCATACAACCTTAGTACTATAAGAAATACTGGAAATTAATTAAAGTTTTCATCTCATGAAAGAAGAAAGATTCAGGGAGAGGAGACACAACTCAGCCAGAAGGTAAGAGCTCTTGACAGATGGTCCAGTACTCTTTCTACTATAGCATGTTGTCACAGTAGAGAAAAAAAAGCTCTATTTTTAAAACCCAGAAAACCAAACCAATGTCAATCTCTCCCTATCCATAGAATAGATATGACCCTTTCACCTCACCTCTAAATACTTCCTAAGACTACGATTTACAAAATACTAAGTAGAAAATGCTTTGGTTCCTTGGAAAAGAAGATCTATAAATTTGGCATAGTTTAAAAATTTTGGTTATGAAGGAAATCACGTGCCTTTCAGGCACTTAAAAGTAACACATGCTATTTAAACATTCATTGATTTAAAAAATAAAACTATTGCCAAAAATCTGAGAACTGAAGATGTATTTAAAAAACAGTAATAACCAGGTAAGAGATCAATAACCAGGTAAGAGATGAATATATTTTAAAATCAGTAGATAAGCTACCCAGGGACTATGATAAGGTATTTCAGCACAAGGAACAGTAAGAAAGTTATACTTCATTCAGTCAACATGTTTCTGAAAAGTTATAAACTATTTCAGCCTCACCTTTAACCTATGATGACTCCTGACATTTCTAACCTGTTAGAATCAGTTCCTATCTCTGAACATGTCAAGCATTCTCATTAAGAAAAAAAAAAATCATTCCTCTAAGCACATTAGAACCATACAATGCATAATAATCTGTGAAAGGTGGCAGATGCAGAATAAAATGTTACCAGATATCTTATTCCAATAGCCTTTCCTCTGAGCTTTATATTTTTGAACCATTAGCACCAGACCAGAAGTTTTAGAGAAAGAAATGTCTTATGTTCAAGACTTGATGTTCCTTTAAAATGATCATTAAATAGCATAGGGATTATTTTGTAGTCATCTGCCATGGACAATACTGAAATCTTCTTCCTGATACACAAAATCCTCAATGTGGCCCACAGGCATGCTTCTTAAACTTTATTGTGCCCATGAACAACCTAGGAGTCTCATGGAAGTGCAGATTCTGTGCATAGGGTGGAGTTTGAGATTCTGCATTTATAACAAGCTCTCAGGTGATGCTGATGCTCCTGGTATGCTGACCATACTTTGGGTAGCAAGAGTTCTGCAGGACCTGGTCTCTGCCTATCTCTCTAGGCTAATCATGTATCTCTTTCCCTCTTACTGTCTGAGCTCTATTCACACAGGCGTCTTTTTAGTCCCTACTACTCTCCATGCATGCTCTCATCAGAGAAGACCTTTGCTCAGGCTGTTCGCTCTGTCTTTAAATTTTCTATATTCCATCTTCACTTTTTAGATTCTATTCATTCTTTAGATCATAGCTCAATAGTAACTTCTTCAGAAGCCTCTTATTTGACCTGGCTACTAGGTTATATTCCTTTGCTGATACCATGTACCTATTCTTGATGGCACTTGTTACAAATGTGGTATTATATTCACATAATCGATTGATCAAGTGATCAATCCATTCGTTTCTTTCTTTCCCCACTGAATGAACCTCAAAGAGTGCAAGAACAGTGTTGTTCTTGTTTTTTTCCCCCTCTCACAAATGTTTTTCTGGCATCTAGTTTAATGCCTGACCCATGGTAGTAGCATAATAAATATGTGAGGGCATGAATGAATGAATAAAGGTTTGGCAACTTTTTAACCATTTGGCCTTCCTCCCTTCACACTTCTAAGATGGATATCAGTAGTAAACTGTAATCATTTCCCAATTCAGAGCTATTCTTACCCTGCTGCTTCTTACTCTAACACTTCACATCACTGGCCCACCAGCTGAGAGGCTCTGATGGATGCCAAGGTGAGCATCTTTCTGCCTGCAGCACGTCTTTCACAAGTCCCAAACCTCATGATGCTCTGCCCAATCACTCTCCCCACTACAGGTCACAAATGGATTAGAATAGAATTAGCTATCTTGTGACTAGGTACATGAGGGGCTGGTTTCCCTATTTCTTATTTGATAAAATAAGTAAAAAACAGTAAAGTAAAATCCATAGTAAGTACTTCATAAGTATTTGGTGAATAAGTATACAAATGAAGAAGCAGAACTTGCAGAAACTAAAATGTCATAAATGATGTAGAGCCAAATTAAAACACAATATTTTTTACTGTGTGCAATACATCAGAACAATACTGCCCAAACCTCTCACTCGCAGGAAATGACAATAATTACAACATGCTGGAGCCCTGGACAGGGCTCACAGTGTAAAGTGCCTAGTCCAAGAGTTTGCCCAAACCCAGGCCCCAGAGGTATGGAAACATTGAGGGAATTAATGATCTCAGCACACCCATATCCTATCTGTGTGCATCGGCATGCTATAAGCCAGTTGGAAAGCTCTTAATCAGAACACCAAGGAAAAATTTACAAGAGTGACTCAGAGAACTTTGATATCACTAGGTTTTTCTGAGTGTGGCTAAGTGATACTCACCAAGAAAAGGTATCTATGGAAACACTTTAAACATGTAAACAAACATATTAGTTGGAAGTTGCTAATATACATGGTCCCCAACTTATGACGGTTGGACTTTACAATGGTGCAAAAATGACAGACCTTCAGTAGAAACTCTATCGCTTCAAATTCTGAATTTGGAAATTTCCCTGGATAGCGATTTGCGGTACGATCCTCTCCTGTGACACTGGAGAGTGACAGTGAGCCACGGCTCCCAGTCAGCCGTATGATTATGAGGGTAAACAGCCAATACACTACAACCATTCTGTTCCCAAACACCCATTCTGTTTTTCACTTTCAGGACAGTATTTAATCAATTATACGAGCGAGTCAACACTTTACTATAAAAAAGACTTTGTGTTGATGATTTTGCCTACCTATAGCCTAATGTAAATGTTCTGAGCAGGTTTAAGATAGAATAGACTAACCTATAATGTTTGGTAGCTTAGGTATATTAAATGCATTTTGACTTAAGATTTTTTTCAACTTAGGATGGGTTTATCGGGATGTAACTCCATCATGAGTCGGGGAAGACCTGCATATGGCATTTGTTGCATCATATAAGAAAGCTGAATCTGGATCTGCTCTCACCAAAAACATACTGTCTACTACAAAGCAGTATGCCGCTAGGTATTAGAAATATAAAAATGAAAAGACATGATAGTCCATACACTGAAGGAACTTAATGAGTGGAAGGGAAAAAAATAATGACCAATAATGATTATAAGAGATCCATGTACAAAGGGCAATGAGAGTAAAAAGGAAGGAATGTCGACATCTGACTTAGAGAGTGAGGGACAGCTTCACATGCAAAATACTGACATTTAGGATGAGGTGGACCGGCCAAAGGGACTGTCTGTGTGTTTCTGTGTGTGTGGTGGGGGGGGAGGGGGAAGAGGGAAGAGCAGGGAAAACACATTTTTCATGCCTGTAATTATGAAATACAAAGAAATCTGTTGCATTCCTATACACTAATAATGAGGTGGCAGAAAGAGAAATTAAGAAAACAATTCCATTTATGATTGTACCAAAAATAAGAAAATATCTGGGGAAAAACTTAACCAAGGAGGCAAAAGACCTATATTCTGAAAACTTTAAAACACTGATGAAAGAAACTGAAGATGACACAAACAAATGGAAAGATAATCCATGTTCACAGATTAGAAGAACCACTAGTGATAAAATACCCATACTACCCAAAACAATCTACAGATTTAATGCAATCCTATCAAAATAGCAACAATATTTTTCACAGAACTAGGACAAATAATACTAAAATTTATATGGAATGGTGAAAGACCTCAAATAGCCAGGTAATCCTGAAAATTTCAAGATACAGTACAAAGCTGAAGTAATCAAAATGGTATGGTACTGGCACAAAAACAGACTCATAGATCACTGGTACAGAATAGAGAGGCCTGAAATCAACCCACACTTATTTGGTCAATGAATCTAAGACAAACTATGCAAGGGGGCAAGATTGTACAAGGGGGGAAAGACAATTTCTTTAACAGATGGTGCTGGAAATACTGGACAGCTACATGCAAAAGAATGAAACTGGACCACTTTCTTACACCATACACAAAAGTAAACTCAAAATGGATTAAAGACCTAAAGGTAATACCTGAAACCATAAAACCCTTAGAGAAAATAATAAGTACTAATTTCTTTGACATTAGCTATGGGAACATTTCTCTAGATATGTCTCCTAAGGCAAGGGAAACAAAAATTTAAAAATTATTGGGACTACACTAAAATAAAAAGACTTTATACAGCAAAGGAAACCATCAACAAAACAATAAGATATCCTACTGAATGGGAGAAGATATTTGCAAATGACATAGCAATAATGGCTTAAATCCAAAATATATAAAGAACTTATACAACTTAAAACCAAAAAACCAAGTAATCCAATTAAAAATGAGCAGAGGACCTGAACATTTTTACAAAGAAGGTATACAGATGGCCAAGAGACATATGAAAAGATGCTCAACATCATTCATCATCAGGGAAATGCAAATCAAAATCACAATGAGATACCATTTCACACCTGTCAGAATGGCTAAAATCAAAACACAAGAAATAACAAGTGCTCGTGAGGATGTGGAGAAAAAGGAACCCTCATGCACTGTTGATAGGAATGCCCTTTGGTACAGCCACTGTAGAAAACAGTATGGAAATTCCTGAAAAAAAGATTAAAAACAGAAATACCATATCATCCAGTTATACTGGGAATTTACCCAAAGAAAACGAAAACACTAATTTGAAAAGACATACGCATTCCTATGTCTACTGCATTATTTACAATAGCCAAGATACGGAAGGAACCCAAGTGAATATTCATAGTGATTGGCTAAAGAAAGATGTGGTACAGATACACAATAGAGTATTACTTGGCCATAAAAAAGAATATCTTGCCATTTGCAACAGCACTGGATGGATGGACCTAGAGAGAATAATGCTAACTGAAGTCATCAGAAAAAGACAAATACCATATGATTTCACTCATATGTAGAATTTAACAAAACAAGTAAACAAAGAAAAGAAACACAAATAAACAAGAGACTCTAAAACACAACAAACAAAATGGTGATTGCCAGAAGAGAGGTGGGTGGGGCCATGGGTGAAAGAGATAAAGAGGATCAAGAACACATTCATCTTGATGTATATACAGAATTGTTGAATCACTATATTGTACACCTGAAACTAATATAACACTGTATGTTAATTCTGCTAGAGTTAAAAAATAAAGAGAAGAAAAATAGAATTGCTGAATCATTATATTGTACATCTGAAACTAACGTAATGTTCTATGTTAATAATAGTCCAATGGGGAAAAAAAAAAAGACAATAGATCACACAAAGAATCTTGTATGCTGGGCATAAACAGTCAGTAAAGAACTGTCAACAGACTAATCCCAAGGGAAACAGTATGAAAGATGAACTGGAAGGGACCAAAACTGGAGACAAAACACTAACCTCCAATCCTCCAATAGGGAAATACTGAGTGACTGAACCAAGGCTGACGTAGTAAGAACGGAGTTAAGAGGGATGGTCAACAGAGGCCCACATGGCTTGTCAGTGGAGCAGATTCAAATTAGGTAGAGAATGACATAATCACTTACCTGAATGACTGCATATTGCACTTAGTTGATTACTGGGCTGGAAACCCAGAATTTCGATACAGACACAATAAAGGCAGTTATCATCTGTATGCTCCTGTAATCCAGTGTCTTCTGTACTTTCTAAAAACAGAGAAGCATCTGAATGGATTGAATTCATTATTTCCGTAAGACTCATCTGCTGTCGTAGCAAGTGAAAAGAGTTTTTTACAAGACCTCCAGTTCCAGATGGAAGACCTGTATCGGATAAGTAAATATGAAACAAAATCTGATAAAGATAGTATCAATGATACCTCTTTTCAAGATGTCTCAAACTATATGAATTTTTAAAGAAGGAAAATTAGGGAAGAAAACCAGAACTCTTTTTACGACTCAAAATCTTAACCTTAACTGGGGAGAAAAAAGAGTAATTTGCTGAAAATTAGGAAAATAAAGGTAGCAGATAAGCTTATATTACCTTCAATATAAAATTTTAAATGCAAAATGGAAAACTAAAATCATACAATTAAGACATAGTTTCAATTATTCTCAGTA
The DNA here is from genome assembly GCA_028534135.1 of Potos flavus. Lineage (NCBI taxonomy): Eukaryota > Metazoa > Chordata > Mammalia > Carnivora > Procyonidae > Potos > Potos flavus. The sequence continues at coordinate 107,114,215 of CM052895.1, read as the reverse complement.
TTTCCATAAAGAAATGTAATAATTCTAAGTCTAAAGAGGTACTAAAAAAAAAATCAAGATTATGAAGCTTTAAACCTATGGCTGACACGCTTATATATTCATTATAATATTACTGTTAATAATAGAGATCATGTCATGTATAAAAACATTCTTCTCTCTCTCCTTTTCCCAAACACCTGTTTCTTAGACCTTTGAAAATCAGAATTACATATTTTTCATGCATTAGTTTTTAAAAATAGAATCAAATGATCTAGTTTTTGTCTTCTTGAGAGGCTGGGTAGAACAGTTTAAGGCCCTCACAAAAATATATTGTGGTTTAGTTTCAAATTGACTCAATTATTTTGGCATAATTTTTAAGTTGACCCAAAAGTAAGTATATCTGAATTTTTAATGTCATCCTACTGAAAAAAATTTTTTTCATCAACTTTGTTTTAAAAAGAATTTTCTTTTTAATATGAAGAGGAGTCTCATGAGAACAAAAACCATGCATTACCTCCTGTCTCATGAGCAAACACTCTGGCACCTCGATCATCGTGTGGAGGTATGTTTTTTGTCTGAAAATAGGGAATATCCTTTACCTAAAATAGATCAATTATAAAGAAGTTCACTTTATGATTAGCGAAATTAAATGAAATGCAATTTGAATAGAATTACTGCAGCACATGAACTTAAAACAAAAAGTTCACTAAAGAAGGTTAAATTACCAAAACTTGATAAAATAACAAATAATCCTTAAAGTTTTTATTTACTCTTGATAATTTAAGTAAATATTAAAATAATTGTTTTTAGAATTTATCTAAAATATCTTTAGACTTCTGAGCAAATCTGGATTCTTTAGTACTATATCATGTAGGTATCTGTGAGTATCTCACGGGATTAGGACCACCTTATATGACTGGACACATGTGGCTGTCCTATGTAGGATAAATAGGTTCAAGGATTAAAAAACAAAAAACAAAAAACAAAACAAAACAAAACAACGAATATACTATATGCCTCAAACTTACACAACTTTGTGTTCAATGTCAAAAAACAAAAAATAAAAGACAAAAAAACAAGGGTAAGTCAAATGTGATTAAAAAGCAAAGTAAAAATTCACTAAACTTCTACAGAGAATATACTGATAAATCAAACAAGATGCTGATTTACTATGGGAAGAAAAGGAAGTATAATGTTCTGGGGACTTAGGAATACTAATCAAAAAAGTATAGAATAGTTGAGAAAGATGAAATAATTTTCATCACAAAATGTTTTTAAACAAAACTGCCTTAAAAATAATTATCTTCTCCCAAAATAGTAATCACTATTGTAATTTCTAGTAAGCAGTTATACAATATGAAATAATAGGAATATAGAATTCATGATACCTGGAATATATCATTGATGTCTACTGGAAGAGCAAGACCAATATAGTCATCTGAACTACCGAATGTTGCACTGGACACCATGGACCTCACTGAGGAGGATCGCTGCAGGGTATTTTGATTAATAGGACTTAATAAATCTTCTTTATCTAATGAAGCATAACTTAAAGCTTTCATGAACCTATAAAACCATAAAAAAACCCACTTGCATTAGTTTCTTGATTTGTAATATTTATCAGAGAAATTATAATTTATTTTTGTAACTTCATAAAAGATAAGTAGCTAGCCAAGTACTAAACAGTGTCATCTTTTTTTTTAAGAGCATATAAACACTTGAAATCATTTAGCTGTTATAAAATGATATACAAAAGACCATCCGTAATGGGACTGTTATGAAAAATAACTACTCCCAGGTTAAAGTGAAAAGGCCTCCCAGGTTAAAGTGAAAAGGTGGGCAATTAAGATAACTTTCAATATCTAGAATTAAAAAAAAAAATGACCTCAGAAGTCACAGGTATGATCCAAGGACTATCTTCACAATCATTTCAAACTAGTAAATTTGCTATCATACAACTAAGGGCATGTCTATTAACTCCATTTAACATTATTTTTATGAAAAATAAGAACACATCATCCTTTGTGTGGTAATCACTTTAATGTTTTAGGAACAAGATTTATGTACCACAGAAGAAAGACACAAAACAGCAATTATGTTATCATTTGTAAATATTACAAGACAGTTTTATTTAAAGCACTGATATTTCCTCAATGCACTCCTTACTCATGACTCCATAATAAATATGGTATACTGATATTTCCGTAAGATACAGATTTCTTATTCATGCAACATACATGCTAAAATATTTACTAGGCACCTGCTTCATATATACAAGGCACTACCCAAGGCTCTACAGTTAATGTACATTGGCATTGAGAAACCCAAGTCATTTAAAATGTAACAATGTAGTCTGATATTTAAAAAAGGAATTATTTTATAATGCACACAAAAAAAATCCTTCAAAATAGTAACTATTAAGATTATCAAAGGGGACGCCTGGGTGGCTCAGTCAGTTAAGCGTCTTTAGTTCAGGTCATGATCCCAGGGTCCCGCATCGAGCTCCTTGCTCAGCAGAGAGCCTGTTTCTCTCTCTGCTTGTGTTTCTCTCTCTCTCTCTCTCTCTCTGACAAATAAATAAAATCTTTAGAAAAAAAATTATCATAGTAAAAACCACTCCTAATTTCTGCTTAAAAACCACCCCTAACTGAAATTGACAGATTTCATAAAATAGGTCAGTGGTTTAAAAATTATATTGTTAAACCTCTCTTACTTCATAAAACTCTTAAAGGAGTATTGGAGGTGGAGGAAGGAATTATTGCATTACTTGCCCTCCCAATCCCTATTTCAACTGACTAGCTCCATTTTAACCTATTCTGCATATTGGGTTTCCACAGAAATGTTTTTGCGAAGAAAGAGGTTCTCTACTTAAAAAGCAGTATTTGAAAAGCTTAAAACCACTGATCTAGTCCAAATTCTATTAGATGAGACAACTAAGGCCTAGATATTTCAAAATTCATGAACTTTCCCACACAGATTCATAATAGTGAGCAACTGAAGTCTGCCTAGTTTTGTTCTGGATTGATGAAGTTTTGCAAAGCTGTTGAAGTCTAGGCAGATGAGACATTACAGCATAGTTTATGAAACCTTGTTTCAAGTTCATTCACTCAGTGCCAGGATTAGTTAGGATTAAGGACTCCTACTTCAGTGTTTTTTCTATCATGTCCCAAGGAAATATCTCAGTGAGATATGATTTTTAAGACTGCTGCGTCACGCTCTCCATTATACCATAGGCATCTGCATGCCTACCCTTTTAATTTTATAAGAAAACAAAACAAATAATAGTCCTTCTTTGCCTGGATTCCAAACTGTTATCTTAAAGTAAATTTGTAGTTAGCTTCCATCACTTTCATTTTCTCTGAACTAAACCAAAGGTGTGAAGTAGGAATAGAAACACTAATGTTGACACGATTTTTTCCTCTGTGGAACCTGGTACATACACAGTAATACTAAATACAATTTGAAAAACAAATGAAAGAGTTGAAGAACATAAAGTTCTGTTATGCCGTCATGCGTTTGTACAAGCTGTTCCTGTCTCTTGACTGTTTTTTCTTGTTTTTATTTTTTTCCCTCCCAATAAAAACATCTATTCATCCCTTATAATGCCAATAACTTGGCATTTTACCCCAGGAGTAAAATTTCCAAGTAACTTTCTTCTGGTCTAACAGAGAATGTGGGAAATAAGATTCTAAGAACCCAGACTGGTTAAGAGATAAGTGACTTGGGGTAGCTGTCTTTTCTGGTCTATTCTTATGAATATTTAAACAGTACAACTCTTTAATCTATGCCTTCATCAATTTGGACAGAAATGCCTGCTTTGGCGGGATATAATCAACCTAACTGGATGGTTCAGAGTTAACAGCACTTTGGTTATTTGTACTCAGCCGTATGACAATACTACTTCTACTGCTTATTTTGCTGTGCTATGTTACTTACTGGCCCTGGCTGTGTAGTGGTCTCTGAGTTTTCAAATGTTTTGTTGCAATATAAGAGTTTCCTCCTTTGCTACCAATTTTATCAGCTGTCCTTTCCTGTTATAGTGTTCCTACCAATCAGAAGCTTCTATTTGTTGCTCCTATAGGCCTGAAAACCTGATATCCAAGCTTGTTAGAATAAATATCAACTTTGTGGGTCAGAGGTACCTCTTTTGAATACAATTCATGAACCTTCCTGATAGATTTAGACTAGCGAGCTATTAAGAGATCTGCCTTTGTTCTGAATTGATGAGGCTGCCAAAGATGTTTCTATACGATATAATTACTGCATAATTTATAAAATTCTATCAAACAGGATATAATTTATTATCTGCTACAAAGGAACCCTTTCTACTAAGTGCATTAGCATTACTGAAATATTAAGAATATTATTAATATTATTACTATTAATATTATTAAGAATTTGGTTCTGTAAAAGCCAAATGGGTTACATAAGGAAATAACTACCCATAATGCCAATGATATGTGTCAAGCACTATTCTCGGTAATTTGACAAATACTAATCCATTTAAATAAATGGGAATTAATAACCAAAAACTAAATTTTTAAGACGTATTTGGCCCAATAAAAACAAAAAACAGGTACAGAAGTCTCTGCAACAAATTTTACATTGCATATATTTTAAAGGTAAAATCAAAATTATTTCTTTTGATCGACTCCGTCATAATCTTTAGATATGGCATAGAAATTCCCTAATAAAAGTTCTTGAGCATAGGCAAACTGCTACTGCTGAATTCTGAGGGCCAAGTAATTCATTTAAGTTTGTTAGGTTCTTTTTTTTTTTTTTTTTTTTTAATGTTTGTTAGGTTCTTACTAAATAATCACAGCTACTTAAGACAAACTGAAAATTTTACTAAGATTTGTAGTTACATAGAAAATATAGTAGTAATAAAGGTCAACTTTTGGAGCCTTAAATTGACCTACCTGAAAAAGTTGTTTGTTAGTGTAGGTCTTAAGCTCCTGATTCCCCCGACATGCTTCTTTTTAAAATCGATCCTTGCAGAAGCGAGAAATAAAAAAAAGCTTGTGACTTGTGTGTCCTTGCAAACCATAAATGTTTAATTTCAGGGCCTAAAAGAATTTCTTTTCCCCCCTCGCAGCTGCAAGAATCCATTTCAAATCATATCGGGTAACTAGGAGCTTATAGCCTACCATAGTAAGCAATTATAATTGGTCAGTTCTGAGGCTTATGTAGATGTAAAACCTGTCTACTAATGCTTTCCATTTAAGTTTGTTAAAATGCAACCATTATTGTTCATTTTTAAATGTGTATTTGCTCACCTGCTTGGTGTTAACCTGGACTCAAAGCTGTTGGCCTTCATGGTGATGGTATCAGTAAACAGCACGTCTTTTGCTGGAGATGCCAAAGCTTCAGAATGAGATAAGGATGGATGCATTCTTTGTTGCTGTAATCTTTTCAGCGTAGCGTAGCCAAAGGCATCTCTAGAACTGGTGTAACTAAAGTTACAATCTGCTAGACTTTTAATCGTAGCAATAGAGGGTGCTTTAAGGGACTGTGCTCTTCTAGGAAGTGTATGAGAAGAACCTGGAGGCACCAGGGACACTGAGTTTGATTTGGAGAGAGACAGATGGTTAGACTGTGGCGTCAAATAGTGGCTTGTCTTAACAGTTTTAGTACTTACCACAGTACTCATACTTCCACAGTCTGTGTCCACAGTTGTAGCATCGACACCTACTGTCTCTCGTGAAGGACTTGAACTCATTGAACTTATGCCACTTGTTGTAGTGTCTGTATTAAAACTTTGGCTACGTATCTTCATATGTGAGCTTGTTGAACTTTCTACAACTAATCTCTCTCGGCTTGTGTTTTCTCTGTGATTCTCTGTACCAAGACTCTTGGTAAATTTTAAGTCATTCTCTCCAATACTTGGAGTACTACCAGTGTCTTCAATGTGCTTATTCCCAACAAATGAAGTTTCTAATTGTAATGTTTTCTGTACTGTGGATATGGGCGTGAAATCATCACTATGATTAAAGTCAACACTGGGCTCCGTAAGCGTTCTGATCCGCCTGTTGTTGGTCTTATTTTCAGATGACAGTTTCCCTCCTTTCGGATCACTGCTACTGCGATGTTTCTTATTAGGCAAAGTAAGTGAATTTAAGATACGATTCTTCACAAGTTTACTAGAAGCAAAGAAAGGGAATGAATTTTTATCCTTTATAGGTCCAGGTCGATCATAAAATGCTGGCTCTGTATCTTCATTGATGTCAAGAAAAAATGTACTGGTAGAGCTGCTGCCAAACCGGTCATCCTCCATTATGAACATACCTATGATCAAAGGATTGTTAATAAAAGCACATAAAAAATGACAAAACAAAATCATGGCAACTGTTAGTGACATTTTTCAAGAATTTTTTGTTGAATAGTCATCTGGGGAAAAATTTTCAAAAATAAAGGGTTAAACTGCTGAGAAGCCACGTTAAAAAAAAGAGCTTCTTGAGACCAAGTGTTTGAACTTAAATAAAATGTGAAATTATGTCATTATGAGGAACTTCTGTTATTTCCCAAGAAAAACTATAGGATTCATTATGGCACAGTTTACATGAAGTGTTTTTTGCTTGCTGTTTTAATGACAGGGAGTTTCCAAAACCTCCAAATATTCAGGATAAAATTAAAGGAAAAAGGAGACTGACCATGGATGTTCACTCAGTTGGCAGAGATTCTGCCTGTTAGTTTATTTTTCAAATCATAATAGGTGGGAGAAATTAATCTTACAAGAAGTGAATTCTTCCTCTTAAAATATGCTTATAAAGAACCAAGTCACGGTGTTTTAAATTCATGTTTAAATCAATTAGGCTTATTTATTTTTGTTTAAGTACTAAGGAACTCATCTAAATTCAGTGTCTAACTCTAATAAAAAAAAAAGACTCAATCTGGTGTCCAATGACATCTATGAGATATTATCCTATTTTTATTTTTAACTTTTTGCTCAGTAATTATAAACTACTTGAAATTTATTTTGAAAGAAAGCAAAATAAAATCCCAAATAAACCTGCAAAATGTATTTTCAGATTTTGTCAATTCTAAGATGCATATTTTTCACACGTAATGTTTCTAAAATCAGAATGCATCTTATAATCAGTGGTATGTCCTAGTTTAACAGGCAGTATTTTTTTCTTCTGTTTTAGTGGTACATAAAATACTGGTGCATCTTATAATTCACAGCATCTTAGGCCTGGTGAAATATGGTTTGAAAAATGTTGCACTATCTTCTTAAAAAGAACTATGTCTTAAATTTTGTACAACTAACAATATTTAGCACAAGGCTTAAAACCACAAACTTTTTTATTTAGTTGATTTTTTGATACTCTTAACAGTTTCAATATTTAGTTTTAAAATTTAGCTCTTCTCTCAAAAATGAATATGTAAATTTAATATCTTTTAACAAATACATTCTGGTTCAACAATCTCTGTATCTGAAAAATGCGTGAAAAAATGCAAATGAAGAAGGTAAGCAAATAAACATTCACTTTTTAGATTTTATGATATGCAAAAAGGGGAATGGTTCTTCTGGCACATGGCTTATTTTTTAACTCTGTCAGTAAGTTTTTCCAAAGGCTATTTAGAAAAGCAAGGAGAGAGAACAATGTAGTTTGGTGGCTATTACTCTCTGTTGTGAAAAGATAACGCATTCTCCAAGACCCCATGGCTGCCGAATTATCTTAGAAAAAAGTAAATTAGGAATGTAACAAATACATTTAAATTGTGATATTACAAATAGAAATGTTAATTTCAGCTAACTTTACATTGATCTCGTCGATAATACTCACTTGATGGTGCAGATTCACTTTCACTATTATGTCTAGAGCTGGTTGACTCTGAGTTCAAACTCAGGGTGCTTGGGATAGATGAAAGTTCATTACAGAGTTGTTCTACATCATCTGGAACCACTGGCCACAGATGTTTGCGACTGTGCCTTACAGAATCCCAGTTGTGACATTTCAGAATATCACAGCCCTGTTTGGTTTTGGCTATGAGCCCAAGCACATATACACAGGTCCTATATGTAAAAGATGTAGTAATGACAGTTTATAATTCCAAACTGAGATTTCTTAAAGCAACCAAAATATTAGTTTGCTATATGTACATTTGAATTTTCTTTAAAAGTCATTAAAAATTATTTACCTTGTGGAAAAATGTATTAAAGTGAGTTAGGAGTAACTTAGAAGCCATAAGTAACATGAACACCTTCTTAATATACATAGTAACTACAAAGAAGTAATTTAAGAGAACATAATGCGATCTTAGAGGAAAATGGCATAGAGGAAAATGGCATATACGAACTTTTCTGGGATAAATCTGAAATATATGGGCTATTGGACTACTGCATATACACTATACTTTCACTGTTTGCCAGTTACTAAACTTCAAAATTATAATGATAAAAATGAAATGGTAACATTAAACAAGGAGCTCCTTAAGATGTTTAACAGTGCACTTAAAAATATATATATATTTTTTAAGTAAACTCTACTCCCAATGTGGGGCTCGAACTCAGGACCCCAAAATCAAGAGTCGCATGCTCTACCGACTGAGCCAGCGAGGTGCACACCACCCTACCCCAAACCTTTTCTTTTTAAATCTTGTATCGTGGGGCGCCTGGGTGGCTCAGTGGGTTAAAGCCTCTGCCTTCGGCTTGGGTCATGATCTCAGGGTCCTGGGATCGAGTCCCACATCGGGCTCTCTGCTCAGCAGGGAGCCTGCTTCCCCCTCTCTCTCTGCCTACTTGTGATCTCTCTCCCTCTCAAATAAATAAATAAAACCTTTAAAAAAAAATCCTTAAAAAAAATAAATAAATAAATCTTGTATCATTAGGATTTTCAGTGAATTAATAGTTCTAATGGACTACACTGAATCATAAAATACTCTTCCCTCACAGCCACTTGTGAACAAGAATATATACATTAGAAAGATTTACGAGTGAAATAACATACCCTCTGACTGAAAGAACCTCACACTGCTTTGCAAGTTTTAGTATATCTGGAATCACATTTTCTTCCTGTAGCAAATTAAGACCCCAATTTGATGAGCCAATATTTCCCTGAAAGAAAAGAAATCACTTATATCAAATATATTTATAAGAGTCACTCTTTCAAGAAATTTGGAGAGCTAACAAGAAATTTAACCCATCTGTGAGAGAGAAAAAAATGCGAAAAGAAACCTTAAATACGGAACTTTAGAAATTAATGCTCCATTTGTCTTAGCAAGAAAACTAATAGCTTAATCATCTACTTTCCAGTCTAAAAATAATATTTAAAATGGGCAGAGGGGCGCCTGGGTGGCTCAGTGGGTTAAAGCCTCTGCCTTCGGCTCAGGTCATGGTCTCAGGATCCTGGGATCGAGCCCTACATCGGGCTCTCTGCTCAGCAGGGAGCCTGCTTCCCCTTCTCTCTCTGTCTGCTTCTCTGCCTACTTGTGATCTCTCTCTCTGTCAAATAAATAAATAAAATCTTTAAAATAAATAAATAAATAAATAAATAAATAAAATGGGCAGAAACAATTTTGGTCCTAGAATATTAATCTGAGAACAAGTTCTAAATAAAATGATTTTTATTTATTATTAATGGAAAATTTTTAAAAATCTAAAAATGATGAAGATCTTATAGAAGTGTTTATTACAAACCAAGGCCCAAAGAGATGCTTTCAGTTTTTTAATTTCTTCCCATTTATCCAAATCTGGTGTACGAACATTGTGACAGAGTTCGGTAATAATATTCTGGAGAAAGAAAAAAAAAAACAAACAAACATGAGTAACAATACGTTTTCAAAGCATCTTAAAATCAAATTTTTAAGGTTTACATTTAGTAACTTTTACATATTTAAAATTCTAAAATAATTTTATGTAAACTTTCTTAAGCAGCATTAGTGCAGGGGCTCTGAGTTCATATTCTACAGTGAGCACTTACGAGCTATGTGGTTTTAAGTAAGTCAGTTAATCCCCCATGCCTTGATTTCCAATTTCTAAAAGAGAAATCTGTTTCATATGGTGTAATGACTTAATCATTACATATAAAGTGCTTAACAAAGCACTTGGTACCTAGTATTATAAAAATGTTAGTCATAATTATCAGTTTTTTAAACAGAACATAAAACTAGTGAATTAAAAAAACTAATGTAAATATACGTGCTCCAAAAGTCTTCAAAGACTTAATATAAAAACAGGACACTATAGAGTACATTTATGTAGAACTTTTGCTCCTGGGATGAACACTGATACAAAATGAACTAAGCTGCCAGATTACTATTGTTCAAAAGACACACACACAAATACTTCTGTATCTATTTCTAAAATAAGAAAAAAGTTGCGTTTATTGAAAACACTTAATAGCAAGACATATTCACAGCCATAAATTTGGTATGCATATAATCAAAGAATAACTGCTTGACACTAAGCCTGTTATATTCCATGAAGTATATGAGAATAGTGAGGTACAAACAGCAATTAATATTTCCAGTTTGTTGCTCACCAAAGATAACCTGTACCAGGTTCAGTTTAACTTCCCCACAAGAACAATGAAGAAATTCAGTTTTCAGTATGTTTCTACGGAAGAGATGAACTTTCCAACAAACTACAAAGGACAGAACTCAGACTTTAAGTGGCTTACTTACTCTATGTAACATATTAGCTATGCAAAAGGTGACATGTAAGTCAGGGAAAGGCATGCAAACCAGTGATATATCTAAGGAGATATATACACATATATACACAGAATGCCTCAGTCAGTTATAAGATACATGGCTTTAAAAGCATTATTAATGCTGCTAACTTTAAGGCTTTTGAGAAGTTTTTGCAAAGGTACTACACTACAATATTGAGATTTTTCTCTATGATTGTAGCTATTTAAAACAAGTAAATTATGTTTTTACCTGTACTTCCAACAAATGACAGCCTGTTTTGTGGTGTACCAGTTGTCCATAGAGGTGTACAGGCAGGTAGACGTGAGGACGCTGTAATCTAGTATAATAAAGATGATTGATATACCTATTGCCTCATTTACAATATGCTAATTAAAACAAGGACTACTAATAAAGTACTAGATACTAATAAAGTACTAGATAAAGTACTAGATAATCTCTTGGCATACATAAAAATATGAAGGTGGAAAAGCCTCAGGATTTCTCTAGAAAAGTAACAATTTAGCTGGCCTCAAAGTAATGAGTAACGGTAAGAGAGCTGAGACCAGAAAAACAGACTAGGGTAAGAGCATGGAAGGTATATAAATTATATTAGTAAGGGTATTCAGCATGTTATGAGTGCCACTGGAATTCTTGAGCAGTCAATGCTATGCTTTAAGATTTTTTTTTTATGTCAGTGAAGGAAGTAAAATTTCCAAGTACTCAGAAAATTTTAAAAAATAAAGAATTATTATGAACCAGTTTTGAATTTTATATTAGAGGACCAGTAATAAATTATTCCATTAACTAGACTGTACCTTTGGTTACTCCGACGAACATAGTTATCACCATCAATTGGCTTTCGGTAAGTAGTAAGTGCTTCATTAAGTTGTTCCTCAATCAAGTCAACATATTTTGAATTATATTCCTGGAAGATAATACTGTTTTAGTTGTACAGAGTATCATATTATTCACTAAATTCATAACATGGTAGGTACATACCAAATCTTAAAAGCATAAATATGAGAAAAATGAACACCTGTACAGGAAATTTAAGACATTTTTTAAAAAGGTAGAACAGGGTATTATGAATGCAAATGTTCTATCATATCCAAAAGTTTCTGCTTATACTTATTTCCATTTTTAATTAGTATTTTAGAGTCCATTTAAGTAAGTTAATAGTTTTGTTTTTCATCTTATTTAAATCCCTTCCCCATTAAATAAAAACAAAAACTGGCCTCTTAATATTAAACTATAAGCATATTCGCTAGAAATTTTAAAAAGAAAATTAAATGAATTTTACCATTTTAGCATCTTTTGGCAAAAAATAATTATCTCTTTCCCCACTGATTTAAATCAAGTCAAATGTAAAAAATGTTGCCAACTAAAACTTGAAAAACTTTTAAATTCTTTAAACTGAAAGTCAGTCATACTGCCATCTTTATTGCAAAATATCTCCACTTTATTTTTTCCTTTTTTTAACATTTTTTAATTTAAATTCAATTAGTCAACATATACTGTATAATTGGTTTCAGAGGTACAGGCCTGTGATTCATCAGTCTTATATAACACCCAGTGCTCCTTACATGCCCTCCTTAATGTCCATCACCCAGTTACCCCATCTCCCACCTCCTTCCCCTCCAGCAACCCTCAGTTTGTTTTCTATGATTAAGAGTCTCTTGGGGCTCCTGGGTGGCTCAGTCGTTAAGCGTCTGCCTTTGGCACAGGTCATGATCCCAGAGTCCTGGGATCTAGTACTGCATCAGGCTCCCTGCTCAGCGGGAAGCCTGCTTCTCCCTCAACCACTC
>CM052895.1:106990590-107101696 GCA_028534135.1 Potos flavus | reverse complement strand
GCAAACACTGTTTACAAAACAAAAAAAGGTGGAAACGATGTCAATACAGGAGTGGTTATAAAAGCTAAGGTACATTCACATAATGTACTATGCAGCCATTAAAAAGAACAAGCTAGATTTAAATGTACAGCTCTGAAAAGATCCCTCAAACATACTGCTCAATGAAAAACTTATTCTTATCTACACTTGAAAATTGAACTCATTTTTATTTTGAAATAAGAAGTATGTACTTATAGATGGACAGAACATCTCTGAATGAACACAAAATAAACTATTACAGACATTACCTTCAGAAAAGACAGAATAAGGGCACAGGGAAACATTTTTCATTCAAAACCATTTTAGACAACTTGAATTTGGTGAGTTACCTTAATTCCCTATTTAAAGCCTTTAAAAACGTACTTTTCCTATTTTTCCTTTAGGTTCCATATTTACTTTGTAATAGTAATATGAAGTTTTAATGTCAGCATACCATAATTACTACTATTGCTACTATTACCACTACACTACTACCAAACTTTCCTCTATATATGAAAATCTTAGTGCAAAAAAGGCAGATATTCTGAGCTTTGTACAGGAGTTGTTACATTCATGTAGTTAATCTTTTGACCAAAGGCATTCATTTGGAAAACACCAGCCAAAGGTCAGGGGTATGGTTTATAGCTATGAAATACACTGAGTTTCTTATGCAGGTCATCTTGAGGATTCTACCCGAAAGGACCAATCTGGAGGGGCAAAAAAACCCCAACTGAGGGGTGGACCTCTACCTACCAGGAGGCAATATAAGTATGCAGGCAGAGGAGCCACTGCCCTAGTCAAGGGAACTGAAAATGAGAGATGCACAGTGGTGAGATCTTGAAAGTTATGCTCAAGTAGAAGAATTAACATTTAAAATCTGCCACACTCAAAGCTAAAGAGCCTAGATAACCATTGTACCAACTGAGTAAGTCTGTTCTTAGCCCCATGCCTCTTCTTCCTCCTCCTCCTCCAAAGCTGAAGAGGCCCAAAACCGGCAGGCAGCTAGTAAATGGAGAAGAGAATGAGCGCAAAGAGTGATGAGATTAACTGAATCCTCCCGCCACTGTCGTGTTTCTAAGTCTATGTCTGGATGCTAGGGTGAAGTTTTAAATTGAATGAGTGAGTTTTTAATATTGTACTGGCCTGGATGTTTTATTACCTTGAAACAGAGACAGTCTCAGTTCATGTTGGCATGCCATAAGCTACTGGGAGGAAATCGAATACAGTGAACATGGGCTTTGGAATCAAAAAGCATCCCTGTTCTGCTATTTTTAAGCTCTGTGACCTAGGACAAATTACTCCTCTAGGATAAAGTTTACTCTTTTTAGCCTCCAAATTTTCATTCACAAAATAGAAATAACAGAATATATTTCATAGGATTGCCCTGAGGATTAAATGAAGTAAGACTTGAAATGGTAGGCAATCAGTAAGTTCTCTTCCCTTTCTCCTTTTCTCTAATTAATTCAAGAGAGAGAACTATGTTGTCTTTATTTTTACACCTTCCATTTACTGCCTGTCACTGCAATTCAGTATGTTTGTAAGTTTCTACTAAAAATGCTCTAGCAAAATTCACCAATGACCAAACTGTCAAATTCAACAGCTTATTTTCTATTGTTCATCTTTTTTTTTCCCCAAATACTTTTATTTTATTTTTTCAGTGTTACAAGATTCATTGTTTATGTACCATACCCAGTGCTCCATGCAATACGTGCCCTCCTCAATACCCAGCGCCAGGGTCGACCATCACCCCACCCACCTCCCCTCCAAAACCCTCAGTCTGTTGCTCTGAGTTCACAGTCTCTCATGGTTCTTCGCCCCTCCGATTTCCTCCAATTCACCCCTCCCTTCCCTCTCACAATGTCCTCCATGTTTTTCCTTATGCTCCACACGTGAGACCATATGATAATTGACTCTCTCCGCTTGACTTATTTCACTCAACATAATCTCTTCCAGTCCAGTCCATGTTAAAACAAAAGCTGGGTTGTTCATCTTATTTGACCTCTTTATCAAATATATATCACTGGCCTCTCCTTCCTGAAGCATCCTTTAGTGATGCCATTCTCTGGCAATTTTCTCAGTGTCTTTGTCCTTCTATTCCTCTCATTAAACCAGAACGTTCTCCAGGGAGCAATTTCCAATTTTCTTTCTTTTTTTTTTCTTTTCTGTTCTTTGTATCTTCCCTGGTGATCTCACTCATTTCAGGTTTCAGCTACTACTATATACTGAGGACTCCCAAACTGTGATCTTCCAGCACATACCTGAGCTCCAGATCCACAATTCCAAATATTTTCTGGATACCATCTTTGGTCATCCCACAGAGCAATACAATTCAACATACTAAAAATTCATTATCCTCATCCTGCAAACCACTTTCTGTAATCACAATCTCTTTTTTGAAGATTTTTAAAAATTTATTTATTTGGGATAGAGAGAATATGAGCTAACACCAAGTGGGGGGGAGCAGCAAAAGGAGAAGGAGAAGCAGACTCCCCACGGAGCAGGGAGCCCAACCTGGGGCTCAATCCCAGAACGCCTGGATCATGACCTGAACCAAAAGGCAGATCCTTAACCGACTGAGCCACCCGGGTGCCCCTATAATCACAATCTCTTCATGGTGATCCACTGCATGCTCTGAGATTAGAAACCTGAAGAGATTATAACCAAACCTAAAGAGATTAGAAACCATGTCACTGAGATTAGAAACCTGAAGAGTCAAGATGGACTCTTCATTCATTATATCCAATCTGTCCACACATCCTGTCCATCTTATTTCAAAGATGCCCAGAAAATGTGTCCCTGCCTATCCAATCTCAGCACCACTGAAGTTCACATTCTTTTCAATTCTTTCTTCTTAACTGATCTCAATATTCCTATGCTTTACCTTTGATAATCAAATATCCACTCCTACATTGCGACCTGTCATGTTTCTAAAGCACAACTCTGATTATGACTACTCTTTAAACACCTGTAATTCCCCCACTTCCAATTAAATTGAAATACCTTAATGACATAATGTGGTTTATAAGGCCTTCTATAATCTAGTTCTAACTTACCATTCTAGCCTCATCTTGCCACTCCTCACTTAGTCTAGCCCCAACTACAATGGAATATAGCTTTCTTCACAAGTCTGAAGTTCTAATAATCTATACAGATTTATTATTCTGCACCCTCAGCCTTGAATACCCTTCATCCAACTTATTTACCTACTCCTCAAGACCATTTCAAATATCATATCCTTTCCTGAGCCCACCCAACATTTCTTTTGCTAATTCTAATCCCTAAGGCAGAATCATTAACCCTTTCTTTTTGTTTCGTTATATGCACATGCCTCTGTTATAGTAGTTATATTTTGTACCTACTATTTGAAAGTACTGTACCAGATATGCTAAGCAATTTCCTAATACTATGATTTGTATAAGGTGACCGATTTTACTATGGTAATTTATTTAAATAACTTCTATTTATGAAATAAAACTATCACATATTATTTCAATTCTCCAATTCATTAATTATTGAAAGACTTAATTCCTAAATTATGTTTTTATTTTTAAAGATTTTATTTATTTATTTCAGAGAGAGAGAGAGAGAGGGAAAGCAAGCACAAGCAGGGGGAGCAGCAGAGGAAGAAGAAGGCTCCCCACTGAGCAGGGAATCGGACATTGGGCTTGATCCCAGGACCCCGGGATAATGACCTGAGCCAAAGGCAGATGCTTAACCAACTGAGCCACCCAGACACTACCTAGAGTATGTTTTATAGTTATGGTATTTTTAAAAAATGAGAATTTCTTGTGAAATACGGTTCAATATAGACAATATAATGATTGAAATGATGAAAAACCTAAAAATTATTTATAGTAGCACTGATTATCCATTGGTTTCTAAGATGCTTTGACAATTTATAATGCTTCAAACAAAATAAAATCACAATGATGACCAACTAAAGAAAAGCTAGGAAGTTAACTAATAACAAGAAGTACATTCTCAGATTTATGTCAAGTAGCATCCTAAAATAAAGTTTAATTAGATTATTATATCTGCTTGGTAGAATTGTTTTACAATCTTCCTTTACTTAGGAAAATTGTTTTAGTTATAGCTTAAAAGGGCTATCAAAAGGGACCAAAGAATAAAAGAAATGATAGTAAATAGGGTTAACAAATTAAATCAGTAGATTGTAGCAATTAAACTGAAAGAAAAATTACAATAGAATGGACAAAAAATCAGTAAGTTTGCTATAAAATGTTTTAAAAAATGGATAAATATAAACGCAAATAATTACACAGAATTTAAGACGATTTCATATGAATGTTTAAATACTTGACCTCTTTAGCTTCGAAACACTGATATAAAAAAATCCTCTAAATTCATAGATCTATTTCCTAAGCTATAAACTGAAACTTACGCAACAGAAAATTACCTTGTGCCACTTTTCCAATTGTTTTGCTACATAACCCCTTTCATTCAGATAGGAAAATCCTTTGGGGATGGAAAGAAATCTGTAAATTAAAACAATAGTTTAACACAGAGTCTGACCACAGGTGTTCAAGGAGCAAAAATATCTTAAGCAATACTATGTTTAAGGAGCTAAAAGACTTTAGGAATAGCTTCTTCCTGAGAGTAAAAGGTCAACTATTATTTACTATAATTTCAAATACAAATAAATTTTCATAATCTTGCAAAAACACATGAATCCAATCACAGTAAAGAAAATGTCATGGAAATCATGAGGAGACACAGTAATGTAAAAGAAACATCAAGGAAAACAATGAAAAAACAGAGTTTCAGTATTAAAGGACATCTAAGATTCTAAAATAGACCTCTTTCAGAAGTTAACACTAAACTCTTTAAAGTGTTTCCTATTTGGATTGAATCCAGCTTTAAAATACACTGCTAAAGAGAACACAATAAAAACATAACTACAAGAAAAATTTACTTAACATTTACCTCAGGAGAAGCAGCAAACCCTTGTCTCCAAGGTGGGATAAAGCTGGCTTCATCTGAATAAGAGCATGAAGATTGGCCTAAAGAAAGTAATTATTAGGCAAATTAACAATTGCAAAATGATAGCAAATTGTTTCCAAAACACCTATATTAAGTACATTATAATTTCACATAATTTTCTATTAAAATTGAGTATTTTAATAATTAAAATTTAATAATTAAAATAATTGAATAAAAATTTGTGTCTAAGTTTTTATTATAAAGTAATAAACCTCACCTTGTCTTCACATGCTTCATCAAGAATATCAAGAGCTTCAGAAGAAATCGTTTTGTTTTTATCATGTAGCTGGGTTACTAGTAATTCAATGCCCCAATTATTGAAGAATTCAACATTAGCTCTCAATAATACTCTTAAATGTTTTGTTGCATACAGCCTGCAGGCCTACAAAGATAAAGAAAAATATAAAAACAAACAAACAAACAAAACCCAAACTTCATGGATAGCCTATTTGGACTTTGTTTTGGGACAGTTTTGCTATTTGAAAACAGCAGAAAAATTGGAATTGAGGGTCTAGCCCCTGATATATTTTCTTAGTATTAGTAAATAAAATATTTGTTTCAATCTAGCTGCTTCCTCCCCTTTATAGAAAGATATGGGTACTGTATACGGTTCCTTGGAGGAAATACTATTTTACTTTTATTATTTTTTTTGAAAGATTTTATTTATTTATTTAGAGAGAGAGCACGAGAGCACAGGCCGGGGGAGTGGCAGAGGGAGAGGGATAAGCAGGCTTCCCCCTGAGCAGGGAGGTTGATATGGGGCTTGATCCCAGGACGCTGGAATCATGATCTGAGCAAAAGGCAGTTGCTTAACTGACTTAGTCACCCAGGCAGGCGCCCCACTGAGGAACTACTATTTTAAAGCAAACTCAAATCCCATCCCATATTCTTCGAATTAGTAATTAATTTTGCTTGGCTAAATTTTATGAAGTATTGAATTAACTGGCTATAAAAAATACAGTTTTGTTGATATTATACTCACATCAGTGGCTGCAGTAAGGATTTTGGAAAGGATAACTCTCGCCAATCCATCTCTGCTGTAGTCCAAGCTAGAAACGGTCAGTTTCAGTAAGTGATCTTGGTTTTTCAAGGAACAGAGATTAAGGAGACTTGGAAAAAAAAAAAAAAGGATGAAAATATGAACAAGCATTTTTAGAAGAAAGCATTTAATGATAAATATCACATTAAAAAGAGTAACAAAGCATTAAGATAACTAATTTTTTTTGTATTTTAATAAAATTTACCAAATACATGTACACGGAATAAAAAGCATGCCACTTCTGACTACATTAAAGATAAAGTTCAGGAATATACTGAAACAACCTAAGGGTACTTACCACTGAAATACGCTGCACTTTTCCAGCATTTTGACTCCGTGAGGGTGGCAAGAAAGTGTTCCAATAAATAAAAAGTAGTGTTGACTAAGGGTAGTCAATAAACCATTATTTTGAAGACTTCTTTCAGGTTTCATTCCAGATGAAGCATTGAGCCACTGAACAATATCTTTTACTAGATCTTCTAAGTATCCTTGCCCATCCTAAAAGTAAATACATTGTGATATTATTGGAAAAGCACTTAGTGACTATAATTAGAAAATTAACTTTAATCAAATCCAAGAAATGTAATGATAATGATGAAGTTACTAATAACAGATACCAACCACTGAGTATGTTCTTTTAAATTTCATTCAACACAATGCTGCATGAAGATGATATTATCTTCCATTTTACAAAGAGAAAACCAGGTCTTCTATATGGCACATAAGTTGTCTAAAGTCACATTAACTAGCTAGTGACAGAGCCAGGATTCAAATCTAGGTCTGGGTTCATTCCTTATGTTTCTAAATACAACTTATACATACTCAAAAATAAAAGGAAGGTGGCAGATTCTATGAAAAACATTTGCTCTGGAAAATATTCAAAGTGCTTATTACCTCTTCGGACTCAAGAAGAAATTCTGTAAATTGGCAACCCACAACTGTGAGCTGCTTGGACTTGGCAAAATCCAGATCCAGGTTGGCATATAATTTACTGCTGGGCTTATAAAAGTAAAGTAGTCTTCGTACAAACCTAAGAGCAAAATAAAATCAGCAAAAAAGAAGCCAAAATTACTTTAAAATCTTAACCAAAGCTTAAGATTAATAAAGTTTTGAATATATCTTGCCTTTAAACCACTAGAGTAAATGGCAAGGCATAAAAACATTTGGTACATTACACACGCATGAGCACATGCAAAAACAACAAAGTACCAAAAAACACCTTAATTGTGAAGAATAGTTTGTGAAATAAGAATTTTTTGGTGAGATGCCTGAAAGAATTATCAGAGAACAAAGATGCTAGCTGGATAAATGCAGATATAACATAGCTAGAAGATAAGTTTGGATAAATATGAAGAAGACACCTGAACATAAATTTTCTTCTATTGTATTTTGTGACAATCTTTGTCCCATGACTCTATAAAATAATCCTACACTGGATAATTGTAAGCAAAATAAGTCATACTACAGTTCTGTCCATTTTTCACAATTAGGCAAAAAGCCAAGCACAAAAGCTGCAGGTAAAATTTAAGCAACTGAATTTATGAAGCAATGAAAATAATTTATATTTCAATGTTATAACTTTCAATATTATGGGCTAAGCTTCCATTTAACTTAGTTCAATTTAATTTCATGCATTACAATCCAATCCAATAATGGTGCCAATTCCAGGATGTGGAGAAACAAAGCTGAATGAGATTTCATCTCTGTTCTCAACCAGTATGAAAAGCTGATGCTATGCTTCTTTATTTCAATTTAAGTTTATATATGTTTCGTATAAACTGAATATAGATATTAAGTTAAATATCATGAGTACATGAATACAACCAAATAATAATGTTAAGGACATAAATTTTTCAGAAACATGAAGTAAAAGCCCTCTTACTGAATGAGATCAGTACTGGTAGTGGATTAAACTCAGAATGAGTAAAAATGCATGGCGGTACTAGAGAACAGCACAGTAGCTTGAAGTACTGTGTATGCTATGAACATTAGTATGTTTTATGAAAGGTGTAGAGAACATCAATTTGGTTAAGGGGAATTTAAAGAGGAGGACAAATGGCTAACCCTCCAAAGTCAGATGCAAAGGCAAGTAGAAGTAGAAGAGTAAAATGGCCATCATTTTGGGAGGGTAACACTATGTCCTTATTATGTCATCCTCATACCTTAGGGCTAAGATTACAACATGGCTGAAATTACCTCAATTTGAGAAACTTTCATCTGAAGTACTTCATTTGCTCCAAAAGTAAAACCAGAATATAAATAACTAGAAAAAGAATTAGCTGATGCTTTTGGGTTGTAAGAGTATACACAAAAACGTATACATGTACCTACTGAATACCAACAATTAAAATGTATGTATGTATCTTTAAAACACCAATTATTACTTTTCGTGGGTATTAGGTATAATATAATACAAATATAAGTTCTTTCAATTTAAATGCAAAACAGTTGTTACATACCTGTGCAACTGTTCATCTTTATAGTTTCTTAGATTTACATTTGGCCACTAGAAAAACATAATATGTTATATCATATATGTATTTATCAATTCCCAAAATATAATTATGATGAATTACAATGAATAACACAATGAAGCCATAACCAAAAAGTATCCTGTCTTACCTTAAGAATGGTCCCTATAAGATTCCAATTCCATTCAAGATTCTCTTTATGTTGAAGGACTTGGCTATCTCTAAGGTTCATTAAAAGGGCTTCCTCTGTATCCTAACATCATCAGAAAGTAATAAGGAAAATTAAGGCAAATTATCTTCACATTCAGAAAACTAAGTTCAAATTTTAAAAATATAAAGAAAGATTTTTCATTTAAGGATGAATTATCAAGGCTTTTAACTTTAAAAAGTTATAAAAACATAGCTCCAAACTGCCTAGTCATTATAAAACTAGAAAGCCATTTGAAATTCCATAAGCATGAATAAAACTGCTAACTCAAGCAAGCATATACATATTAAAATTCATCAGTTAAAAATTAAGAAACTAAGTTAAAAACTGTGACATTTCATAGCAGTACCTTAAGAACAAATATATCTTTCTGAACTCGGAGATACTGATCCCGTTTCTGGTGGGTTGCAATTGCTTTCTGAATAATGTGATCTAAATGAAGGCTGTAAGGTTTAGGTCCTCGTTTCTTCATTTCATGGAAGCGTTTTAAACAGTTCAAGGCTGCACTGGCTCGTCTAATTAAAAAAAACTGAATTAATTCTGTAGCAAAGCTAGCATAATTTTAAAGAGATCACTTTGGTAAATTACTCCAGTAAAATATATAAATTTAAGGCTAGAGATTGTTACTAAAAAGTAAATTACTTAATCAAATTTGGAACTACAAAGAAAAAAAAATCAAGAACACTGCTGATTTGTATGAAGAAACACTATGTAGACCCAAATAAGTACGTATTTATTAATCTTTTCTTCTGTGATGGTGGGCACTTTTTGTATATGGTTTTAAGAACTCCTACAAAGTCAGGAACCTAGTTTTCTCTATTTTCTTATCGAGTTTAAAAACTTGGGGCGCCTGAGTGGCTCAGTTGGTTAAGCCTCTGCCTTCGGCTCGGGTCATGATCTCAGGGTCCTGGGATCAAGCCCCGCATCGGGCTCTCTGCTCAGCAGGGAGCCTGCTTCCCCCTCTCTCTCTGCCTGCCTCTCTGCCTACTTGTGATCTCTCTGTCAAATAAATAAATAAAATCTTTAAAAAAAAAAAAAAAAGTTTAAAAACTTGCTTTTCACATTTAAATCCTTAATCCACCTGAAACAAATTTATGTTTATAGTATAAGGCAGGAATATTGCATTTCCCCCCACCATGTGGGTAATTGATGATTCCAGTATCAGTTTGTACAGTCTCTATTTTTCCCCACTGATCTGCAACTGTAAATGGTATCCTTTTAAAAATTATTTTTAATTCCTTGCTTGTGATCCATAAAAGCACAGTTTTCAAGAATCTGGTAGCAATCAAGTCTTAACTCCAGAACTTCTGGTAAAAACAAATCAGGTTTAAAATTTTAAAACCTTGAGATGCGCTCAGATTGGCAACTATTGAAAGTAAAGAGAGCTTGCTGAGCTAAAAAAACAAAAACAAAAAAAATTTTTTTGAAGGTAAATTTGAAATTTTGAAGGTAAATTTCAATTCTTGATGAACCCTGAAATTCATGGCCATAATCTGACCCAGAGAGGTTAGGTCTACCAGGCTTTGGGAAACACATTTTTCCATCATGAAACTACTAAAATAAAAACTGAAAGGGGCACCTGGCCGGCTCAGTCAGTAGGGCATTCAGCTCTTGATCTCGGGGTCGTCAGTTTGAGCCCCACGCTGAATACAGAGATAAGTTGCTTGAATAAATAAGCTTGGGAAAAAAAAAAAACTGAAAGCTATCATTACTGATGGAAGCCTAGAGTTAGAACTGAGATAATCCCTAGTTAACTCTTAGTTTATAATACAAGTTCATTCTATTAAATAACAGTATACTGGCAGAGTTAAAATTAATAGAATGTTATTTATTTATAGTTAGGCCCATATGTGTGCTTCTGAATTAATAAAGCTAACTAAACTTTTAAGAACTGTGTGTCTATAAAAATTCACAGTTCTGAATAGCTAATGAACTACATTTCACTAATACTACAAAAAAATCCAAATATATAGATTTTTCTAATAATAGGTAAAATTAAAGAAAAAAAAAGAAAGGAAGGTAGGAAGGAAGACAGACCCCTGGCTTAGACATAATCTTAACCAAATGAAAAAGATTCCTACTAGCACTTTCCAATCAAGCTTCTCCATCTTTACCTTTTAAATTATATTTTATTATTAGCACTGAAATTCCAGTAGAGCTATAGCTGTACTACCATACTTTTGTTTATAAATTCTGTTTGCAGTATCTCCTTCA
Organism: Potos flavus; assembly: GCA_028534135.1. Lineage (NCBI taxonomy): Eukaryota > Metazoa > Chordata > Mammalia > Carnivora > Procyonidae > Potos > Potos flavus. The sequence continues at coordinate 107,090,748 of CM052895.1, read as the reverse complement.
GATTTGAGTTCAGCTTACTTAGTGCCTATAGTAAGGGTTACTAAATTCCAAAATTTTTAAACACACATACAAAAAAATACATTGCTATTCTTTGTGCTTTATTAACTTGAAATAATTTAGATATTAAAGAGCCCAAGTTGCTACTCAAAACATAAAACAGTCCAAAAAATTCTCAAACATTTTTAACGATGTGGTAGAGTTTATGTCCTTGTCCAGAAACATGCTAGAAAAACTTGATTTTATTTTACTAAGCTATAATACTTTGTAGACTACATTAAATAATACTATCAACTTTCATCTCATCCGTTAGTCATCCCAAAAGAATTCCACACAACCCCCCCGGAAAAGAAATTTCCAAGCAAAATCTACATACATACACACAGAATTTTAAAAAGAAGAAAAGGTCATCTAAATGGGTATTAAATATAGCAGGCACGTCTCTTCTAGAGCTCTGATACTTACAGTCTCTTTTCCTTGGGGATATCAAAAGATGCAGCCATATTCATTAGGGTTGGCAGGCAGTGCAAATGATGGCTATGTGAATGAGGAAGAATTGTATTTGCCTAAAATGAAACATAATATTTTTTAAGAGTTGACAAATAGGAATATTTTATATAATAGATTATCCATAGATAAAATACTAAAGCTTTTACTCATGAAATGAACTTAATGATTCACTTTCCAATACATACTTCTTTATAATTTATCTCATCTACTTTCAACAAGGATGAGACAGAATGAAGATACAGACTCCTATTACATTACTAAAACTCTGAATTTTACAGATTCTTTATTATAACATTAAATTATAATTTTAAGTGGTAACCTAAAATGAATTTAATTACAATTAAACTCAATTCTTAAATGATCTGAAAGGATTACATATCAAAACTTAGATCCAGTGCTATAATGTTACATTAATCCTGCTTTCCAAACAAAATCCACCACACAACCTGCTTTCTATCAATGAAGATAAGTAAATTAATCAAATGTGGAAGCCAGAAAATGTAAGCATAATAAGCAATGAACTAATACCACTATACTTAAAATGACCAGCTTTTATATTTCAAGGGAATCTAGAATTCTGGTCATGGAGGAAGGAAAAAATGAAATTTATAAAAAAAAGATTCCTTCATAAACAGCAAATAATTCTAAATATTGATAATCTTACAGGAAATGATATATTAAGAACTAAAATAAAAGGGACGCCTGGGTGGCTCAGTCGGTTAAGCATCTGCGTTGAGCTCAGGTGGTGATCCCAGGGTCCTGGGATGGAGTCCCACATTGGGCTCCTTGCTTGGCGGGGAGCCTGCTTCTCCCTCTGCCTGCTTCTCTCTCTGCTTGTGCTTGTGCACATGCATGCTCTCTCTGACAAATAAATAAATAAAAATCTTAAAAAATTTAATTAATTAAAAAAAATAAAAATCAGATCTGAAGGGACGCCTGGGTGGCTCAGTAAGTTAAGCGTCTGCCTTCGGCTCGGGTCATAATGGGTCCTGGGATCGAGTTCTGCATTGCGCTCCTTGCTCAGCTGGGAGCCTGCTTCTCCCTCTGCCTGCCTCTCTCCCTGCTTGTGCTCATCTTTCTTTCTCTAACAAACAAAAAAATCAGATCTGAAAATCTGCAGTATTACTTAATTCTTCCATGGATGGGCTGAAGGAGAACAGAGCATGTGGCTAAACAACTCGTTGGTAAACAAAATAGTTATCATTAAACTCTGTTTAATTCTCTTTACTTCATTCACAGAGCCCAGCTGTTATGTGGAAAAAAGCAAAATACTAGAGATGGGGAGGAATGAAACAACAAAAACAAAAAGTACTTTGCCAATAAGAGAAGATTATAACATAATTTTAAAAGATCTGCCACAAGGTTACTTCTTCCTTAATCAGTTAAAATGGTTTTATTTAGTATTCTATTAACAAACAAGTGACCTAGAAATAGGAATTCTATCTTGCAAACAATCAGTTCCCATTGCTTGATTATTGCTGGGAGTAGAGAATGGTCGGATCACTTCCTAAGCTCCTTGCTTCCAGAAGTTACTGGTATCATAAAATCAAGGCAAACCACCCCCCCAAAACAAAACAAAAAAACAAAAAATCCCCAAAAAGAACTCACCTTCTAAGCCTCAACTCAAAAGTTTGCAGAGAATGTTTTCAAACAAGGGAATTATACTTAGAATTTTTTTCAGTTTTCTAAAATTCAGGCACTGATTGCTGCATCAATTCCACTGCTGCCTGATTGAAGTAATATCTAGTTTTGTAATTTCTTGCTTATTAGGCAGCAAGTCTTTCTGAGATACATTAAGATTTATAGGACTCAAAATGTCAACATTGAAAAGAGTATAAAAATCACTATTTAGTACTTTTTGATTTTTACATGTTCCATTTATAAAACTAGCCTATGCTATATATATATATACACACACACAGTATATACACATACACACACACACACGTATAGATAGATACAAGGCATCAAGGGCTCTTTGCAACATAAAGACACTCAAAAAAGCAAATTTACTTTTTGAGATACTACAAAGTAACATTATTTTATAAATTAAAACATTAATGGTATGAAACATAATTAGAAGTTGTTCAACTTACCATATGTAAAAGCTCTCCTAAAAGGATGGTAGCTCTAACTGAGATATGGTCATCACTGTTTGTTATCACTTCAACCAAACCCTTTGAAAATAAAAAGAAAATATTATTGTTGCAAAACAGTACGTAGGAACACATTTAAGCATCATATATCCTTGTTGCTCTGAAAGAACCCTGTCAGAGAAAATTTAAAAAATAAAATAGAATAAAATAAGGTTTGTAAGTCTTACCTCTAGAAGCCCATTACGAATAAATGCAGAAAGTATCAGTGCCAAATAATTATCCATGAGGTCTGGCCTAGAAATAAACATAGCACAGAAACGGTTTAAAAACTGCTCAATATATTACATAATTTACCATAAAAACAGTAATTGTAATAAATTTGAACTATTTCCCTAAATTGTACCTGGATCTGGCTCGATGAGGAAGAATAGTTTTTGCCTCAGCTGCTACAAAGCCATCTGAAAGCCTCCAACTGTCTTGGAATCTGCCAGGATCTAAAATAGTTAAAATTAGGTAGTTAGAAGAAAATGAGAAATCACTAAAACACCTCAGTTAACCACTGGCTAGTCAGGCTATAAATAATATTGTAAAATGTTGGTTAAAAAAACAGACTGGGGGCACCTGGGTGGCTCAGTCGGTTTAAGTGTCCAACTCTTGATTTTGGCTCAGGTCATGATCTAGGGGCTGTGGGACTGAGCCCCACATGGGGCTCCTGGCTTAGCAGGGAGTCTGCTGGAGATTCTCTCTCTCCTTCTCTGCTGCCCCTGCCCCACTAAAATAAATAACTAAATCTTTAAAAAATGTTAAAAAAAAATAAATGAAAAGGCATACAGCAAATAAATGATTTATTTATGTACACAGATCTAAATTTCTTTCACTTTGGGACTTAAGAGTCATTTGGCTAAAATACAACCATAGCAAGAATTAAATAATCTAATTTGAGAACTACATCAGTTTCTCATTTCTGCTCTTTCTTTGTCCATTTTTCTACTAATTTCACTGTCATTTGCAATACCTAGGGTGATGGTAAAGAAATTAACATTTCTTATTTTTAGAAATTTATTCGAGGCTTTATTTTTATATTAATTTATTATGCTATGATGATGCAGTAAGAAAATGGTACTCAATATTTAGTTCAGTATTTTGCCTTTGAGGGATTCTGTGTATTAGATAAACCACTTTAAAAATCACAGCGTATGAATAGATATAAATGGACTTCAATACTTACCTACACTGAGCAATGCTTCTATGAATTCTTCAGTCACAACAGGTAGAGGAAGACGAAATATATCATAGAGCACTTCAAGCAGACCTCGCTGCAAGTGCAAATAAATACAGATCATTTATTTTGATGTATGAATCTTCATTTAAATTTAAAAATTTAAAACAGATGTTTTAAATGTCCTATTCACAGAAGAAAAAACAGATAAAAACAGAACTCCTTATTTCAGAAAACTGCCATCTCAGGCCTATACTAGAGAAGAGATAACTATGGTGTGCTTACTACATACACGACTTAATCTTTTCAATTAATCTTTTATTATCCCCACTGTAGTACATATGGAGAAATAGATTTACAGGTTAAACGTAATTTGCCCAAGGTCACGGAGCCATAAAGACTAAAAATCAGGAGTCAAATCTCAGTGGGCCAAACTCCAAAAACCATGTTCTTTCACCATCTGCAAAGCAAGCCATCACGTGAATTGGCCCCAACCTTTAGTTCCCTGATTATAGATCTTTCCATCTATAATCACATCCTTCCATTTCCATGGTCTAATGGCTTCTCATTTCACATTTTAGGCAAGGAACCCCTAGCTAATATTTTCTAATATTTTTCAACTCCAGGTTTGGTTCATATAAAGAAAAACAAGAAAAGGGCAAATTTTATTCTTTTGAACACAACTGAAACAAAAACATTTAAGTGGAAAAGAAAGAACCACTGAAGAGTTCATTTTTTTTTCCCTCCAATTTCAAAAGTTTTAGCTGTTTGATATAAATTGCAATGCACTAATAATTTAGGAATATATCTAATAAATAACCATATAAATATTAATGACACAATTTTAATGAAAACCACTCATTTTATAAAAACATAAGTTAGAAGGCATAAGATACATAAATACTATATTTACTTTTTACTAAATATATTTCTGCATTGCTTGAACCTTTTACAATGAGAACGCCCTTCTCTACTGTTTGCATTTTTAAATGAAGAAAGCATAACTGATTTCATATTTTCAGTCCAGTTTTTAATTCAGTCATAGTTCCTAACAACATCACTATTTCAAATTATTTATATTAGCCTTAGGGTTCAACTAAGTAGTAAATATTTATTCATGTATTTTTTTCAATGCTTTATGATACAGATGAACAATTCATGAGGAAAAAGCAACACCTGAAATAACTTTATCTTACAATTAATTTCCTCTGTTAAAAGTCTGAGAATGAAACAATAAGAGTAATAACTTTTGCCTACCCTTATTTCCATATTTGGTATACAAAGTACTCCAATTAGAGACTGGATCCCAGAGTTTCCAGGTTTACACAAATTAATAATACCTAAAGAGGATAAAAAAGAAAAAAAAAATCACTGATTTAGATTCCTAAAAATATCTAGAGCAATGTATTCATAATATAAAATCTGTGATATTTTTCCAGATAACTCCAAAATTATGCTATTATTTGATTATCATAAGTAACATTTCCTTTCTGACTAGAGATTATCAGTAATTTTATCATTTAAATTCCTTCTTCTATTTGTTGCATACCCAAAAAAGTTCATCAGTCTGACTGCCTAGTACTCTTGTTTGCTGATGAGTGATTCTCGGAGTCAGAATATTGAAGAGAGTAGGACAATGTTCTGTCTCTCTTACCTAATATCTCCTTAACCTAAAGTGAAATGAAAAAACTTGCTTGGCATTTGTCTTTTAAAAGTATAATTCTAAAATTTATTGAATGCACAAAAAGACTATAACTGGCAGAATTCAAATAATCTGTATAGATTGAAATTTTAAGTGGGAGAATTAAGTCAAACAATTTAAAGCACGTTAATATCATGTCACAAAGGAAGTGAATAGTCAACAAACGCATACAAAATAGTATCATTAGTCACTAGGGAAATTTAAGTAACATTCATAATTAGATACCACGGCATACCCATCAGTATGGCTAACATGTAAGACAACGTGAAATGCTGGAAAGGATGCAAGGAACTAGAACTCGTACATGCTGATGATGAGAGTATAAAATAGTGTAAGTATTTTGAGAAAAAGTGTGGCAGTTTCTTACAAAACTAAACATATATCCACCTTGTGACTCAGCAATTCCATTTGGGTATTTACCTAAGGCAAATGGAAAGCTCATTTTCACAAAAAGACTTTTTAATCACCCAGGTAATCATTAGCATATAGACCTTACGAATAGTCAATTTTAGTAATTTTGTACAAATCTCTCTCACTCTAATAATAACATACAAAGTTAAGACCAGGTTAACATCTAAATTAGATGCTGCAAGAGTAATTTAACATTTGAAAAAATGAATCAAGTTTTTCTTATTAAGCAGCACAAGTAACTTACCTGCCCACGACCGGAATGTTGCTATGATTCCCATTTTACTGGCTAGAAACCTCGCTTCTCTGTCTTCTCTGGGAGGCGGTGGGTGCAAGGCACAGAAATCAAAGAAATTAAATGTTAAAATAAAAAGTGACATTTCCCTCTACCGTATCAGGAAAAAAAAAACTATCATTAGTTAACAATTAAATATTTACATAGGAAATAAAACAGGCTAAAAAAAAGTCAGATCTACCTCAAAGAAAATTACCCAATTATATACTGACCCCCACCCCAATTTAAAATTCCCAACATAGTTTAAAATAAGTTATAAATTCCACTTTTCAATTTAGTTCTACTTTTCCTGCTCTTTCTGAACACTATTCTTAGTTACCTCATTAACACCTCTAATTGAGCACTACAGACAGCACTTAATAAGCATCCCTGTCAAAAGGCTACCCCTTAGCAAAGAAAATTACCTCTTACTTTTACCACATGTATTTGTTTTTTTAAAGTTTGTTTGTTATTTATGTATATATGTATGTATGTAATCTCTACACCCAATGTAGGGCTCAAACTCATGACCTCAAGATCAAGAGTCACATTCTCTTCTCACTGAGCCAGCCAGGTGCCCTACCACATGTATTCTCTTCACTTGAAAATCCTTGCCCCAAACTTATTTCAGCATTTTTCTTTTCTTTTTTTATTTTAGCATTTCTAACATGCAAGCTCAACAACCCATATAGTCACTGATATTAAATAACTAGATATTATTAATATCACCAGTTATTTTCTTTTAATTGTGTATCCAAGTATCTTACCGTTCTTTCTTATGCAATAGTTTATGACCATTAATCAAACAATAGAAATATTTATATTCATTAAATATTTTCCACATATGGCTTATGGCCAGTTTCAATACTTAATAGCAATCTGACACTATGCCACGTCGACCACCTTTATTCTCTCAACTGTTTTTTTCTATGCTTTTTGTCTTCCCTAATAAAGTCCTTAACAGTTGTGAGAATACAGAAATCCAGAGAACTGGGAAAGAAAAAATAGAGGGGTTGGATTTAAAAAAAAAAAAAAAAGACAGAAAATCAAAGAACAGTCTTTGCAGTCTGCAAAAGAGAAATGAAACACTTAAAAAGATATACAAACAGGGGCGCCTGGGTGGCTCAGTGGGTTAAAGCCTCTGCCTTCGGCTCAGGTCATGATCTCAGGGTCCAGGGATCGAGCCCCGCGTTGGGTTCTCTGCTCAGCGAGGAGCCTGCTTCCCCCGCCCACTCTGCCTGCCTCTCTGCCTACTTGTGATCTCTCTCTCTGTCAAATAAATAAAATCTTTAAAAAAAAAAAAAAAATATATATATATATATACACACACACACACAAGCCACATTAAGCTCTGCAGCATCAAATACACGAGAATGTAAAAGAAACTAAAATGAGGAGATGGGGCAGTGGAAGAAATGAGAATTGGACAATTATGGGATAAAGCTTATACCTCTCCTTCTCATAAAGATGTTAGTGACAGGGGCACCTGGGTGGCTCAGATGGTTGGGCTTCTGCCTTCGGTTTGGGTCATGATCTCCAGGTCCTGGGATCGAGCCCCATGTAGGGCTCCCAGTTCAGTGGGGAGTCTGCTTCTCCCTCTCCCTCTGCCTCTCCCCCTGCTTGTACTCACTCTCTCTCTCAAATAACTGAATAAATCTTAAAAAAAAAAAACGTTAGTGACAGGAGTGCCTGGGTGACTCAGTCGATTAAGTGTCCAACTCTTGATTTAGGCTCAGGTCATGATCTAGGGTCATGAGATGGAGCTCTGCACTGGGATCCAGGTTGAGCAAGGAGCCTGCTTAAGATTCTCAGTCTTTCTCTCTCCCTCTGCCCCTCACCCTTGCTCACACTCACTCTCTCTCAAAAAGAAAAGAAAATGTTAATGACATACTTACAGTGACTGCCTGGTAATCCGTTCTCTAACCTACCCGATAAATTTGTAGTATTAAAAAAAAAAAAAAAAATCATTCCATTTTCCCTTATTCCCTGGCCATAATGTACCAATGCTCCAGAAACTACCCATACTCCAGGAACTAAATGAAAGTAAAGTATAGAACCAAACAGGTAAAGAAGGATTGTGGTGGAATGTACCTCACCCCTCCAACTCTAAAAAATAGCCAGGCTCATCTCTCACTTATCCTGGTAGGCAGAATTCTAAAAATGTCCACCATCCCCTCAAGATTCCATGCCCTGCCCCTGGATCCTGTGAATATGGTATCATTGCCATGACTATGACTAATTTAATGTTATATAGCCTGGCAGATCTTAAAAGACAGGGAGATCATCTGGTAGGCTTGATCTAACTGGAGCTTTCACCAGCTAGTGGCAGAAGAGAAAGTCAGAGAGATTCAAAGCAAAGGATTCGAGGAATTTCTGCTCTGTTTGAAGACAGAGGGAGCCACGTGCCAAGGAAAGAGGGTAGCCTCTGGAAGCTGAGAGAAGGCCCCAGCTGACAGCAAGGAAACAAGAGATCTCAGTTTTACAATAGCAAGGAAGTAAATTCTGCCAACAACCTGAATAAGCTTGGAAATGGATTTTTCATCAGAACTTCCAGATAAGAGCTATGCCAGACTTCTGACCTACTGAACTGTGAGCTAATAAATTGATGTTATTTTAAGCTGCTACATTCATAGTAATTTGTCATGTAACAGTGGAAAGTGCATTTCTGCCATCAATAAGGAGAATAAATGTCATCAGGAAAAGCCAGGAAAGGGGCCTAAGAATTCCAATTCACAACTCAGCAGGAGTAAGATTTGAGAAGTTTTAAACAGAGAACATCTATTTTGATTTCTTAGCTCAGGTCATGAAATGTTAGGGTGTGGTCAGCCCACAGTGACAGAAGTAATTAAAGATATAAAACCACCATCTTCCATAAAAATGAAGAACAATGAAAAATGAAAAACAACAAAATATCCCCATTTCACAATATTCTAAAACTTAAGAATTTTAAATTATATACTATCTATTAAATAAGTGCTTAAGTCTGCAATCCAACAATCCTACTAGAAAAACAATTCATAGCACATTTATTGTAATCGCACCATCTGCAAAATCTTTACAGATAATACGTTAATACTGATCTCTAAATCAATTTATAGTTATCCCAGAATACCTCATGAATGTGCTTTTCTCTCCAAAGAGATGTTGAAAACTACCCTGCCTCATTCCTAGAAAACAACCTTTACTCTATCTCCTTTTACTTCCCCACTAATCTTACTTTCAAAATTCTACAGAATATATCTTTCTGCTTACTCAGTTTGTTAAGGCAGCTCTTCATTCTATTCCCTGTTATTTCTTTCTTTTAAGTCTCTTAATGTAATTATGCTAAAAATACATACAATAAAAAAAATAATTAAAGATCTAGGTTTCTATTGCAGTCTATCTTACATTATTTTAAATAAGAGACTCTTATTTAAGAATCTCTTATTTAGGTGGCTCAGTGGGTTAAAGCCTCTACCTTCCGCTCAGGTCATGATCTCAGGGTACTGGGATCGAGTCCCGCATCGGACTCTCTGCTCGGCAGGGAGCCTGCTTCCCCCTCTCTGCCTGCCTCTATGCCTACTTGTGATCTCTCTCTCTCTGTCAAATAAATAAATAAAATCTTTTAAATAAATAAATAAATTTCTCATAACTTATTTTTAATTTTTTAAACCACAGCCAATTATGAGAACCACAACACAACTCCATGAAATAGGAAATTTACTTAAACTCACATTGCTCTGACTCTACATGCAATCAGACAAACCTAAAAGCTTTAACAGTAACATACACACTTCCTTATAAATTACTAGGAACAAATGGTACTTACTTGAGTTGTCCTTCAGCTGTATCTGGACTGTGTCTGTAGTGAAAATCAGTATAGGGTGCTAAAATTCGCTAATAAAAAAAAGGAGAAAAAGAAAAAATTTAGTCCTTATTATAAAACACATTCTTCCTGTAACAAGCTAAAATTAATTTCACTTCTCTGTATCTTTATTGAGTATGCTGTTTGAGAAACTTAGTTCTTCAAACTCATCATCAAGGAATATATGTGTGATTTTTTATTTTATTTTAAGATTTTATTTATTTGACAGAGCGAGAGAGAGCATGAGCAAGGGGGGAAGAGCAAAGGGAGATGGAGAAGCAGGTTCCCTGCTGATCAGGGAGCCAGATGTGGCCTCAGTCCCAGGACCCTGGGATCATGACCTGAGCAGAAGGCAGACCAGACTGAGCCACCCAGGTGCCCAATTTGATTTTTTAATGTATAAATTAAATATCTGAACTTTCAAATTGAGGTATAACATATATATATATAAAACAGTGCACAAACCATGAATGTAAAGTTTGGTGTATTTTCTCAAACTAAGCCCATTCCTGTAACTAGCACCAGATGAAGAAAACATTAGAATCCTTAAAGCCTCCTTATTCCCTCTTTAGATTCAGTCACTCCTTAACCCAAAATTATTATCCTGACTTTTAAAACTGACTTAGTTTTGCTTACTTTTGATCATTATTAAGTGGTTTATTTTATAAATTACATTCTCCTTTTGGTGCTAGTATAAAAAAAATCCAAGTTATTTGATGTATTGTTCTTATATTCAGCAATCTTGCTAAAGTCACTCATTTTAAACTTTTAACCACTGTATCTCATTTATCAACTCTCTCATCATGCCTAGTACCATTATTGTGGTCTAATTTTTAATATTAAATATAACTTAAAATACATAAGACATTATTAAAATTGCTTTCGATAATCAGTATTCTTTTATATTTAGTCATATATGTGCCTTTTCTGTCACTATTCATTCCTTCCCAAATTTCTTTTTTTGTCTTAGATCACTTTCCCTTTGAGGACTCCCTTTACTCTTTACTCTTTGTGTGTCTCATTTTTTAAACAACAATAAATATTTATTATCTCATATGGTTCCTGTGAGTCAGGAATCTATGACAGGCTTAGCTAGGCAGTTATGGGTTAGGGGCCCTCATTAAGATTGCAGTCAAAATATTGGTCAAGGCTGCAGTCAAAATATTGGTCAAGGCTATAGTCACCTGAAGACTTGACTGGCGCTGGAGGACCTGTTTCAAGATGGTTCACTCACAGTGTGCTAATTGTCAGCAACAGAGTTCAGCTCCTCCCCATAGGTACCTCCCCTTGGATGGCTTTAGTGTCTTCCTGACATAAGCACAAGTAATGCAAGAGAGAGTAGTGTTTCTTTACATTCTATTTGGTCTTCTCTTTTTTTTTTTTAGTCTCAAAAAATCTTTTATTTTACCTTTGTTTTGAAAGGCATTTTCTCTGGGTTAGGCTGGCATTTTTTCCTTTCAGTGCTCTAAAGATGCCATTTTACTCTCCTAATTTTCAAGAGTTCTGTTGGGAATCGGCTATCAGACATGTTCCTTTGAAAGTAATATGGTTTTGTTTTGTTTTTTTCCCCTCAAGTTGTTTTCAAGATTTTTATTTATCTTGGTTTTCAACAATCTTACCATGATGTGCTTACATGTTTTCTTTGTATTATCTTATTTGGAGTTTTGTGAGCTTTGCGAGAATGAAGTTTATCAGTTTCAGAAGGCCTTGCCATTGTCTCTTTGGATATTTGCTTCTGCCCATTTTCTCTTTCTTCTCCAACGACAAAATTATGTTTTATCACTTTTGTTGTGTTCTATTCATTTCTTTCTTTTTCCTCTCTGTGCTTTACCCTGGATATTTTTATTGACTTTTCCTCTAGTTTACTAATATCTTCTTGTCCAAAATGAATTTTTCATTGAGTTCATAATTTCACGTATTGTATTTTTCAGTACTAGAACTTCCACTGAAATCATTTATGTATTTCAATTATCTGGTCAAATTGTCCATTATTTCATCATTTTCTTCCTTTTTTTCTTAATTTTCCTGAACAAATTACACATGGTTGCTTTATTTTTAAGATTGATTTATTTAAGAGAGAGAAAAAGAGAGCGTGAGAGTGAGCACAGAATGGGAGAGGCAGAGAGCGTGAGATAGTCTTAAGCAGACTTTGTGCTGTGAGCCTAGATCTCACAACCCTGAGATCATGACCTGAGCCAAAACCAAGAGTCGGATGCTTAACTGACTGTGTCACCCAGGCATCCTGCATGGTTGTTTTAAAGTCTTTCCCTCTAACTACACTATCTGGATCACCTGTGGGTATGGTTCTATAGAATGTTTTTCTTTTAGGTGTTTAGTCAGATGGTGTATCTTTTTGCATGAAATTCAATCAAATGAATAAGTGAGTGTCGGACACTGTGAATATTTTTTGTAATATTCAAATATTATTTGGAATATGGAATATTCCAAATGATGTTACCTCCATCAGAAATGGTTTATCCTTTCCTCTGTTAGGTAGAGTAAGGTGGGGGGCTGATCACCTTATCTTTACTACCAACTGTGTTAAATTGAGACTACATTGTAATTTTGAGAAGACTGAGTATACCTTTGGTTTTCCCATGTTCCTTAAGTATGGTCTTCCAGGGCTTTCAATAGAGAACTTAGCAAATATTTTTCTCCTTAGCAATAGAGACCGGAAATCTTTTCTACATATTTCTTAAGTTTTGAACTTAAATCTTTAGCTACACATCCAGAAAAGCTTCAGATTTTGGGATATGTCAAGAACAAGAAATCAGCGTTTTAGTACCACACAAATGCCAAAAGCTCCTTTGGTTTTTCTGATCCCAGCAAAGGCCTACCTGGATTTTCAGTTTCTAATTATATATTAATCAATAAATGGCCCCAAGAAAAAAAGTAATTGCATATAACCAGTATAAATACACTACTTCTTTCGGGCCTTCCAACTTTTGGCCATGGCCCCTCCTAGAAGGCCTTTGCATTCTATGCACTGGGGACTACAGCATATTCCCCACTGTGCTTACCACCTCAGGTTCTGGACATCATAGCTTTTGCCCTGCAGTCTTGTTTCAGCAAATATCTAAAGGGGTATATCAGATTTAGTCTGGGGACTTTTCCTAACTCTAGGCTTACCATACTTGCATGACTGCCAAATACTCTGGTCTACTAGGCCCACATCATGTTCTTAGCCTTTAGCCTGTGCCCCAAATCTGCAAATGACCCCAAGGGCATCTCTAGATCTTCAGGGCAACTCTCAAAGAATCTTCCCTCTCGCAAATTTCACTCTCTCTGGCTCTTATTGCTTTCACAGCTCTAATCTGCTTTAAATATATGACTTTCATAATTACTCCGCTTTTGTAGTTTCCATAGCAGATGCTATGAGCGATCTTATTCTACTCTGAAATGTAACTTTAAGAGATATAGTTCTAAAAAATTATTATAGGGGCGCCTGGGTGGCTCAGTGGGTTAAAGCCTCTGCCTTCAGCTCAGGTCATGATCTCAGGTCATGATCTGGAGCCCCAAATCGGGCTCTCTGCTCAGCAGGGAGCCTGCTTCCCCCTCTCTCTCTGCCTGCCTCTCTGCCTACTTTTGATCTCTCTCTGTCAAATAAATAAAATCTTTAAAAAGAAATTACTATAAAAATTACAATTGATTTACAACGCTTATAGACTGTCTATTCTGGTAACATTATATTAAATCCACACATTTTTCTGTCTGAAGTCAAAACGTATGACAGATAGCAGAAATAAAAACGAGAGCAAATTTAAAAAGGGATTTTTAAGAGGAAGAAGACTTGGGCCTAACAACAGAGATAGCAGCACTGGAAATAGTTTCTGTGTATGGAGAAATGGAAATCAAAGTATCAATTTAGAATCAAAATTTGTAAAATATAATTAATAAAAATGAGGACAATATTCTCTTAGCAGACTACAAAATGAAGATGACAATATTAAAGTTGATGATGAAGAATAATATCCAAGGTAAACATTATTTGTTGAATATTTACTATGTGGTATGTACTGAAGTACCTAGATTAGAATTTTATGCAGATTAGAATTAACATATGAAGGTGCCTGGAAATACCAACTCATTATAAGCATTACATGAGTGTTAGCTGGTGCTACTACTACTACTATTATTACGACAGTATTTATTGTTCACAATAATTCTCTAAAGTGAAAACCACGACCTTCCTTTCACCTAAGAAAAAAATGGGTCCAAGAGAGGCTCATAACTTGTCCAAGTAATAAAGCTAGTAGATCACAGGAGCAAAAAAATCAAAACCAGATCTGTAGAGCCCAAAGTCTATGATCTAAATCCCTATGCTATTTTGAGGGAATCTTGTTAAAGGAGAAAAGAACAAACATTTGCAGTTTTAAAGAAATAGATATAAGCAAAGACACTACGGCACTTAAATGTCTACCATATTCTTTTGAGTTTTTTTTTTAACTTAATAAAGGCTTTGCTAATCTGTATTATAATTACATAGGAATAAAAAACAGGCCTATACATATTATCTTCCTTTATTGTAATCATCTCACCAATCCTAAAATTATAGTTCTACTTGATTAAAAAAAAAAATTCAAGCTAAACATATTATAAAATATCAAAAATGCTACTTTATTCCCAATGGACCCCCATAAATAATGACTGTATTTGAAATCACTTATTGAGGAGAAAATTTTACTTATTTATTAATGATAAAAGCTGTCACTTTTATAATCTCAAATACTTCTACTGGCCCTAATAAAACCAGAACTATAAGATTTAAGACAAATTTCATAAAATGATTTAGACAGACACACTAGAGAACAATACATCTTTTATACTTTGCATAATTTCACACCCAAATATAAACAAATCCTTGGTTTAATCTTACTCTAAATGGTATCTACAATGGACAACAATGTAGTACATTTACACAGACAAACTATAAGATTAGTTTGCAGTAATTCTGTTCTAACCTCCACTACATACTTTATTATAAAAAAGAGTACAGAGCAGTCTTATTAATTTAGACTAACTGTAAAAAACACTGAAATAGTAAAAAAAAAAAAATTGCACTGTATTTTAAAGAGAAAGATTCGTATTCTATTTCTTTCAAGTATATATGGTCATTAGTTGCTAACAAGTGCTTCTAAGTTCAGAGAATTTTAGCATGGGTTAATAAATAAATAGTATATAATTAGGAGCTATTCACACAATTAACATACGAAAGTTCTTAAAAAGAAATGGTTCTCTTAAATAAGCAAGTAAATGTATATGCAACCTTACTTGTGCTATAATTGGCTTAATAAAGTTTTCACAGATAAAAAAATAAACTTCACTTTACATGTTGATGAAATATTCTTGAGAATAATATTTTCAAGTCAGTCCAAACTGAATGAGCTATAAATATTGCTGAGGAAAAGTCAGTCTTAATTTATGTTTGATAATTAACTTTGTGCTGCATCTATTAACTTAAAAATTTCAAAGCAAGGGGCGCCTGGGTGGCTCAGTGGGTTAAAGCCTCTGCCTTTGGCTCAGGTCATAATCTCAGGGTCCTGGGATCTAGCCCTGCATTGGGCTCTCTGCTCAGCGGGGAGCCTGCTTCCCCCTCTCTGCATGCCTCTCTGCATACTTGTGATCTCTCTCTGTCAAATAAATAAAATCTTATAAAAAAATTTTTTTCAAAGCAAGATTATGTTTGTATTTAAAGTCATATTATAAAACTAGAAAAGGATATTTAAAGTTCCTACCTCTAATTCTACATCAGCTCGCACATACTGTCGGGTCTTTGGATGATTAAGGAGGTGCAAAATTGTAGTAATTAGGGCCTCATTTATTCGACTTAGTTGGCAATCGATCACATTTTTCAGGATGGTGTTTAGTCCACCTCGAAGGGCCACCACCTCTGGATTCTGAAGTGCTAAAATAAAAAAGAAAAACTTAAAAAAGGATATAGTGGATGGCTATATCCACTTTATATAATAAAGAGTAATCAGAAATCTGGGATTTTATCTTGAAACAATTTCCTTTCTGACTTGAAAAACTTTCTAGTCAAAGACATTTAAACCATGGATAAAATGTATCTAATAAGAGTCATTGAATGTACTCTTCCTAAAACCCTTTTTTTTAATGTCTCTGAATTGCTTTTTTATATTCTTTGTCCATATTTTACTGGAATGGTTCTTCTTTCCTATCAATTGCAAGTTGTTCACTTAATGGAACTATATTAGCCTTTCATCTATTTCAAATCTTTTATCTGCTTTGCAATTTAACTTTGGATTTTAATCTTAGATTTTAAACTCAGAAACTCCTCCCTTACTTCAAAGATCAGGCATTTTCTGATCATGCCTGCACATATGTCTATGTATTTTAAATGAATTGATGATTAACATTCCAGTTTTCAATCTCAGGAAATTGAGTTTTGCTTAATATTGATAAACTCAATCTTTTTCCAAATGTTTAATCAATTATCCCAGCATGCTTCACAAACCGATTTTTATCCTTCTGATATACTAGTTTCCTATATACCAGAGTCTGTAACTCAATTCCTTTTCATTTTTCTCTCTTAATAACCTAGCTTAATAAGTTTTTGTAAAAATATATTTTAAAAAAACCCTTTCCCTTCCCTTCATTATCATTTCTCAAAAATGTTTTCATAGTTGGATATCTCATGTATATTCTAGCCTAATTTTAGAATTAGGTTTCTTCTATTTTTTTCTAAATTGAGGTATATATAATTACATATAGTAAAATTCACAGATTTTAACAGTACAGTTCAATAAATTTTGAATTTTTATACTCTTATAACCAATATCCAATCAAGATACAGAAATTTCATCATCCTAGAAAGTTCCCTCATAACACTTTTCAATCAGTATCCCCTCCAGTACACAACCAATGTTCTCATTTCTATGTTATTAAGAATTAACTTGACAAATTCAAGTGTAAAAAGTATCCCCCCAAACACACGCACAAGTCATACATATTTCTTAGTAAGTTTTTTGATACATAGTTTTCTTTTCTACTTTGGAAATAGTATCTTTTTTCTCTAATATATTTACTGATTTTATTGCTGAAACACAAAATAAATCTCTGTATTTTCACGTTTCCACTGTCTTGAATTACTTAAGTTCTGTTTTTCAGTTGATTCAGAGTTTTCTAGATATATCATCTACAATATGTAAACTTCATTTATTATTTTAATTTACTAACCTGGCTGAAAGTTTTTAGCAATACTAATTTAATTAGGAATTAAAAGTTTATAGTATTTACAAAGATGTACATTAAGAATAATACAGTGCTGGTCTGAAATAAATATTCTAGAATGCTAACGAAGAAAGTTTTTAATTATTTTATAAATGTGTATAGGTATGTGTGTGTATATGTATATTTATGTGTATATGCACATAAAATGATAGTTTCATTAAAAAATTGGTAGGTTTCCATATTTTAATACTTTCAATTAGATTACATTATATAAGAACTGCTCATTGGAACAATTTTTTTTAAGACAAAACTACCTGAATGAGTCTTTTTGAAGGTAATTATTTCATCAAGTACTTCTATGGTTTTTATCTATTGTGTTTTCTACTTTTGGAGTCCACTGGAAATAAAATTTTCTCTGAAAACCCATTCATTTCAATAAGATTTTCAAATATTTATAAAAATTATTTCATAATTTAAAAAAACTCCTATTTTTTCTTCCTCATTTGTACATTAATCTTTTGTTTCTCTGACTTCCAAGTTTTCAAACATTAATGCATATTTGTGTACCTGTGTATGTTTCTCTCCAACTAACAGATTATTTTAAATTATCAATCTTGTTCTCTAATTAGGACTCTTAATTTCATTGTTGCTTTCCTCCTGCCTACCTTAAAGTTGATTTTCTTTCCCTCTTTTTTTTATTTCTTGGGTTTATGCACTTATTTTCATTGCTTTTTGCTTATTTTAAGAGCATTTTATGTAAGTTAACTCCGAATACAGCTTTCCAAGCATCCCATACACTGACATGTCAAATTTTTATTATTTTCAAAATGTCCTTAATTAACTTTCTGACTTTGTCTTTAAATAAGTATGTACTGTGAGTGGTACCTTTAAATCTTCAATAATAGGGTGTGATTCTCTTAAATTTAGTTTACGATTTTGTTATTGTTTATTATATCAAGAGTGAATGTAACCCTACACCAGCTCTACTTCTGGTGGGAAAAAATTATCTTCTCTTGTCATTTAAAAGTGTATTTTTTGGTTTTAAGTGAGGTTGAACTTTTTAATATCTTGACTAGTCATGTATTCCTTGAGAATTATTTATTTTTCTTACTGATCTGTATATAAATAAGTTACTTACCTATCATGTTTGTAACATTTTTTGTTTGCTCTAGCACTGTTTTTTTTTTTTGTTTCCTTATAACAAAATCCACAGCTGCTGAAATCTGTTTATTTCTTTTGATAACTCAAGACTCCTTTACGATGATCAGATAAATGTTCATCCATTTTTTTCTGGTTTTTCCCCACTTAACTCTTTAATTCTTTTGCATTTAGATTTTTTTTAACATATAATAGATTGTTTTTTAACCCATATCAAGATATAGTGTGGTTAACTAATGTCTGAGAACCAGACCTTAAGCAATTTTATTCTATACACTGGAATTTGGACAATTCCTATAGTCCTATAAACTAAATTTTTCATATCTTTGTAGCAATAACTAAGAATTCATGCATGAAAGGCATTTTAAAATGTCATATTCTTATATTCGTTCTAAAACACTGTATTTTTATTACTTGGAGAAAATTCTGACCCAGTTCACATTAAAAAAAGTTACATTCATTATTGTACATACATACATTACATTCATCCTTTATTTATTCATTCATTCATTCATTCATTTATTTATTTATTTATACATACATACATACATACATACATACATACATACACTTTCTAAAATGCTTCATTTTCATTACGTGAAGAGAATTCTGACCTAGTTCACAGATAATGGCAATGCATGCTCGGACCATTCTGTCTCTTTCTTGAAGTCCGTCATTTCCAACTGCTATTAATGAGTTGGCCACAGAGCTAGGAAACAAGGAAGCATTCACAGTAATCATCTGTAACAGGGAGGAATCAGAAAAAGAAGTTATTTACTTCATAATACATGTTTAAAACCTATATGGTTCAGATTGAGGTGTTTATAACCATAGAACATTTATAAGATCCAGGCATCAATTTAATCTTCTTCATATGAACATTTCGAAGGGTTACTAATTGATGCAATAAATGTTAATAATCGTTACTATGGAAGAATGTTGGCTTTTTCCCCCTAATAGTTCAGACTATAAATCAATTAAATGACAAGATTTAATGTTTCTGAGATTCTAAGCTCCTCTCCAATAGGAACTATATTTGATACAACTTTTCAGTACCTAGACAAAGGAAGTCAGTGGTAACAACAGCTGTCAACACACTACTGTACTATTCCATTCCTGACTCTTCCTCATTTATAGCCACGAAGTCCTGTCCTACCAATTTACCTCACTATCCATATGCTTTCTCCCATCAAACTCTAATTTGGGCCCTCATTCTTTCTCACTTAACTAAAACAGATGCCTAATAATCTCCCTCTCTCTAACCATCACCTGTTGCTATGCCAAAAGGTAAAGTTAGTGATCCATAATCTATTTTTAATATTTCAAAAAGTATGATGCAAACAGTATGCTTCTGGTGACAAAACTTTGGATAAATCTTACTTTAAGTGAAAGCTTAACTGGTAATAATATATTTGGAATAGTGAAAATAGAGAACATATCTTCAGTTTGGAAATTAGAAAGAAAACAAATTATGTAGTTAATGAGTGTTTAATAAACAAAGCCTGGTAGGTGAACAATTTCCAAAATAATAGGTCCTGAGTAGGGATAATTGATCTGTATTAGATGTTATTGGATTTATAATCCTATGTATCAAGGGCATGTGATTCCCTAAATGAATCCCTTTCAACTGTAAAAAATGTGCTATGTTAATCTCTTATTACATGAATAAAGAAATAATATATGAGGAAAATTGATGGCTTAAATTAGACAGGCAGTGAATAGAATTTCAATTGGATAAAGGGTAGTAACAGCTGAAAAGTGGGAAAACTATACAGAAAATGAAAGAGACAAAAACCAGGAAGGATTCTCTGGATTGGAGAGAAATGAAAAAAAGAAAAAAAAAAAATCAGAGACACTGAAAATGAGCACGCAAACAAAAAATCTTCCAAATGAATGAGACAAGTGAAGACAGGTGAAAAAGGAAAAAAATACCATGAATATTCCTTAATTACTCATGGAATAAGTTATCCTAAAGCAACAAATGTTTCTTCCTTTTCTTTAAAGAAGATTAATACTTATATAGATAATTTTAAAACTTTTAAAATGCATACAAAAAAACCATCATGACCTATTATAACATAAACATTAATTTCTACTAGCTCAATTGCCAAGATGTTGCTGAAAAAAAGAAGTATGTGCTTTGGTTGTTAAAAAATACTACTGAGGGGTGCCTGGGTGGCTGAGTCGTTAACCGTCTGCTTTTGGCTTAGGTCACGATCCCAGGGTCCTGAGATCGAGCCCCACATAGGGCTCCCTGCTCAGTGGGAAGCCTGCTTCTCCCTCTCACACTCCCCCTGTTTGTGTTCCCTCTATTGCTGTGTCTCTCTCTGTAAATAAATAAAATCTTAAAAAAAAAATACTACTAAAATTACAGTTCCTCTAACCAATAGAGGCCACTATTCATTCAGCAAGTATGCTTTCCTTTTAATTCTATCTGCTTTTAGCTAAACCAAGGAGGAACCCTGCACCACAATTCTTCCTCTGAGCCTACATCCTACCATAAGGTATAAGCAATTTCCCTGCTCTTGGATTCACAAATGACATCTGCCTCAAATTACTCTGTGTTTTAGAAGATAACAGAAGAAAATAATATTTTTGCAATAGCATTACTAAATTGTTAAGGGTCTGTTTAGTTTTACTGGGCTGTTTATAAACTAAATTGTAACGTGCCAAAACATTTTACAAAACTGAAATAAAATATTTACTGAGTAATTCAAAGAAGCTAAACTTAATTGTTTGAATCTATCTGGAATTGTCTTTTCTTTTGAATGCAATTTTTAGGGCAGCAATTCTCAAAGTATGGTCCAGGAAACAAGGGTCTCTAGGATATTTTCAGAGATTCTGCGAAGTGAAAACTAATTTCATAATAATACAAAGACATTACTTGTCTTTTTTACTCTTAGTCTCTGAGAAGTATATACTGAAGTTTACCAGAGGCTCCACTGAACGTGAAATCACAACATACTGAATGAAGAAGCAAATATGACAATCCAGGTACTACCTTCTATCAAGACAAACACTAAAGACACTAAAATAATGACATATACATTAAGTTTCTTTTTGGAAAATGTATTTTTACGAAAATATGTTTATATGTGATGGGTTTATTTTTATTTTAAATATGCTAATATATATTTTAATTGCTCACTTATAATTCCTAGTATGATAAATATTGACATATATACCTCAAATAGCCAAAAAGTTATTCTAGGTTCTTCAGAAACAAATTTTATTTTCTTATCTTGAATTCTCAAAATCATGGCAGTAGGAGAGACTATGAATAAATAAAAACCATAAATCTAATTTTTAAATTTAAATTTGAGGAGTCAAATCACAGCCTCAATATGACATTTTACCTGTAACAGAAATACTATAATCTATCTTCAATATTACTCTTACTAAAATCGTAAATTTCTTTTAAGACATTCATCCATTTACCTCTTCCTTACTATGCTCACCTGTGGGTATTACTACTAACCCCAAGCTGGATAATTAGAAGAAAAAAGAAAAAGAGATCTAATTAATGTACAAATTCAACACTCTACCATTCTGAAGCATGCACTGAATTCAAAGGTGGGTAAAGAGAAGGGTTAAGGATTTTATTTTTTTAAATAATTTATATAATTTTAGATATTTTTACATTAAAGCAACCATATGCTGCATAAGTCTCATAAATGTTTAGGATGAAACAGGATACTTACGATGAAACATGAAAAAATTCATACATAACTGTGTCCCAACCAAGTTAACTCTTAGTTCACTGTTTTGCCATTAGAGTATCACATTAACAACAAAAAATTCCTTGAAAACCTCTCATTAGAAGCATTATGGGTTATCCTTACCACCCCTAATGCAGAATTTAGATTTTGACCTATCCTATAAAATGGTCTGAACTGCTTATTGAAACCGCTATGGACTATATCTAAATTTGTCCTCAAAACAACCAGCTTGTAACGCTTTGTGACATCCATTTAATGTTATTAATTCCAAGCATACAAGTAAGAGAAAAGTAGGGTGGGGAACAAGTAATCCTCTTTCTCCAATAATATATCAAAAAAGCAGTAATTTCATTTACGTGTCTACTAAAGGAAGAAATACAATAGTTCTTCCCTACTCCCTTATCCATGGGGGATATTTTCCAAGACCCCCAAGTTGATACTGAAACCACAGATAGTAGTGAACTCTATATATAAACTATACTAAAAGTCTACTGTTGACTGAAAGCCTTACCGATAACATAAACAGTCAATTAACATATATTCTGTATGTTTTATAGATTATGTTCTTACAATAAAAGAAGCTAAAGAAAATGTTAAGAAAATCATGAGATAATACATTTATAGTTTTATATTCTATTTATAGAAAAAAATTTAAATAAGTAGACTCGTGAAGTTCAAAGATCAAGTATACTTTTTTTTACTGTACATACATATCTACGATAAAATTTAATTCATAAATTAGGCATAGCAAGAGATTAACAACAATAATAAGATAGAACTGTAATATACTATAATAAAATTTATATGAATGGGGTCTCTCACCCTTCTTGGGGTGATGTGAGACGAGAAAATTCCTGTGTGATGAGATGAGTGTGGTGATGATGTAAGTATTGTGACATAACATTAGGCTGCTACAGACCTTCTAACCATATGGCAGAAAGAAAACCACGGATGACCTCAGGTAACTGAAACTCCAGATAATGGGTGGGGGATGGGGTGGGGGAACAACTGTATTCCTTACAGTGAATATTTTATTAAAAATACTGTCCTAGCTATACCCAATCACACAGAGTAATTACACAAAATAATTTATGCTTACCTCTAAGTTTAACAGACCTATTTACCTCATATAATTTTAACAAAAATGTATAGTGAGAATTTAGCCTTCAAATTTTAATATAAAGATTTTGTAAAATAATCTAAATCTAAAAATGTAAAATACATAAATATCAAAAATCTGCCTTTTCTCTCAGACATAGAGCATACCTTTCTGACTAATCGAAGTGCTTGTGTCCTCTCTACCTCGTTGCTCTGCTGTATGTCAATGCACCTAAATAATACACAAAATATTAAGTTATTGATAAAAATCTTATTAAACAATTTTTTATATCACCAGATCAGACCCATCTTAATAATGTTAATATGGTATTTTAAAATTTTAACATGATTTTAACACCAGCAGACATTTATTTAGTTAACTTACATCGAGTTCTCTTGTGATAAATATTTGCTATAATAAACATTTCAGAACTATTTCATTTCAAACTCCAGAAAAGACTACAGTAAATATAGAGAAAATATATCAAAATACATCAAAAATAGAGAAATCATAAACATAAAGCAAAGTATCAGAAATCTACTGAAAAAATAATTCACCTATTTTTTATAAAAATTTGTAATTTTATAAAAATTGTGAAGAAAAACATTTCCACCTTGTTTTAGTTTAAATGTGATTTTTAGGGGCATATGGGTGTCTCCGTCGGATGAGCAACTGACTCTTGATCTCAGTTCAGATCTTGATCTCAGGGTTGTGAATTCAAGCCCCGTGTTGGGCTCCACACTGAGCGTGAAGCCACTTAAAAAAAAAAAGTGGTTTTAACCAGGGCCTACATTTTATATATTACGACTATGTTAAAAGTCTTATATACTAGCCACAATAATTCTATTTTACCAAATATAATTTAATATATAAATGCACTTCAAAAATTAATGCTCAGATATCACTTAACTAACACTTTTCTGTAAAATTTATTAAATTACTCAATTTTTTAAGAGTCTTTGGTTTATGTAGCCAAATAATTAATTTTTACTTATGTTTGGTAGTTCACTATTCCAATCAATACATATAGTTTGCTACTCAAAAAAGCATTTCTTCTATCTGAATACAATAAAATCTAAAACAATTTTATAAAGAAATAAATAAACAGAATTCGATTTGTGGCCACACCAGAGAGGCTGGATCAGACCATCCTTCTAGCCAAAGACAACTGAAAAGGGTAAACAAAATACTTGTTAAAACTGTTAAAAGGGCAATGGATCCCTGGAAAGACATGCACAAGCTCCACATCCAACCAGGCTTTGTCCCTAGGGGCACGTGTCAATCCCCAGTTTTAGGTGAATAGACCCCTGGCAGAAAGCAAAAATCTTTCTAGACTGGAGAGACAGACTGAACTTTAATGCAGCCAATGTGGCTGTGACTTGAGGGAAAAAGATCCCGGAGAAAAGAAAACATAGGAAAGTGAATGCAAATCTTCATGCAATCTCCTCTCCAAGGCACTCGCCAATCTCTATGTTGTGCAAGAACAGAGATGCAGAGAAAGGGGAACCCTCCTACACTGTTAGTGGGAATGCAAGCTCGTGAAGCCACTCTGGAAAACAGTATAGAGGTTCCTCAAAAAGTTGAAAATAGAGCTACCCTACGACCCAGCAATTGTACTACTGGGTATTTACCCTAAAGATACAAATGTAGTGATCTGATGGGGCACGTGCACCCCAATGTTTATAGCAGCAATGTCCACAATAGCCAAACTATGGAAAGATGTCCATCAACAGATGAATGGATAAAGAAGATGTGGTGTACACACACACACACACACACACACACACAATGGAATACTATGCAGCCATCAAAAAAGAAATCTTGCTATTTGCAAGGATGTGGATGGAAGTAGAGGCTATTATGCTAAGCGAAATAAGTCACTCAGAGAAAGACAATTATCATGATCTCACTGATATGAGGAATTTGAGAAACAAGACAGAGGATCATAGGGGAAAGGAGGGAAAAATGAAACAAGATGAAACGAGAGAGGGAGATAAACCATAAGAGACTCTTAATCTCAGGAAACAAACTGAGGGTTGCTGGAGGGGAGAAGGGTGGGAGGGATGGGGTGGCTGGGTGATGGACATTGCGGAGGGTATGTGCTACGGTGAGAAAATAAATAATAAATAAATAAATATAGTATCAAGATGGGTGGAAAAACAAAAACAAAAACAAAAAGAAATCCAAGGAACCAAACAAAAACTTATTCCTAAGAAGCTAAGGAAGTAAGCAGAAATTTGAGCAGGTACCTCACACTCTAGATAGATATTATAGCTTAAGGCTGGTCAAGGTGAAGAGGTTCTGCCCAACATCAAAAATTGCCATTTGAGATCCCAAACAGCCACTCCTTAGATCAAAGAGAAAGCTAAAACTAAACTTTAACACAATCAGTGTGATAAGCCAATATTATAGAATAAAGCTTAACTCTCTTAAGAGGAAAACAGCATGATCCAGAGCCAAATATTCTGAATATGCAATGTTCACATCTAATCATGTAAAAACATGAGGTATACTTTAAAATAAAGGGCCAAGTAACTAAAAACCAAGAAAAGAAAACAAAAGAAATAGAACACAGGCGAATCACACATTGGTGTTGTCATAAGAAGGCTATAAATCACTATGATAAATATGATCAAATAAATAGAAGGAAATATGGAGAAATAAAGCAGCGACCTAGAATCTTTAAATAAGAGTAAAACAAATGATAGAAATATTGTAACTGAAATTAAAACTTGAAGAGACTGATTTAATAGCAGGATGGAGGAAAAAAACAGGTGAGTAGAAAGTAAACACACTGAAACACAAAAATTAACAACAAAAACTGAAAATAACATCAGAGACATGTGAGATAGTGAACAGATTATATAGCTTGAGTATGAGAGGATATGAGAGAAGAATGAATGACTAGAACAGAAGAAAACCTTTAAAATAGCCAGAAGAGAAAAAGATTTGTCACTTCTAAGAAGCACTAAGAAGAGACTACTTGCTGTTCACCAGGTTAAAAAAAAAAAGTCCAGAAGACGATAACTTATTTAAAGCATTAAAAAATAGTTATTAGTCATAAAAATAGCTTTCTAATATGAAGGCAAAATAGAAGCATTTACAGACAAAAAAAAAGATGAAAAAATTTATCTTGAGTAGACCTGCACTAAAAGGAACAGTAAAGGAAATTTATCAAACAGAAAGTGATGCAAGATGAATGAAAATGTACAAATGCCAGAAAGAAGGATACTGGAATGGGTAAATAATGTAGGTAAATATCTACAGTTCCGGTTTAGGGGCACCTCAGTAGGTTAAGCATCTGACTTGACTCTTAGTTTCAACTCAAGTCATGATCTCATGGGGTGTGAGATGGAGCCCTGCATTGGGCTCCACACTCAGCAGGGAGCCTGCTTAAGATTCTCTCCCTCTGCCCCTCCCCCCATGCTCTCTCTCTCTCTCTCTCTCAAATAAATAAATCTTTAAAAGTATGTACCAATAGGGGCGCCTGGGTGGCTCAGTTGGCTTAGTGACTGCCTTTGGCTCAGGTCGTGATCCCAGGGTCCTGGGATCAAGCCCCGCATCAGGCTCCCTCCTCAGCGGGAGGCCTGCATTTCCCTCTCCCACTCCCACTCCCCCTGCTTGTGTTCCCTCTGTCTCTCTCTCCATCAAATAAATAAATAAAATCTTAAAAAAATATATATATATATATATATATATATATGTATGTATCAATAGTTCCAGTTTAAAACAATAACAAAACTATCTTGTAGGGTTACAAATATATGTAGAAATAAAAACTATAGCAAAAATACAAAAAGCAGAGGGAAGATGATATAAACTATAAGAGGTTTCCTGCCCTGTTCTGGTTGTAATAAAATACTAAACCTTAATATCAACGACACAAGTTGTAATCTCTAGGGCAACTACTAAAAGAAGAAAAGACTTTATAACCAAGATATTAATAGAGAAGGAAAAGAAATTATTGACAATTCCAAAAGAAACAGAAAAGGAGAAACATAAGAACAAAGAACAGATGTGACAAATCTCGAGATAGCAAACTCAAATATATGAGAAAATTAACAAGATGAACAAACTCATAAACATACACAGAATTACACTGCATAAAGCCCATAGACCATGCATATAAAAATCCACTAGCCACAGTCTATATATTCCAATTAGAAGACAAATTAGATAGTCAAACTAGATTTAAAAACAAACAAAAAATCTATGTGATGTTTATAGGCCAGAAACTTAAATATAAGGACAAAAACAATAGAAAGTAAAAGGATGGCAAAAGACATATTCTGCAAGCCCTAAATCAAAGTGAGTATAGCCATATTAATATAATATGCATACTCATAAGAGAAGTATTACTAGGAATAAAAAGGGACATTTCATAACTATAAAAAGATTAGCCCAATGTGAAGGTTTAACAATTCTAAATATGAATGTATTAACAAAGCTTCAAAATATATAAAGTAATGACTAACAAAAGAAGGAGAAAATCTGAATAGTACTGTATCTGCTGAAGAAATGGAATCCATAATCTTAAAACTTCCTTAAAAAGGGATGCCTGGGTGGCTCAATAGGTTTAAGCGTCTGCCTTCAGCTCAGGTCATTATCCCAGGGTCCTGGGATGGATGGAGTCCCACATTGGGCTCCTTGCTCAATGGGGAGCATGCTTCTCCCTCTGCCAAAAAAAACTTCCTAAGAAAGAAAACCCTATGCCCAGACAGATTCACTGGTGAATTCTACTAACCATGTAGGAAAAAAAAATAATACCCATCTTACATAACTTCTTCCAGAAAATATAAAAATAGGGCAACATTTCCCTAGTTGTTTTGCAAAGCAAAAAAAAAAAAAAAAAATCCTGATACCACACCTAAACAAGGACATTAGAAGAATGGAAAAATATAGGCCAATACCACCTCTCATGAACTTAGCTACAAAAATCTTCCAAAAAATATTAACAAACCAAATTCAGTTAATTTTTAAAAAGGAGAAAACGCACAGTGAACATACGGTGTTTACTTCAGGAATGCAAAGAAGGAACATAAAAAAATCCACAAAAAGCCTATAGCAAGTATCATAAATAACAGCAAAATGCTGAGTACTTTTAACCTGTGTTCAGGAGCAAAACAAAGTTGTCCACTATCACTATTTCTAATCAGTGCAATATTCTAACCAGTGCAATAAGGCAAGAAAAACAAAGATACAAGGATTGGAAAGGAAGAAATAAAACAGTCATCATTTGCAATTAATGCTACGTATACAGAAACTCTAAAACAATTTTTAAAACATTTAGAATTGGAAAGTGAATCTAGCAAGATCAACAGATAAGAGTTTAGTATCCAAACCCAAAACCAAAAACCCACAATTATTTTTCTATATATTAACAGCAAAAAATATGAAAAAGAAAAAATTTAACTTACGTTAATACTCTCATAAAAAAAAACCTTAGAATGAACATAGCAAGTAATGTGCAAGACCTCTGCACAGAAAACTACAAAATATTGTTGAAATTAAAATTCCAAATAAAGATTTAGAATAGTCAATGTTATTAAGATATCGATTCACCCCCAAATAATCTAGCACTTCAATGCAATTACTACTAAAATCCCAGAATGTTTTAAGGAAATGGACAAACTGATTCTAAAATTCATATGAAAATGCAGAACATAAAATAGCCAACAGTCTTAAGGAAGAAAAACTGGAAGACTTATACCAATAGATATTAACATTTACTATCAAGCTACAGTCATTAAAATAGTGAGAAATAGGGGCAAGAATAGACAAACTAAAAAGAATAGGGAACACAAAAACAGATCCATACTTACCAGTTACCTGGTTTACAACAGAAGTGTCACTAATCTAGACACTGGAGGATAATCTTTCAAATAAATCCTGCTAAAATGGACTGCATATCCATAAAAATAAAAATGAATTATGACCCGACACCTAATTAAACATATAGAGGAATAACATCTTTTAGAAGAAAACAAAGAATAGTATCTTCCAAAGAGTCCAAGAGTATTAACTATAAAACTGGATTTTATTAATTGGGAAGAGAGAAAAGGTAAAACAGACTGACTTGGAGAAGATATTGTCAAAACATATACTGAAAGGAATCATATCCAGGACATCAAGAACTATATAATGAGATAGACAGATAATCCAATTTACAAATGAGCAAAAGACAAGGAGGATGTTCAAACAGCCCACAAACAAATGAAAGGTGCTTAATATCACTACTCATTAGGGAAATGCAAATTAAAAACACAAAGAAATTCACAATAAATACTACAGCAGAAAGCCTTCAATTAAAAACTAAAAGCAAGTGCTGATGAGAATGTAGAGAGACTGGAGCTCTCAAACATTGATGGTAGGAATATAAATCGGTATAATCACTATGGAAAACCGGCAGTATGTAGTAAAGCTAAATAGACATAAACCTATGACCCAGCAGTTCCCCTCCTACATATATACCTAAGAAAAATGAGTGCATATATCTACCTATAAGAATGTTCAGGGCAGTTTTATCCAAAAGAGCCCAAAACTGAAAACCCAGAAACCCACCAATAGAATGGAATAAATTATAGTCTGTTCATTACATGATATATTATACAGCCTTTTAAAAAAAAAAAAACCAACATGGATACATCTGACAAATAACATTGAGGAAAGAAAAGAACAACTATGTATTTTTCCAATATATGATGCTCAAGAACAGAAAAAACTGGTTTACAATGAGAAAAGGCAGAATAATGTTTACTACTGATTGGAGACAAAGGGAACTTGACTGGAATGCGGAAGATATCTTATTCAGGGTAATGGGGTACTTGGTTGTATATATCTCTAAAAATTATCAGGCTTTACACTAAAAATCTATACACTTCGTGATATGTATGTTGAAACTTAATACATAATTTTAAAAACATAGACAGCTCTAGGAAAATTACCTTGCTATTAAATAGTCCACTTTCAGTTTTAGCACCTTCTGCAGAATACTGGAGTCTTGGATGAGATATCGAAGAGCTCGCAGCCCTGCTGCCCGCACTTCTTTTGCTTCATTCAATAAAGCTAACCGCAAACTGCATAAAAACAAAAAAAGTTTTGCTGAATGAATTTCAAATACACATAAAATTAGGGTACCAAATTCCTCCTCAGTTACAATAAGCACAACTACTAGTGATTTTATATATATGTATATAAATCATTCACTAAGTCATGTAACTTCACTAATATTATTATTTTTTAATCTGTGGTGCCTTAGCATATTCTTACTAATCAAGAAAACGTTATTTTGTGCTACCTTCTGTACTTTATTTTCTATAAACAATGGGAAATTAAATATGCCTTTTTCAAGGTGTATCACATATGCCTCTACGATCCATTCCCCTCCCCCTACCTGCTTCCACTCCTCTCAGAATCATTGGTTTAAATCAATTAATATTTTATGAC
This sequence comes from Potos flavus, assembly GCA_028534135.1. Lineage (NCBI taxonomy): Eukaryota > Metazoa > Chordata > Mammalia > Carnivora > Procyonidae > Potos > Potos flavus. The sequence continues at coordinate 107,060,085 of CM052895.1, read as the reverse complement.
AGTAGGCACAGACTATATAAATTTTAATTCCTAAGCACACCAAAAAGATGGCTATAAAATTATAACATTATGTCTCTCTGTTGGTAGACTTGAGAAAATAGTTTGCCATAAGCACACTTTGTCTTAAGTGAGTCTAGAGATAATCGTACAGGTTCTTCTTGCTCTTAGGAAAATTTAAGAACTTTTGGTCTGTGAATTCATATTTAATTTAGAAGTTTAAATTATAGAAATCCAGGTATTTCTAATCATTAGCTTTGTTTCTTTATATTTAATAATTACAAAGCATCAGTAAGAACAACAGGATAATCAAAAATATTGGAGATCTTGAGTTTTTCTAATGTTCAAAAGACTGTTTCTACAAAATTAAATATAATGTGCTACACTATCCTTTTAGTTTAAAATTACTAGAATTGAAATTACTAAAACCCAGAAGGGTAAGGGAGGGAATTAAACTATACTTACCAAATTATGATATCCTCATAGTTAAATCCCAATTTTTCTTCACTATGGCCAATATCACAAAGAAGCTGTCAGAAAAACAAAAGTATGTGAATATGTGTTATGTATTTTTGTCTATCTATATTTACATTACTTTTTTAGACTGAAAAATAAGGCATTTTTCTTTAACAAAATTCTAGAAAATATATCTACTGTTCAAATATGCATATTCCTATCGCCTTATTGTTTTTTTATTTGACCTGCCAGTTTTAGATTTAACCCTCCTTTTTGCTTTCATTTGAACCAACTAATTACTTTCTATTATTCTATTTTTCCCCCTCAATAAGTTTACTATTTTAAAACTATTTTTTAGTGGTTACCATTGAGCTTACAATATGCATTGTTAATCACCGTCTAAAGAGAAACTATTACCATGTCCTCAACAATGCTAGACTCTTGACACTTGAACTTCATTCATTACTTGCCTCCCCTTTCACTTTACTGATGTTTTTTCTTTCAAGCCCCATAACACATTACTGTTATTTTTATTTTCAGTTAATATTTAGTCAGTATCAATTTATATTAACCCACAAATTCACCTTTTCCATTATTCCTCATGGCAGTTGTATCTTAATGGGATATTCTTCCTTCTGTCTAGAGAATCCTCAGTTTTTGTTTTTATTGGTGTTTTCGTTTATTTAATTTTTAGCTAAGGTTGCTGGTAACAGATTCTTTTGACTTTTGTTTGCCTGGAAATTTTTTTTTCTCTTCTGTTTTTAAAGGATATCTTGCTGGATCTATAGGTTTTTAGGTTAGCTGCTATTTTCTTAAAAGCTTCAAGATGGTTTCCATTGTCTCTATTGAAAAGTCTGATATCAGTCTTACTATTGGCTCCTTGAAGGTCAGATCCTTTTTCTCAGACTCCTTTCAAGATTTTTTTTTATCTTTCGTTTTCAGCAATCTTACCGTTCAAGTGTGGCTTTCTTTTTATCTATCCTGCTTAGGAAAAACAGAAATTCCTGGATCTCTGGGTTGATATATTTTATTAGTTTTTAGAAAATTCTGTACATTATCTCTTCAAAATTACTTCTGCCCAATTTCCTCTCTTCTTTCTGGTAATTCAAATATCAGATCCTTTTGTGAATACTGCAAATCTCTAAAACCTCTTCTCTATTTTCTCCCTTCTCTTTTATCTTAGTGCTTTGGCTGTACATTTTCTATTTATCTGTCTTCTAGTACAGCTAATCTTCTATCTAGTGAGTTTTTGTTTTAGACCTTGTTTTTCCCTTCTTGAATTTTCATTTAACTTTACACATATCCAGTAATAAGAAATATTTTTTCACCTATGTTCTCCATAGTTCCTCTATTTTCTTGACATATAAATCATATTTTAAATATTTAAAGTGCTTATTATCTCAATGAATGCGAATGATGTAGACCATCTCTGGATTCTGTTTCTACCATGTTTTTCCTTTTGATGTAGTCATGTAGTCCTGCCTTTTGGTGGATCCTGTAATCTTTGTATATAAAAACTTGCAGAGATTCCTGATGTTATCTTTCTCCATTGAGGGTTTATCCTTCTCTTCGTTAGGCCACTGGACAATACTAAGTACAGATAAATTGCTGCTCTGGTAAAACTCAGTCTACCTCCACTTTTTCCTTTTCCTCCTTGCTCCCCATGTTTCAACTGAAAGCTTGTTTGTTGTTGAGGGGATTAGTCCCAAAAGGATGACATATCTAATTTTTGTTTTACAAAAACACTACCTTTATTTTCAATATTCCACCTTTATTTTCAAATATTTTTTGTTTAGATTTTTAAGTTAACCACCTCAGATAGTTTCAGGATTCAACAAATGTGTGGAGACAATCTCCTTCTACTAGATCTCCCCTAGGTCTCCACCAAAAGGTCTGTGCTGTTTTTTCTGTCTTTTAGTAACAGTACTCCTGGCCAAAAGTCTGAGTCCCTAGTTTTCTGCCCATACTCTACACTAGCCAGTATCCCTTGGAAAAATTGTTGGAGAAATTAAGTTCACCTCCACAAGATTGTCCCTTCTCCGAAGCTTCAGGCCTACATTTCTTGCCCGCCGAGCAGTTTCCTGCTACCTTAAAACAGTCTTTCCTTGTTTGCATTAAGAACACTGATCTAATACTAGCTACTTCCCTCCCACCTGGATGACTATATACCACTTTAGTCTGAGTTTTGAAAAATAACTTTTACCTAAAAGTTATATAAAAGTTTCTCAAGTTATTTAATGGGCCTAACTGAAACGGATTAAAGAGAAGATTGATCATTTAAGTAACACTGAAGAATCGGAAGGGATTCCAAGTGCTATTATTCTTCAGTATGAAGTTATGAGCATGTTAACCAGACAGAATAAACAAACCAAAGGGCTCTCACATCTGTCTGTGAAAAGAATGGACCCAACAATGTATTTCGAAGGGCACAATAGTGCAGAAAAAAAAAAAGGCTAATCCTATCCTATTGGTAGGCTCCTTATAAAATTTCCTATCCAGTTTCTTCTTTAGAAGCAAAAGAAAAAAGAAATGTTCCAAATTGAATAGGTAAGGGGATCAGAATAGAGTAGCTCTCAGATATTACAATATTTCATAGCAGAAAAGGAGACTATACAAATGATCACTTTGTGTGGTAAGAAAATGCTGTGTAAATAAGTAAATAGGCAAAACAAGCTAAAAAGCTTTTGTTCACAGGTCTTTATCCAAAATGGTAATACTGGTATTCCTCTAAAATCCTCAAAGTAAAAAAAAAATAATAATAATAAAATCCTCAAAGTTCTGAAATATGATAAAGAAGCTTTAGACTAAACTTTCAAATGGCATGAAAATTTTTGTTATTTCTATTGCATTTTGTTGAATTTTGTTGTTGTTTTAAGTACTTAAATATGGACGATGAGGATTTTTTAGACACAGATTTAAAATAAAACATAAGATTTCCTAAGTTTTGAGACAAAAGAGTAAATTTTATATATCTCTAAAAAACCAATTGCATACCTAAAATTAAAAGTTTACTAACATATTAATAAAAAATATTTGCAAAATTATGATAAGCAAAGGTTACAGCCCAATATTACTTTGCTGGGGCTGCTGTAACACATACCACAGACCAGGGAGCTGAAACACAGAAATTTATTTTCTCATGATTCTGGAAGCTAGAAGATCAATGTGGCTTGACAGAGGTTCTTTGTTCTGAGGTCCTCTCTCTGGGTTCTCTCAAGTCTTTACATGGTCATTCCTCTGTGTATATCTGTGTACTAATTTCCTTTTCTTAACAGGACATCAGTCACGTTGGTTTAGGGATCACCCAAATGACCTAATTTTACCTTAAGTGCCTATGAAGGGCCATATCTCCATATACATACACATTCTGAGGCACTGCGGGTGAATGCTTAAACAAATGAATTGGGGGACACAATTCAGCCCTTAATATGAGACCCTCACATAGCAAAGTAGGGACTACAACAAGTAGGCACTTACAATGTGAAAGACCTAAAGAAATTAGGGAAAGGTTACTGAGAAGGAAACAAGAAAATGTAGAAAGAATTTCATGAAGAAACAAAACTACTAAATAAACATGACATATTTCCTGTGTCCTAAAATCTGAACCAAAAACACTGAAAAATATCATTTGAAATAAAGTTTTCCAAAGTGCCATAAATTGTTTTAACATGATTATACCAAATAAGACAAAATATTGTCAGTGGGATTATAAACTGAAAACATTTTGTAAAATAAATTGGAAAAATGCTCTAGGGTCAGGATCTACTTTTGGTGATTTATATTAACAAAATAATCTAAAATGTAGAGTGGGTTTTAACATTATTTACAATGGTAAGGAACTGGAAACAAAATGTTCAAAAAGAAGCAAACTCCTGTAGCCATCAATATTATATAATATTTAAACGTGAGGAAAAACAGGCATAACGCACTAGTAAGAGAAGGAAAAAATTCTAAAAGATATATATATATATATATATATATTTTTTTTTTTTTTTAAGATTTTATTTATTTGACACAGAGAGAGATATCACAAGCAGGCAGAGAGGCAGGCAGAGAGAGAGGGGGAAGCAGGGTCCCTGCTGAGCAGAGAGCCCGATGCGGGGCTCGATCCCAGGACCCTGGGATCATGACCTGAGCCGAAAGCAGAGGCTTTAACCCACTGAGCCACCCAGGCGCCCCTATATATATATATTTTTTTAAAGATAATTTTTAAAAAGTCTATACATCAAAATTTTGACACCATAAGTGAAAGTTCAATCAAGGCGATTTATTTTCCTCTCTGTGCTTTTCTGTGTTTTGGAAATGTTTATAATGAATATGTATTATATAACCTGGGGATGGTTATCCATATATAAAATTCATGAATAGGAACAGAAGTAACATTTATTCACTACTAATCTTATTAATCCTAGAAAATAATATTTTTAGAAATGAAGACAAGTAAGTTTTAGAGATAGTAGATAATATGATTTCCCAATGCCAAAAGCTAGTAAGTGGCAAAGCCAGAAATCCGACCAAACTAGTCTGAGTCCAGAGCCCACTGTGAAAAATATTACTACAATTCTGTATTAGAAGTATTTACACAGGGGCAAAAGGAGAGGGGAGATTTGACATAAAAAAATAAATAACTGAACATTACTATCTTTAATTTCTCCAGCCTCAAAAATAGTATGATTCTAAAATCTGGAGAACTATACTCTGGTTATATATGAGTAAGTGAAATTATTTTTTCCAAAACAGTTAATTAGAAACACACATAACAAAAACTGCCCATTTCAAAGGATCAAAACACACATAAAAACTATTAACTATTGACACTATTAAACATAATTTAGTATTTATTTGAGATTTCCAGGTATTTTAGATTACTAGCACTGTCATTATATGGTACATTACTTTAAAAAAAAAAAAGAACTGCTCATCATGTATCATGATCACTTAGACCTTGGACACATTCCAACTCAAATTTAATAGGAAAATGAAGCTTAGAATTTGTTTATATCAACATATAAAATATTATGTTTTGGGATGCCTGGGTGGCTCAGTTGGTTAAGTGGCCAACTCTTAATTTCCACTCAGGCTGTGATCTCAGGGTGGTGGGATGGAGCTCTTCATTGGGCTCCATGCTCAGTGTGTAGTCCGCTTGAGATTCTCTCTCTCCTTCTTTCTCCCTCTGCCCCTCCCCCAACTCGCACGTTCATGCACACTATCTCTCTCTAAAGAAATAAGATCTTTAAAAAATATATTGTGTTTTTAAAATGGGAAAAAATGTTACTTCTTGAAACAATGATTTACATATCAACTCAATTTCTAAAAAAAGGCAGTATTTCCATTTTTTTGCTACAGTAGCAATGGATATTAATAAAACGAAATGCTTTGAAATCCTAGAAATAAAGTAAATGAAGTCTTGTCCTGTCAAGGGTTGGTTTCTCCCCTAAATATGTACTTGATTCTCATTTTTTGTACTATCTTTTTCACATCTGCTAGATCCTTGTAGAAAACTGTAGATTCAGGGAAACGTAGTTTCCAAATTACCCACTCTCCTAGACACAAAATATATGACTGTCCACTATTTAACATTTGTTAGAATTAGCAGTTTTGATAAAAAGCTAAAAGAAATCCTCAAAGTTATTATTATGATCTCCAAAAATCACATTTTGAAAAGTATTTTGAAAGGAGTATAATTTTCCTCTTTTGTCTCAAAGCTTAGGAAATCTTCTATTTTACTTTAACTCTATATGTATGTACAAAAATCCTCATCCTCCATTTTGTAAAAAGAAAAAACAATGCAAGATAAACATTTCAACAGCAAGAAACATTTCTGAAAAAAATGCCCACTCAGTTGGAAACGAAGATCACAAGTAACAACTAAAAAGATCAATTTATGACAAAACATAGCATGTTTGTCACAATTGGTGTCTATTTTCCAGGGATAGTAACAGATGTTAGGGCTATGCTTTCGGTGGTGGTTAATTAATGCTTTCAAGTTGTTTTAAGTTATCAAAATGTAACACTGCCTGCCCTATCACATAGGTATGTTATATTTAGAATAAAATCATGGATTATGTTTAGAAATCATTAAAGACATTTCAAAATGTTAGAATTAGCATCCTAACAGTCACTTAATATGAAAAATTATTAGATATCACATTTTTCATTGGGTTTCTGTTACTCCCATCCCCTTTGTTTTTATGACTATCAGTCGCAATGCCTAGCTGAATGTGACCAAAATGACAGTTCATGTAGAAGATGGTAAGAGAGGTCTACCCTCTCCTTTTATGATTAAAAGCTATAAGGACGATATATCTTAGCTAAATGTAAAGGGTTTTAGAATGAAGCCAACTTAAAAAAAAAAAGAAAAGAAAGAAAGCTAAGAAATGGAGAGACAGAATACAATTAACATTTTTCAACCCTTGGGTTCTTTTACCTGAAATTAGGACCCAACATTTGGTTTTCCTCATCATGAGAGCAAATAACTTCTTTTTACTTTAGTTCAGTTGAATTGTTTGTTGAATTTTTTTTATAAGACTTTCTTATAAAAACTAAAATATGTAAAAGGAGCAATCAACAATATTATATTCTTACAAAGGTAAAACAGAAGTCTAAACTACCTCTAGGTAATAAAAATGCCTGAGATGCTTATTAAAATTATTAATTTTTTAAAAATATAATGATCAATTAAAACAGGACAATTAAATGGTATTCACATTTTACTCATATTGCTCTGAAGGTTAAATAAATACTTCTCACAAATATGCAACAGACAGAATAACGCAAACTTAAAAAAATAATCTTATCACAGATAAGAATTCCACAACATGGTCTTTTCAAAGAAGCAGGTTTTAAAATAAAAAGTAAAAATGCTTTTGGCTAAGAAATCACACTTCTAAATTCTATTCTGCACAAGAAAGTACACAAGAGTGTTACTATACATTATTTAAAATAGCAAAAAGAACTAGGAAAAACATTTTTTAATGGTAGAATGACTAAGTTACAGTATATGTACGTATGTGTATGTACAACTATGCATATATTTGTAAACATACACAAATATATATGTGGATACATCTACACATATATCTAACCACACAAATACATGCAGCTATAACAAAGTAGATCTATATTTATAGAAAAGGAAAGGATTCTATGATATATTAGAAAGCAGAAAAGTGCAAACTATAAGTCAAAATATGTCATAATCTCATTAATAAAAACCTTTGTGCACATGTAGTAAATGGTAAATAAATTCAGTACTCTATTAAGCACATCTTTTTGTTTAGCTCATTTAATTCTCACAACTCAATGAAACACACACACACACACACACACACACACAATCATACCAGAGAAGGATAAATACTTCCTGGTGGTTACCTCTAGATGATGGTACTTTTCTAACAGTGGGGAGGAGGATGGGAAGGGTATGTGAGGGCGGACTTCCACATTTTGCCGTAAATTGTTCTGTGCCATTTTAATTTTATATTTAGCTTGTACTATTTTTGAAGTTTTTCAATACAGAACAAAATAAAGATTCTTCCGGAGCTTTCAATATGAATATAGGAGATTAAATACAGGAAAAGAGAACTTTCAGAATGTAAAGAGCTGAAATATTTTCATCTTTTAAAAAAAAACTGGTCTTTATAAGCATGTTGTCAGTTTTAAAAATAGGATACTAAGATTATATTCATCAGCAGTCTGTTATACACATTACTTTATCTAGTGAAATGATGTCAGAAAGCAAGCACGGGTGTGTGACATTCACATGGTTATAGGATCACATCACTAGCACCCTCTCTTCACACTTTAAAAGGAAGTTTAATTCTGCAGAAGAGATCTACCCTATACAACATTTTAGCCTCATTGATCTACTAAGTTAAGTTAATCCTAACAGCAGGCTTATATTAAATAACAAAACGAAGAGTAGTACAACAAAAACTCATATTTAAAATACAAAATCTTCTCGATATAATCTAAAATCTTTAATTAAATACTTGTTATATGCCAGGCTTTGGAGTTAAAGGGAATATAAAAGTAGAAGAAATACTACAGGCTTCTTGTGTTTAAGAAACTCAATTTAATAAGATAGTAACCCACAATAAATAATAATAGCAAAATGATAAAATTTAGTAGACACACATAATCTGTTATGGGAACACAGAGAAGGGTGACCAACTAATTCCTAACTAGTCTAACTAAGTGACATCAATTATTTTTCTTATTTTCTTATTCTATAAAGATACATATATTCTACAAAGATTTCTTATTATAGAGGGATATTCATAGAGATTTCTGAGACTTTCTAATTTTACTTTATAAGGACATGAGCTTACAGATTTTATAGAAATACCAGCTATATAAATGTTTATGAACCTAGCTCTCCACCAAAATGGAATTCAAAGATACATTATATTATGATTAAATTTGTTAAACATTTTTTTTGCACTAGGCATTTGAAGAAATTTTATAATAAAATCTACCGACACTTATTTACAGGAGTGGTTCTTAGCCGGGGCAATTCTGCCCCCAGGAAACATTTGGCAATGTCTGGAGACATTTTTGCTTATCACAACTGGTGGAGGTATGCTACTGGCACCTAGGGGGTAAAAGCAGGGATGCTGTTAAATATACTACAAATGGAGAAGACAGCTTCCTAAGACAAATAATTAGCTAGTCCATCATGGCAGAATTACTGAGGTTGAAAAACCCTGTTACAGTAAGCTTACTACACACTGCAGCTTGAACTATTAAGCAGACTCATGTCCTTAGAGTCAGCCAAAAAACCAGAAAAATGGCAAAAAATACTAAAGCAAACAAAAACAAATCCCAAGTTGAAAGGTGCTATGTATATATGCCAGGTACTATAATGACACCTTGCCTCTAATGGCATCAAGATTATCTGAGTAAAGAAATCCGCCCAAGACTGCCTTGCTAGTTATGGTCAGAGCTGGACTGTAAGTCTCCATCTACTTAATCTAAAGCTCATGCTTTTCCCATTGGCATCACCAGGCAGCCAAACTGATTTTATCAAGTCCAGTGTTCACGGACTTCACTAATGAGAGAGCCCCTCGGACCCCGACTCAAGGTTTAGTCTCTCATATTGTAGACAAATTCTAGTAAGTCTGGTTTTCTGGTTTTTAAATCCATAAATAATTTATAATAGCAAATAAAAGGGCTGCTATAAGCTGGTACAAGGGCCAGAGGGAAATGTGAAAATTATAATGAGAGGATATAGCAAAACAAGAACACAAAACAGCCCCAAAACCTAGGGTCTTTATTAAGGAGATAAATCATTCTGTACTCTACAGGGCTACAATGGGGGAAGAGGAGGAGAGAGGGAACAGAGAAAGGAGGGAGAAATGAGGGAAGGAGAGAAAAGGAAAGGGGTTAGAGAAAGGTGAAGAGAGAGGAGATGAAGAAGAACGGAGAAAGAAATAGAGAGCAGAGAAGGAGAGAGTGAAGGGAAGGAGAAGGTGGAGAAGAGACTAGGAGAACACAAATCAAGGAAAGACCAAGTAAAGAAAAGAATTTAGTGAAATACTGTGGGAAAAATTCAAACAAAGACAGAACAATAAGGAAAATGGAAAAGGGAAAAAGGGAGAGAGCACCCGACCCAAACCCAAGAGAAGCTGGGATGGAGACAGAAATAAATGGAGAACATAGAAGGGAAAAAGAAAAGTGTCCAACAGATTCCTAGAAATAAATGTTTAAACAACTTCTATTCCAGAAAGTCTCTCTATATGTATGTACTGTCCATTATGGTTGGTATCTAATAGCCACAGGTTGCTATGAGCACTGTTAATGTGGCTATTCTGAATTGATATGCACTATAAGCATAATATACACACTTGATTTCAAAGATTTAGTATAAAAAATGCTAAATATTTTATTAATATTTTATACAAATCACATCAAATGATAATTTGTAATATACTAAAGAAAATATATTATTAAAAATAATTTCACATGCTTCCTTTTCCTTTTTTAATGTGGTACTAAAAATTTAAAATTATATTTGTGGTTCACTTTATATTTCTACTGGAAGGTGCTGCTTTAGATTTTTAATATTGCTTTAGGATCCATACCAGTGCCAGAGTAATATTAAAAAAAAAAAAAAATCAGTCATCCTTTCATCCATCCCCAACTTTCAGAATCCCAGCTGGCAAAAGATGTGGAACTACATATCCAGATGTCAACCTGATTATGACAGGAACCATGAGTTCAAACATGACATAAACCTATATTAAATTGTTTTTAATGGTTAAATCTAGGCAAGTGATAACAAAGTTGAGTGAAGAATAGTGAGATAAAACTGGAAAATTTAATAGAAGAGAATAAAATGAGGATATACAATTTACAATCATGAAAGAATTTTGGGTCTCAAAGACTTGACATCTGACGAGCACACTGAAACATGCACTTAAAGATTTTCATTACACTCATTAAAAAATGCAAACATACCTAGGGATATTTTTGAAAACTCTTTCTCAAGCACCTCTTCAATGTTTTTCAAAGTCATTTAAAATATCACTTTCTTGTCCCTCATATAAAATAATTTTCTCATCTGTTATATAAAAATACATGCCAGAATATTCCAAAACTTCACTAAAGAAAAATAAACACATTCTTTAACTATGAAAAAAAACCCAACCTATTTTATATTTATCACATTGAAAAAACAATTTTGTTACATAGTAACTATATTCTTTTTTTTTTTTTTAAGGTTTTATTTATTTATTTGAGAGAGACATCACAAGTAGGCAGAGAGGCAGGCAGAGAGAGGAGGAAGCAGGCTCCCTGCTGAGTAGAGAGCCAGATGCGGGGCTCAATCCCAGGACCCTGAGATCATGACCTGAGCTGAAGGCAGAGGCTTTAACCCACTGAGCCACTCAGGCGCCCCAGTAACTATATTCTTATCTCCTTTTATTTCTGTGAAGTAAAATAAACTCAAAGCCATAGTCTAATTATTAGATAGCAAAGAATTAAACATTTTGGAAGGATTAAAAGACTGCCACCCAAACTTTAATGTACATACAAATTCACCTGAGAATCTTAATTAAAATGTAGATTCTAATTCAGTAGGTCTGGGGTAGGGCCAACATAGTACATTTCAAACAAGCTCCAAGCTGACAGCAATGCTGATGGTCTATGGGTCACACTTTTAAGGGGTTAAATATATAATTAATCCCAAATTTAAATGCAGCAGAACAATATATATTTAGGAAACTAAAAAAAGAAAAAAATTTTCCCAAAGGAACCATACTGTTTCCTATTTATGGCATCACCTCAAATAATAGGCAGTTTAGCGTTTCCAAGAGTTGGCTGTCCAGCATTACCAAGCTCAAAAACATACCAATCCATCTATCAAAGTCAAGAATTCTTGGCTTCTAATAAAGATCAAGTCAATATTTATTTGGGACGAGGGCCCCTGCATTTATCCTGGGCTCTAATCAAGACCCAGAAAATAGAATTAGAATACCAGGGATAACAGAGAAAAAAGTTTTAATATATCTCCAGGAATAATGGTTATGCCTATGAAATGCAAAACACACATGTATTTATGTACCAACATTTATCATATATTATCACATAAAAAAATGAGTATTAAAAAGGCAAAAGTAATATATCATGTGAAAAACAATGAAGACCCAATTATGGACTTCTTAGTGACCTTTTTTTCTTTATTTTCTGAACCTACCAAATTTTCTACAACAAGCACTTACTTCCATTATTCGAATACACTGAAATTAATAACACATGACAAAATCCATGAGAAGCAGCAGAGGAAAGCACTAATATTAGGTGACTACTCAGGAATTTCTTGTTAATGATAGTTAAAAAGCATCTGAGGTAAGTATAATAAGGAACAAAGAATCTTAAATGAGTTACTTACCTTAGTAAAGTTATTCAGATGGCCTAGTTTTCTCATATTTGATACTCCTTGCAATTTGGCCACATTTTGGAGAATCTCCCTTAAGTTGTCAGAAGGTTCTAGAAGAAAAAACAAGACAAATTAACATAATTTTAGAAGAGTATTTTCCTAACCCAAACACATAAAACATGCGGTATTAAAATTCCACAACTTTGGTCTTGGTTTAAAACCTTATTCTCTATCTCAAATCCATCTACTTAGGTGACTTCAAAGTCCATGTGAATAAACTTCACACCTCTACTCCACTCATACCTATGGTCCAACTCGTGTATCATCACCTGGAATTATTTAACTACTAAATCTTAAATTTCAATATCCCAACTATTACTTCTTGCTACAATATACAACAGGCACCAAAAATACCGTCCAGTATATTTGAATCAACCAAAAAACAGGACAAAATATAGGAAACCATTGTTCTCAAAACACAGGACCTCAGGAAGTAAAAAACAGTGATCGATCCCTGAGAGGTGAGAAACACACAAGTATACCCTAGAACTGCCCCAGCTGTCTTAAGAAAGTTTCCAGGCGTTGGTGCTGACAGGTGAAATCCAGGCAAACAGTCCAAGTTTTAAAGACAGAACTCAGAGTCCAAGAAAACCAAGAAGAATTAGAAAAGAGAGCATTACAGAGAGAGAGAACGCTGAAGATCTGCAAAGGGACCCCTCTGGTAGTCAGTAAAGCAATGACTAGTGCATGTGTGTGAGGAAATTAACTACTCAAAAGAAGTAAAAAGGAAAGTACCCTCTGTTCGCACAGGACAGGGAGCAGTGCAATTCATGTGGATTGGTTAGAGTCAGAGTCAGACTAAACACTTCTTTTATCCCACCTAACGAATCCTCAAACCAAGACTTGAAAGAATTAAAGTATTCCAAGTAACTAAACTGTGTCTCAGACCGAAGGTCAAGATTCTTAAGAAATGAAAAAATAGGGGTGCCTGGGTGGCTCAGTGGCTTAAAGCCTCTGCCTTCAGCTCAGGTCATGATCTCAGGGTCCTGGGATTGAGCCCCGCATCAGGCTCTCTGCTCAGCAGGGAGCCTGCTTCCCCCCCTCTCTCTGCCTGTTTGTGATCTCTCTCTCTCTCTCTCTCTGTCAAATAAATAATCCTTAAAAAAAAAAGAATTGAAAAAACATAAAGGACCTAACAAGGCAAAAATTATAATATTTAACAGTCGAAATTTATCAGATATGCAAAGAAGCAGGAAAATAGGACTTATAAAAAGCAGAAAAATTAATTAACAGACAATGACCCAGAGCTAACAAAGATGTTAGAATTAGCAGATAAGAACATTAAAAGCCTGTATGTGCAAAAACTTTGGGAGAGGCATGAAAGGTATAAAAATCACTCAAATTGAATTTCTGGAGATAAAAACTAGGTCTAAATGAAAATATACCAGATGGGAATAAATGCATAATAACTTTTATAGAAGGTAAGAACTGTGAACGTGAAGACAAAGCAATTGAAATTATCCAAAATGTAATACAGAGAGAAAAAGGAAATAAATGAAAAGAACATCAGTGAACTGAAGGACTTCAAGTAGCCTAACACAATGACAAAATGTGTAACTGGAGTCCTCAAAGGAAAGAAATAGAGGATAGAAAAATTATTTGAAGAAATAATGGATAAAAACTTTCCAAATTTGATGAAAATAAGCCAATAAACCCAGGAAGTTCAACCAATCCCAAGTATAAAAACATGAAGAAAACCAGACCAAAGCACATCATAATCACATTACTCAAAACCACTGGCAGAGAAAACCTTAAAAGGAACCATACTAAAAAAGACAAGTTATGTGGAGAGGGGCAAAGAAAAGGTTGACAGCAGACTTCTCATGAGAAACAAGGCAAATGAGAAGAAAGTGGAGCAACATCTTCAAAACACTGAAAGAAAAAAAAAAAGCGTTAAAAACATAAAAAAACAATCTTAGCTCACTTGCTTTACAAAAATGGGCAACAGCCAGATATGGCCCTGTGATCAGCAGCCCACCAACTCCCCTGGAATAGAGTGTCAATTTCCTCAGGTTGCTACAAGCTATTTTACTTTTCATATATTCAGCATCCATTTGTTTAAACAAAACAAAAGCACAAGCTAAAGAAGAAAAAGAGAGTTCACATGGCTGATATTTTAATCTAAGAGCCATTATGACTTCGAGATTTTTATCTGTTAACACAAAACCAAAGAACTATTTGTTTTGAATTACTGTTTTCCTCAGCAAATGAAACTGCATTGTCCTATTTTACATTTAGCTTGCATCTGCCTATTTTCCTCCATTCTGTTATACTGGGTGTTAGCCATGACAACCACAAATTGGTTAGTGCCAAACCACTAAGCACACTACATATCCCAGCTATTTCCAAGCACTTTAAAATTGCTATATACTGAGATCATTCATTTGATTTCAGCATCTCCCAGAAATTCAGGATATTTTTTTTAAAATCCCAATGTAACTCAATCTAATTTTATATGGCTCAGTATATGTCTTTATAATTAGTGACTCTGAGGTTATCTTAAAAATGGAATGAAAGCAGCTCATCACTGGGTAGAATCAGATTTCACTAAAAAGAACTGCAAGGTTAAATCAATGTTTTTATTTAGTATTACCTTTTCACTATTATAAATGGTAGCTGTAGAGATTGAAGAAGAAAATTATAAGTAAGCCAATGGTGTCAAAATGGTTTAACTATATTTCAGAACGTTATATAAATTTTATAACAACCTTCAAGGTAATTTAGAACCTATAGCATTTGCAAAATCAGAGTTAAGATCATTAAAGCCAGTTGAGAAATTCACCTAATGGAAACATACAACCTAACCAGCTCACATCAACTTATAATTAGGTTTTCAGGCACCAAAGTTTCACTGAAGTGATCCTACAGTTACTATTATGTAATGATCTGATAGGACCAACAGTTAAAATCATTAGTCTGGAAATATTTATTCTTCACAAAGGTTTGTGGATTTCTAACTACTGCCTATTATCTAGGTACAAACTGTAGACATTTTTGAAAAACCACAATCTTGCTACAAAAATCAAATCTTGTATCTAAGTTCATTCACTCAACAAATAATATTTAAACAACTATTATAGGCAAGTACTATTTTACGTAGTGGAAATACATCAGTGAGCAAGAGACATCCTTCTTTAATAGACCCTACATACAAGTAGAAGAAAACTGACAACAGCAACAAAAAAATCTCCCTGCACACAATCTGAAAATTGACAGATGGCAAGAAGTCGACACTGGATCAAACGTTTGCCTAATGAATAATGACATAAAATGAGCCTAACACTAATAATACAGGTGTTACAGTTGTCACTCTAAATCAAAATGAACTAGGCTTTCTCCTTCCTTCCCCTCCTCACCCCCTTTCTCTTTTACATAATTCCCAGGAACCCCCAACTATGAACAACTTTCAAAGTTTCTTCATAACATATTTGCTGAAAAACAAGCTGTTTCCTCCCAGAAGCTACTTCCTAGACCAACTAAAAAATAATATGAGGGCCATTTTAGATGAAATACTATGCAATGCTCATGTGCTACAATGTTCCCATGGAAATAACAGGTTAAAGTTACTGGAAAAGAAATGAGAAATCCCTGGTTTCTTCCTTACCTGCTAGATCAGGAGTCTGCAAACTTTTTCTGTAAAGATCCAGACGGTAAGTATTTTAAACTTTGCAGGACATAAAGTCTCTGTTTTAACTACTACACTCTGCTGTTGTACCAAGAAAGCAACTGTAGAAAATACATAAATGAATGAATGTGGCTTTATTTCAATAAAGCGGACTTGGCTCACATAGTTTGGCTCTATAGTCTGTCAACTCCTATACTAATCAGAACTTACACTAGGATGAGCAGCAGGGAAACTGAGGCTCAATGTGGTTTTTACTGGGGGCTGGGTAAGATGGGAAGAAGCAAAAAGAAATTTAGGAAAAAGTTTACCTCTTTTTATTTCTTCCTATTCTCACTTAATGTTTCCAATTGAGCGCTCCAAAACTATCTACTGATAACAGTGTTATGTGAGAAGTATAAAGCACAAATGATCAGGATATTCCCAGAAGCCTTGATGTTTAGGAAACCCACAGATGCCTAAGGGAAAGAAAAATTTCGGCTACCTGTCTATGATGGCAAACCATTCAAAAGCAAGGAAGCAAAACACAAAAGAACTAGTAAGATTAAAGTGGCTCTTTTCCTCTTATTGTGTAACTGAGTGTTCCTGATGAATCTCTCTGGGATAATGAAATAAATAGCCAACTCTAAATATCTAGCAATTTAATATTATATAAACACATATGCATATACATACACATACACGCAGAAAAACACCAAGAGAAAACTACAGTAGATGAACCTTTTATCTAGATCTATATATGTACAGACATATACATATACACTCATTCCCCTCCAGTTCAAGTCTCCATGTAGGTGCACACGCACACATATACACACTGATACATAGTGTATGTCTCTATTTGTGAGTAAACATGCATTTATTTTAAAATGTTTTCAATATTTACTGCCTTGTAACATACTGCAATAAACTTCATAGAAATATCTTTACCTGTCAATAAATGCAAAACATAAAATTGATTTTTAAATAAATTTAGTTCAAGTACACGTAGTAAATTAATGACCAAAATTACCGGCATACAGTTATTTGGGAGTACTGTAAAGAACAACTATGGAATGAAAAAGAACTAGATTCGAATCTAGTTTATTCACCTACAAACCACATAGCCCTGGCTAAGTCAATCTTGTGGGCATCCATTTTCTCCTATCTATAGTGAAAATACTAATTACTTACCTTGAAAACGTTGTTACAAGATGTGAGGTGCTTAGCACAGTACCTAGACCATAAGAAATACCCCATAAATAGTAGCAAAAGTTATTTTTTTAGTAAATATAATTTTTACGAATAGGGAAAATTATGTGCTTAGTCCAAGCAAATGTTTAATGCCCACGTTAATGTGTTTATTATTTTTTTAAAAGATTTTATTTATTTATTTGTCAGAGAGAGAGAGAGAGAGAAACAGAGCACAAGCAGGGGGAGCCACAGGCAGAAGGAGAAGCAGGCTCCCCGCTGAGGAAGGAGACAGATCAGAACTCAATCCCATGACCTGAGCTGAAGGCAGGCGGTTAACCAACTGAGCCACCCAGGTATCCCTATTAATGTGTTTAAATGACTTTTTGTTTCATCTTTTAGAACATTACTTTTATGATCCAAGATTGGCTCATTTTTAAATTTTTTTTTTAAGATTTGCTCATTTTTCAAAAAAGATTTTATTTATTTATTTGACAGAGAGAGCACAAGCAGGGGAGCAGCAGGCAGAGGGAGAAGGAGAAGCAGGTTCCCTGCTTAGCAAGGAGCCTGATGCAGGGCTCAATCCCAGCACCCTGGGATCATGACTTGACTGAGCTTAACTGACTGAGCCACCCAAGTGCCCCAAGATTTGCTCATTTTTAAAGTAGAAACTGTTATCTTATTTGCCTTCTTGAAAATTTCAAAGAGGAATTATAAGTGGGAGCACAGTTGAATATTTTCTGTGATTTATTTGTGAATATATGTGAAAAAAATGCTAATAAAGCAACAAGCTGGTAAAGTAGGGTGCATAAAAATTTAATGTAGCAAAATTAAATATGACTTCATAAATCTGATATGACTTAATGGTATCTTTAATATTATCTACAATGACTGCAAGCAGACTTAAATGATTAAAAGTATATGGGAATTACTATAGTTGGTATTACCTTTGCAAAAGCCAGCAGCAAATCTGTCCCCCTCCACTAGCAAAGACACTGGGAGTATATCTTCCCACCCTTATCCACAGATCCAAAAGTTGAGGAAGAACTGCTTCGAGCTCTAACACTTCCCGAAACTCTCTAACAATTATTAATATTAAAGAGATATAATTTAGTAGGGAAATGATAAATCCCATTGATAGCACCATGGGAAAAAGACCTTCCTTTTACCTCTAATGCAGAGGAACTCAGAACTTCCAGGAGAGCCCGTTTCAACCTCTGGATCACATAGTAGAATACTTTTTCTTATATCAATGACAAAATATGCTCCTTTCTAACTTTCATCCATTTGTTCTGGTGTAACCATATGGAATGCAAAACAAGTATTATCTCTCCTCCCATACTGAAAATATTCACTTTTCCTCTCTGTAGCAGGTAATCATCTTCTTTTAATCACTGACATATTTTAAATATAAATACTATAGTAGAGATGTGCAAGGAAAATCTGTTACTACTGCTAGCAAATCAGTTTAAATTATAATCTTAAATGTTAGGTTTATCATACTAAAAACTACAAGTTTTCATAGGGCTGTTTTAGAAGTATGATGGACATGAAGCACCTCTTGAGAGGGAATGATGTGGTAAGAGGCAGGGCTACATGGCCAGCAAGATGACAGACACTAGGTTTCTTTAGCCTGGCCTGCCCTCCGTCTAGCCAACTTGGGGAAAAATCCTTATTCTTGAAGTCTGGCTCAGATGTATAAAGGTTTTCCCTAACCTACAAGTTCCCTTCTTTATGTTCCCATGACACATCCTTCATACCACTATTGCAGCAGTTATGACAGTATATCTATCTCATCTGCCTGGCTTCACATTTACATCTGTTGTTTCACTATAATTATTAATACCACCTCCTTTCACTCTGCAAAGTATCCCACATTGTATTATAAATGATATTACTGTAAGTATAGTTAAACTTCAAGTATTGTTAATAAGATTTTCTTACACACAGGGCACCTAGGTGGCTTGGTCAGTTAAGCATCTGACTCTTGGTTTCAGCTCATGATCTCAGAGTCTTGAGATCGAGCTCCATGTTGGGCTCCCTGCTCACCAGGGAGTCTGCTTGAAATTCTCTCTCCCTCTGCCCCTCCCCCTGCTTGTGCATACACTCTCTAATAAATAAATAAATTGTAAAAAAAACAAAACAAAAACAGATTTTCTTACAACCAGATCTGCATTCTATTTCTTTTTCGCAGAGAC
This sequence comes from Potos flavus, assembly GCA_028534135.1. Taxonomy (NCBI): domain Eukaryota; kingdom Metazoa; phylum Chordata; class Mammalia; order Carnivora; family Procyonidae; genus Potos; species Potos flavus. The sequence continues at coordinate 107,040,704 of CM052895.1, read as the reverse complement.
AGAAGAGAATAGTTTTGCTGGGTTCTTGTTCCCATGTCCTACTTGCATAATAACGATGGCAGGAAGAGGTGAGGTGACTTTTGCTGATCTGTACATTTTGAGATTGTCTTCCCAATGACCCAGGGGTTCAGATCTCTTTCCCTCCACTTCGATTTTGGATGTCCAAGTTACCTCACCTCACACTTTTCTCTATTTATTCCAAAATACATCTTCCTTTCTATAATTCCAAAGAACTGCTCATTTTGAATGATTTCAAGGGGAAAAGATTTATATACTAATATGGGGGTTCCTTTTTGAAGGTCATCATTTTGTACCTTTGACTGGATAAATTAAATAAGTGACATCTATCACTTCATTGATGCGATTTGTTTACAATGCTAGGAACAAAAATCATGTCTTTAATTGGTTTATTACAAGCATGTCATAATACATTTTAACTGTAAGATACAGGCCAAGATCAAGGTACAGAACATGAAACATAGAGTCAGCTGGAAATAGGTAAATGGTTCATCTGAACAGAACTTCTATTAAAAGATGTATGAATACCTCTGAAACTAATAATACAGTATATGTTAATTAAATTGAACTTAAATAAGATTTTTTAAAAATAAAAGCTGTATGAATATATAATCTTAATAATTAGAATTATATATTCTGTAATCTTTATTTCAAATCATAATTTTGAATAAATCCTTAAAAAACTGGGGCACCTGGGTGGCTTGGTCAGTTAAGCGCCCAACTCTTCATTTTGACTCAAGTTGGGTCATGAGATCAAGTCCCAAGTCAGGCTCTGTGCTGTGCATGAAGCCTGCTTGAGATTCTCTCTCTCTTTTCCTCCCACTCTGCCCTCCCCTGCTCACACTCTCTAAAAAAATTTTTTTTAATTTAAAAAATTAATACAAATGACTTAAAATATTTTTAAATTTAAACTTTAAATGACAGAATACTCTCCCCAAAGTTCCTAAAGAAAAAAAATTGTAACATTAAGATTATATAATGGGAATAATATAGTAGGAGCACGGGTTTCCCCACTAGACTGAACAGAGCCATTTTACTACTTACATAATTAAAAATATAAACGTATTCTATACAGTTTTGACTTATCCTGGAAGTAGCTCTGGATTTAGATGTCTAACTTTTATTCAAATACATTTCAGTCATCACTCTATGCCATGTACTGTGCCAACTGCTAGGTGAGGAATATTAATAAATGTAAAATATGGTTTCAGCCCTGGAGATCAAAATTAAATAAGAGAAGCACAGAAACACTTAATAGTATATGACAGAGAGGCTGGTAATAAATATTATGGGAACAAAAGAAAAGAAGGATGCCTGGTAGACTTTACTAGACAATAAGACAAGTGAGAACAGGAAGCCTGTCTTTTTCACACATGCAACCCTGGCCTCTGACAATACCAGGCACATGGTGGGTTCTCAATAAATACCCACTGAAAGAAAGACTGAAAAGGGGAGACATAAGATAGAAAAGTAGTATGTGAACACAGAAACATGAAAAAAATGCTATTTTCCTCAAAGAACAGCAAGAAATTCTATATTCCCAGAAACAAGGTGATAGGGAATAATAAAAGAAAAGGAAGATGCATTACAATGGCCTTGTAACATATACTAAGAAACTTTGGTATCTTTGGGCAAAGGGTAATTACTAAGGAAAACACTTAATGCAAGTAGATGGCATAATCAGCTCTGTTTTAGAAAGACAACTTTGGAAAATAGACTGTAGGAAGGAGAAAGGCAGGTATAAATAGATGTTACAAAATCTTCCGTGCAAGAAACTTCATCAGTAATGAATCAGAGACAGTAAGAAAGGTATAGGATTAGAGAAAAGGTAGAGGGAGGAATTAAGGATAAACCCAGGTTTCTCAATTGGGTAACCTGACGTATGATACTATTTACTAATACAGAATCTTAGAGCAAGTATAGATTTAGGGAAATTTTTTTTTTACCATTTGTAGTAATAAGCATATGCACCAAAAACAGTAACAGCAAAAAACACCTCATAATGTTATACGTTAAAATGATGAGACAAAATAACTGAGTATTTGGCCTGCATACAAAAGAGACTTACAGAGGCACCTGGGTGGCTCAGTCGTTAAGTGTCTGCCTTTGGTTCAGGTCATGATCCTGGGGTGCTGGGATTTAGACCCACACTGGGCTCTCCACTCTCCACTCAGCGGGAAGCCTACTTCCTCTCCCACTCCCCCTACTTCTGGTTCCCTCTCTCGCTGTCTCTCTCTGTCAAATAAATAAAAATAAAATCTTTATATGTATATGTATATATATATAAACAAAAAAACAAGAGACTTACAGCCCAGTGGTTTTCAAACTTGTGTTCCTAAGAAATACATGAGTTATTATAAGAAATATTGATTCCAGAGCTAAGTATGCCTAGAAAGGGACCCATAGTAATGTGCATTTACAGGAGATATCCCAATGATCCTTATACACACTTAAAAAATTTTTTAAAGTATTTATTTTAGGGAGAGACAGAGAGAGCGAGCAAGCACGCATGCGTGAGTGGGGGGAGGGGCAGAGGGGAAAAATCTTCAAGCCCGCTTCATGCTGAGCAGGGAGCCCCGACTCAGGATCAATCTCAAGACCCTGAGATCATGACCTGACGCGAAACCATGGGTGAGACACTTAACTTACTGAGCCACTCAGGTGCCCTAAAACACACTAAAATTTGAAACATACTATAAAGACTGCCAGAATATTATGCAACTAGATTCTGATATCCCTTTGGATTATTTGATCTGAACTCTAGAAGAGACAAGAAGGTACTTTATGAAGTATGGTCTGTATCATTTTCAAATAAAAATGATACAATATGAAACAAACAATACCCACTAAGACAAAATAAATTACTAATACATATAATCTACAATATTATTCTAATATTTTTGCATAATCTTTTAAGTCCATACCAACCATATAAAGTAGGTTACTACTATCATCCCCATTTAAGAAATGAGTTGTAAGAGACATTATTTTCCTAAAGTCACGTAAATACCAGAATTGACAATAGAATTTGAACCTAAGCAATCTGATTCTAGTATCTACCTTTATTCCCCAGTATAAAATCACTCTACAGTCTACCTCATTATACTGCCTTTCACAGGACAGATAATGTATGTTTAGTATACACAGCAGTTTGTAATTACATTTATTCATGTTACTGATATTTATCTCCTCACACTCTAAGTCTGTTTTAATTCACCACTGTATCATCCTAATACCTAGAACAATGAACACAGTAATCACTTAGAAAAAAATTACTTAATCTACTATTCAGAAAAAAATTCATAAAAACTTTAAAGTATACCAAACTCTGTTTCTTGATCTAGGTGCTGGTTTCACAGGTGTGTCAATCTGTGAAAATTCATTGAGCAATACGCATATATTATATTCAGTTCTCTCTCAGTATATTACAGACTTTACAGAAATTTGTGACTTTAACTTGACTTTTCACAATCTAGCATTTATAACAAAAGGAGTCCCTACCTCAGAACTCTGAATATTAAAATAAAAGAATTTATAAGATAATTCTCTTATGATTAATTATAATAACAATAGCTATAGTACAGATGTATATAAAAGAAGAGCAAATAAAAAAGATCATGTTGCATTTATTTTACAACTCTGAGGACCAAAAAAAAGTATTTCCCTAAACCTAACCAAAACGATCTTGCTATTGCTTTGGAAAGGAATCTAAGATCTTATTTAATACAATTAACAAAGTAACTATCTTTGCCCATTCAAATTTGTCAAATTTTTATAAAATGTTTTAAATGAAAGCACCTAGGAATAGAAAAGGAAAGAAAAAGGTAGAGATGCAAATTATCTACCTTAAAAATCTTACCTTCATAATCCTTCTCTGCTCCTCTCCCTACACTTCCAAGTACTGTATTTATATTCATGGCAGTGCTAGAAACCATGTTCCCAGGTTGCAGTAGTTAGAAAAAGAACCAAAGCCTAACTATTTACCTTACCTAATAATCCTCTAATCATTCCATCATTATCTATTTTACATTGTAAATGAGCTGTGAATTTATAAAGATTTTCTGGTAAAGATGATTTAGGTTTGGGTTAAAAAATGAAGAGCAGCTTGATAGGAAAAAATAAGTATGCTTTCTTAGAATTCGTCTCTTTCCCTTTCTCATAATAAAATTAGACATCAGTGGAATCCTTGGGCTTATACCACAGTTACGGGATAACTGTGGTAGAGAACTCTACCCAAATTCACAAAGCACTTTTACGTTGTGCACAAGTACAAAGTATACACAAGCATATACAGTACACAGAAGACACTCACCAGTCTATGGAAGTGGCTGTCATTCAAAGATTTGTCATGATATTTATTTTACTGTCATTTTTTGGGCAGAAAAACAACATGAAAAATACTGTCTGCAACTAGAACATTTTCTAAGATAGTAAAATTAACTAAAAGCAATTACTATATATATTTTTTAAAGATTATTTATTTGACAGAGAGAGAGAGAGAGAACACAAGTAGGGGGGAGCACCAGAGAGAGGGAGAAGCAGATTCCCTGCTAACCAGGGAGCCTGAGGCAGGGCTTGATCCCAGGGTACTGGGATCATGACTTGAGTTGAAGGCAGATGCTTAACTGACAGAGCCACCCAGAGATTATAATCACTGGATGTTGTGCTACAATTTCTATGTTTTAATCTATTATACTTACAAAGATACCTGTAAAATTTAGATTTCCACAGTCCCCTAATTAGGAATCTTTTATTATATGAGAAAAATCCTGTTTACCTCTGAAACAATTCACTACATAAGTGAAACCTGTAAAAGAACAGAATAGCTGAGTCTAAAGGCTGAGACAATTAATTGTGATATACACCCAATCTATTAGAATTATTTAGAAGTTAGTTGTACATCATTTTGTTTGTACGGCTTTCATGTTTCTATTTTTCTCTATGTGACATGATTATTTATAGTTCAGATCACTTGTCTAACAGGTGGCTTCTATGAATGTAATGAAGGGCTTCCTTCTTTGAAACTAATAAAGGAGCAAAAGGGTACAAATTCACTTTGGTGGCAGGACACTTGATTTAGCGTGGGTTAGAAATGTTATTATCTAACATCTCCATTTGTATTCTTGTTCTACATTTTATCTCATTCTAAGATTTCTACCATTAGTTATTCACTATTTCTCATTCCTCTCTCTTCACTAGCTCTTTTATCTATCTTAAAAAAAAAAAATGCTTCAGGGTGCCTGGGTGGCGCAGTTGGTTGGGCATTTGCCTTCGGCTCAGGTCATAATCTCAGGGTCCTGGGATCTAGCCCCGAGTTGGGGCTCCCTGCTCAATGGGGAGTCTGCTTCTTCCTCTCCCTCTCCCTGCTGCTCCCCCTGCTTGTGCTCCCTGAAAAATGAATAAATAAAATCTTAAAAAAAAATGCTTCTGCCACTGTTTTCCATTTTTGAAGTGACATTACTTCTTTCTTTTACCAAATCTCTCTGAGATTCAAGTTAATTAATTCTTACCTCATCACCTCCTAAATCTAGGCCACTGTTCCAGTAAACTTGTTCTCAAGTTTACTACTTGCCCAACGCAAGAGCTTTTTCTCAGCTTTTCAAACTCCCTGACTTTTCCATTATAGTACTGCCCAATGATAGCCAAATCCACCTTCTCTCCCTTGGTGTCTGTAATTACACTGCCTTGGTCTTCCTTCCTATTTCTCACTGTTCCTTGTGTGTCTGTCCCCTTAAAGGGTTGTATTCCTCCTCCTGCTTCATCATATCCTTTAACACGACCTGAAGTTCTATCTGTTGCCCTCAGGTTTCTCTTCTCTTTGTCTCCATAACTCTAACAAATTCAATTTTCATTTTTAAGTGAACAATGCCTCAAAATCTCAATTCTGGACTTAATCTTCAAATAAAGCACCATACCTCTGTCTTGTGTTTTGGTCTACCTCAAATCCATCATGTCCAATAATCTCATTCATCCTTAACAAAAAAAAACTTTCCAAAATGTCCTTTTTTAGGCAATAGTAATACTGTCTGAACTAGGAAATTACATCCAGGTAGTTACCAAATATCCCTGAGACTTCTTAGTCTATATATCTGAAGGGCTACTTCTTCCTTTTTTATTTTTTTATTTTTTTTACCATCCTAACCATTCTTTTTTATCATTATTATGTTGTTAGCCAACATGTAGTATATCATTAGTTTTTGATGTAGTGTTCAACAGCTCTTTAATTCTGTATAACACCCAGTGCTCATCACCACATGTGCCCTCCTTAATACCATCACCAGGTTACCCCATTCCCCCACCCCCCTCCCTTTTGTAACCCTCAGTTTGGTTCCTGGAGTCCAGAGTCTCTCATGGTTTGTCTCCCTCTCTGATTTCTTCCCATTCACTTTTCAGTTTTCTCTCCCTTTCCCTGTGGTCCTCCCTCCACGCTATTTCTTATGTTGCACATATGAGTGAAACCACATAATTGTCTTTCTCTGCTTGACTTATTTCACCTACCATAATATCCTCCAGTTCAATCCATGTCAATGCAAATGGTAGGTATTCATCCTTTCTGATGGCTGAGTAATATTCCATTGTATATATGAACCACATCTTCTTTATCCATTCTTCTGCTAAAAAACATCTTGGCTCCTTCCACAGTTTGGCTATTGTGGACATTGCTGCTATGAACATTGGGGTGCATGTGCCCCTTCTTTTCACTTACCTAGTAGTGCAACTGTTGGGTAGTAGGGTAGCTTTATGTTCAAATTTTGAGGAACCTCCATACTGTTTTCCAGAGTGCCTATACCAGTTTGCATTCCCACCAACAGTATAAGACGGTTCCCCTTTCTCAACATCCTTGCCAACATTTGTTGTTTCCTGTCATATTAATTTTCGCCATTCTCATAGGTGTAAAGTGGTATCTCATTGTGGTTTTAATTTGTATTTCCCTGATGACTAGTGATGTTGAACATTTTTTCATGTGTCTATTAGCCACTTGTATGTCTTCTTTGGATAAGTGTCTGTTCATGTCTTCTGCCCATGTTTTGACTTGATTATTTGTTTTCTGGGTGTTGAGTTTGAGAAGTTCTTTATAGATCTTGGATACCAACCTTTTATCTGTAATGTCATTTGCAAACATGTTCTCCCAATCTGTGGGTTGCCTCTTAGTTTTGTTGACGGTTTCCTTTGCTGTGCAGAAGCTTTTTATCTTGATGAAGTCCCAAAAGTTCATTTTTGCTTTTGTTTCCCTAGTCTTTTTTTTTTTAACATTTTATTTTATTTTATTTTATTTTATTTTTAGAGATTTTACTTATTTACTTGACAGAGAGAGAGAGATCATAAGTAGACAGAGAGGCAGGCAGAGAGAGAGGGGGAAGCAGGCTCCCTGCCGAGCAGAGAGCCCGATGCGGGGCTCGATCCCAGGACCCTGAGACTATGACCTGAGCCGAAGGCAGAGGCTTTAGCCCACTGAGCCACCCAGGCACCCCTTGTTTCCCCTAGTCTTTAGAGATATGACTTGAACGAAGTTGCTGTGGCCAGTGTTGAAGAGGTTATTGCCTATGTTCTCCTCTAGGACTCTGATGGATTCCTGTTTCACACTGAGGTCTTTCATCCATTTTGAGTTTATCTTTGTTTACGGCGTAAGAGAATTCTCAATGGGGAAAAACTGAGAGCTTTTCCCTTAAGGTCAGGAACCCAAAGGGATGCCCACTCTCACCATTATTTTTTAACATAGTACTAGAAGTCCTAGCCTCAGCAATCAGACAACAAAAATAAATAAAAGGCATTCAAACTGGCAAAGAAGAAGTCAAACTCTCTCTCTTAGCAGATGACATGACACTTTATGTGGAAAACCCAAAAGACTCTACCCCCAAACTACTAGAACTCATACACCAATTCAGCAATGTGGCAGAATACAAAATAAATGCACAGAAATCAGTTGTGTTTCTATACATAAACAATGTGACTAAAGAAAGAGAAATTAAGGAATCAATTCCATTTACAATAAGCACCAAAAACCATAAGATACCTAGGAATAAACCTAACCAAATAGATAAAGGATCTACATTCTAGAAACTACAGAACACTTATAAAAGAAATGGTGGAAGACATAAAAATATGGAAAAACATTCTATGCTCATGGATTGGAAGAATATATATTGTGAAAATGTCTATGCTGCCCAGAGCAACCTACACTTTCAATGCAATCCCTATCAAAATACCATCGACATTTTTCACAGAGCTGGAATAGACAATCCTAAAATTTGTATGGAACCAGAAAAGACCCCGAATCGCCAGGGGATTGTTGAAAAAGAAAACTAAAGCTGGGGGCATCACAATGCCTCACTTCAAGCTATATTACAAAGCTGTGACCATCAAGACAGCATGGTATTGGCATAAAAACAGGCACAAAGATCAATGGAACAGAATAGAGACCCCAGAAATGGACCCTCGACTCTATGGCCAACTAATCTTTGACAAATAGGAAAGAATATCCAATGGAAAATGACGGTCTCTTCAATAAATGGTGCTAGGAAAACTGGACTGCCACATGCAGAATGAAACTGGGCCATTCTCTTAAGTACTTTTTATACAGACTACCACAATATTATGTTTTTATATATTACTAAGTTCTGAATTGGTGATTTGCAGATATTACCATACTTAGCATTGTTTATGTTTTTATGGTTAAGTAAAATCATTTCTATACACCAAATAAGACAAAACTGAAATTATCAGAATAAAATTATCAGAACAAAAACATACTGGCTAATCTGGAGTCCCATGCATGAAAGCAAAAAATGAAAAGTTAAGCTTTTTTATCAACATTGGTCAGTGATGATCTTAATCTGGCAAAAAAAACAGTAATACACAATTAAGTTGTGTAATACTAGTGTAAACAGATCCTCTAATTACAAGTTTACTACTTGTTATTCTTCCCCACATTTCACTTGGCCATGCATAAATAATTGCATTAACACCAATAATCAAAATCTAAAAGCAAATTTACAAATTCTCTTTGAATTAACCTTTAAAAGCTATGAATTACTACAGATGAAACCAACATAATGCATTTCTTAGGTTACATCTTGCATGAACAGGAGGTGTGAATATGATCCACTAATTGCTAATATTTTTATATTTCTTTATGCATTTTGATAATGCTTTTGAGACATATTTGTTTTCCATATTTCCACTAAAGGACCATGATGTTTCATGTGAAAACGTGGGGTCAGATAGGGTTAGGAATTCAAATATTTTTATTTCAAAATGTAGTGTTTACCAGAGATGCACCATCCCCAGAAGGGTTAGAGGCAGCACTGCATATTCACCCACAACAATATTCTTTAGGTGAAAGGTATAAGTAGACACACTGAGATAATACAAATTCTGGTCAGATTTTGTTGCCAAATGAGTTTAGGTCAGGTTAGGTTTTCTCAGGTCAAGTCATTCATGAAAATAGTTTTCATTTTCAGAGTTCTCGGGTTTTCAAAGTTGTGGGTAAGAGACTGTAAGACTGTATAATTAATACTAGATCTTGTACCCTTTTCTACAACAGTCACTGAAACTGTTACTTTTTCCAAGTTCCCAGTGACACAAAATTGTGGCAATACTGAGGTATAAATTTAGATCTCTTTGTTCAAGTTTGATAGAGTTTAATAATAAACCACATCACTCCAGAAATAACTACTCCTTGTCCGCACAGAGAATTTAACCACCAACAAAAAAATTTTCCCACTATTCAAAATAAAAACATGTTGTTTAGAAGAAAAACACTAATAGAAAGAAGGACTTCAAGCTTTCAGAGCAACGACCTGGCTACTGAAGTACATCTGAAATCTACCAACATGGGTACTACTTGAATGCTATTAGAAATGCCAAATGTTGGGTCCTCCTATACCTACTGAATCTGACTCTTCATTAAAACAAAACCCTCAGGTGCTTCACTTGTACATTCAGTCAGAAAAAAGTTAACCTAGCAGGCCTAACTGATTTTTCCTTTAAAAGGTCTGCTTAAGGGGTTTTAGGGATGCCTGGGTGGCTCAGTCAGTTAACGTCTGCCTTTGGCTCAAGTAATGATCCCAGGGTCCTGGGATCAAGCCTCACATCGGGCTCTCTGCTCAGCAGAAAGTCTGCTTCTCTCTCTCCCTCTGCCCCTCCCCACCACTGATGCTCTCTTTCTCTCTCCATCTCAAATAAATAAGTAAAAATCTTAAAAAAAAAAAAAAAAGAAAAGAAAAAAGGTCTGCTTACCTTACAAAGTTGGCTCTTGGCTGGAATCTAGAAACAAATCTGGAGAGGGTTTCCACCACCCTATCTGATGAAAGTGGCTCACTGGGGCTAAACTATTTATACAAACAATATGGCTTATGCTGAATATCAGCTTTCCTTCTGAGTCTGGGATTTTGTTACCTGCCAGGTGAAAGGTGCCTACTTGACAAGTCCTCAATAAAAACCCTGCGGACTGAGCCTCTAACAAACTCCCTGTTGGACAATATTTCACTTGTTCTCATAATCTGTTGCTGGGGAGGAATGACCCTACTGGGAGAAGACACTAGAAGCCTGCACCTGGTTTCCCCTAACTTTACCAAATGTACCTTTTCCCTATGCTGATTTTGCTTTGTATCCTTTTGCCCATAATGAGCCCTAAAATATTATCAAACCTGGGGCGATCTTGGGGCTCTCCAGTACATTCAAGTTTGAGAAACACTGCTCTAGAGTTTAAATGTAGGACTTAAAGACTACGGCTCTCCCTGGACCAATACAAGACAAGAAATCTATCTTGTCTGGGGCACCTGGGTAACTCAGTCATTCAAGCATCTGCCTTTGGCTGAGGTCATGATCGAGAGTCCTGGGATAGAGCCCCTTGTCAGGCTCTCTGGTCAGCAGGGAGTCTGCTCCCTCTACCCCTTCCTCTGCTCATGTGCATGCACAAGCTTTCTCTCTCTCAAATTAATAAATAAAATCTTAAAAAAAAAAAAAAGAAATCCATCTTGTACAAAATCAGACCTTAGAAAAGACTACTCCCCTAGGAAAAAGTGTAAACTGGAAGAACATGCATCAGACAGAGGTAGATAGCAAAGAAGAGTACCTCCAGGTGAAGCTGAAAACAAAACAAATAAAGATTTCTCTGAGATTTTGAAGCCAAGGCTTTGGAACTCAGATGTATGTACTCTTTTGCATGGTCCAAAAAAATCCAACATGAGAATTTTAACTTAAGGTAGCCCGCTGTTGAATATACAATGGGAAAAAGTCTCTTCAACAAATGGTGCTGGGAAGACTAGACAGCTACATGTGAGGAATGAAAATGAACGACTTTGTTTCACCATACACAAACATAAAGTAAAAATGGATTAAAGATCTAAATGTGAGACCTGAAATCATAAAACTCCTTTAAAGAGCACAGGCGGTAATGTCTCTGACATTGGCCATAGCAATATTTTTGCAGATATATCTTCTGAGGCAAGGGAAATAAAAGCAAAATAAACTACTGGGACTACATCAAAATAAAATGTTTCTAGTGGTGTCTGGTGGTGCAATTGGTTAAGCATCTGACTCTTGGTTAGCTCAGATCATGATCCTGGAGTTGTGGGATCAAGCCCCACATTGGACTCTGTGCTCAGCATGGAGTCTGCTTAAGACTCTCTCTCCCTCTGTCCCTCCTTTCCCCCATTCTCTCTCTTTACATATATACATAAAACAAATAAAATCTTAAAAAAAAAAAAAAAATGTTCCTACACAGCGAAGGAAACAACCAACAAAACTGAAAGGAATCTACTGAATGGGAGAATATATTTGCAAATGTCATATCCAATAAAGAGTTAGTGTCGAAAATAAATAAAGAACTGATACAACTCAACACCAAAAAACCAAATAACCCAATTAAAAAATAGAAGACATGAACAATCATTTCTCTGAAGATACACACATGAAAAGATGCTCAAAATCACTTCGGGAACTGCAAATCAAAACTACAATGAGATATCACCTCACACCTGTCAAAATGCATAAAATCAACAACACAAGAAAAAAACAAGTGGTAGAAAGAATGTGGAGAAAATGAAACTCTGTTACATTGTTAGTGGGAATGCAAACTGGTGCATCCACTATGGAAACAGTACAGAGGTTCCTCAAAAAAATTAAAAATAGTACTACCCTATGATCCAGTAATCACACTACTGGGTATTTATTCAGAAAATGCAAAAACACTAATTCAAAGGGATACATACACCCCTATGTCTATTGCAGCATTATTTACAACAGCCAAACTACGGAAGCAGCCCGAGTATCCATCAATAAGTGAATGGAAGATGTGTGTGTGTATGTGTGTGTGTGTATGTGTGTGTATAATGGAATATATATGTATATATAATGGAATATTATTCAGCCATAAAAACTGAAATCTTGCCATTTGCAACATGGATAGAGCTAGAAAGTATAATGCTAAGCAAAATAAGTCGGAGAAAGAAAAATAGCAAGTGATCTCACTCATATGTAGAATGTCTTTAAAAGATTTTATTTATTTATTTGACAGAGAGAGAGAGAACACAAGCAGGAATGGTAGGCAGAGGGAGAGAAGCAGGTTCAATACCAGGACCCTCGGACCATGATCTGAGCTGAAGGCAGATGCCCAACGGACTGAGCCACCCAGGCACCCCTCATACGTAGAATTTAAGAAAACAAACAAACAAACAAAAAGGAGAGAGAAAAAAAAGAGAGAGCCAAAGCAAGAAAGAGACTCTTAACTATAGAGAACAAATTGCTGTTGCCAGAGGGGAAGTGCGATGGGATGATGATGATTAAAGAGTACACTTACCATGATTAAAAAAATAAAAATTTTTAATTAAAAAAAAAAAAAGTAAAGTAGCCCCTGGTCTACCATACTCCCAGGCAGGAAACAAAGCAAAGTCAACCATCAACCAGCCCCCATAACCCATTCACCCAACCAGGTACCCACACTCAGCCTGGGTAAACTAACAAATTTAAAGTGCACAAGCAAAAATCACAAACACAGAAGAAACATGAAAATAAGACATTATAAACAGAAACAATAAATGACAAAACAATCTAAAAAGACTTGAAATATTAGAATTATCATATATATACAAACAATAAAATAATGTTTTATATATCTAAGGCAGTGGGGGGGATAGGAACGTATTGGCAAACTTGTTCCGTAACAGGTCAGACTGTCAGTATTTTAAGCTTTGAAGGTCATTCAATCTCTGTCACAACTACTTAACTAAGCAGCTGCAGCACCAAAGCTGTCATAGACAATGCTTAGAAGAGCATGGCTATATCATGCAGCATTTGCAAGCCATATCTACAAGATTTGCAAGCCATAACTTACAAACCTCTAATTCAAAGAAAAGGACTGAAAATATAAGATTCAAGAGAGCACTTATTTAAAGAATTACAAACATCCAAGCACAATTTCTTTAAATAATTATCATGATTAAAATAAAAACTCAGGGGCGCCTGGGTGGCTCAGTGGGTTAAAGCCTCTGCCTTCGGCTCAGGTCATGATCTCAGGGTCCTGGGATCAAGTCCCCATTGGGCTCTCTGCTCAGCAGGGAGCCTGCTTCCCCCTCTCTCTCTGCCTGCCTCTCTGCCTACTTGTGATCTCTCTCTCTCTGTCAAATAAATAAATAAATAAAAATCTTAAAAAAAAAATAAATAAAAATAAATAAATAAAAAATAAAAACTCAATGGGAGAAGGAGGTAAACCAAATAAACACAGCTGAGAGGAGAATTAATTAACTGAAAGACACATCTGAAGATATTACACAGAATGTGGCCCACAAGAGAAAAGGAGATGAAATACATGAAAGAGCTTAAAAAACCAAGAAAGATAATGAGAAAGCCTAACATGCATTTAATAAAAATTCCTAAAGGAAAGAAAAAGGCAGGAGATGCAATACTCAAAAAGTCAAATACTAAGAATTTTTTGGAATTGTTCAAAGACATGAAATACTTAGAATCAGGATGCCCAATAAATCCCAAAGTAGGATGCAAATAAACATGTAAACTTATTTTATTAAAAATGTTTAAAACCGGGGCGCCTGGGTGGTTCAGTGGGTTAAAGCCTCTGCCTTCGTCTCAGGTCATGATCTCAGGGTCCTGGGATCGAGCCCTGTGTCAGGCTCTCTGTTCAGCGGGGAGCCTGCTTCCCCCTCCCTCTCTGCCTGCCTCTCTGCCTATTTGTGATATCTCTCTCTCTGTCAAAAAAAAAAAAAAAATGTTTAAAACCAAAGCAAAAACTATTAACACAGAAAGAAGACAAATTATCCAGAAATAAAAGCAATTTGATGGACAGTTTGCTTTTTTTTTTTTACATATTAAAAAATAAAAATAATCAAAAGTGTAAGAATCTTATATGAATCCTGACTCAAAATGGTATCTGTTAAAGAAAAAATATCTATAAGACAATCAGGAAAACCTGAACATTAACTGAATATTTGATGAGATAAAGAAATTACTGTTAATTTACTTGTGTTAATGGTACTGTAGTTCTAGATTTTAAAAGTCCTTATCCCTTAGAGATACATACTGATGTTATCTACAAACGAAATATTATATGCCTGGGATTTGTTTTAAAATTATCCATGAGGTGGAGAAGAGGATATATAACTGAAATAAGACTGCCCTATATGTTTATAATGGTTGAAGTGGGTTGAGCAATACATGAGGGTTCCATACTTTTTTCTCTACTTAAGTATGTTTAATAATTTTCATAATACAATATTTTTAATAAAAGCTGATAATCGCAAGTGTTGACAAAAGTATGATTCCAGAGCAACTCTTAGATATTGATCCTATGAGGATATAGATACAGGAGATATATAGACATACATAGATATATAAATATATATAAGCGGTGATTCTATGACACCAAGTTATATAACCTGGAGAAACTTAGGTAGGAGTATCACAATTCATGTATAAGACCATGTATAAAGTCATTGTTTATAATTATTTATAATAACAAGAAACTACAAATAACCCAAATGTCCATGATCAAAAGAATGGATAAATAACTATTATTTATTTAATAACATTTGCCCTCTGGATTTTTACCTAAGTACTTGCCAGATACTATGCTAACATCTTTGAACAAATTTTCTCATTTAATATTTATAATCTTGCAAGATGCACAATATTATATCCCTTCCCACATATAAGAAAATTTAGGCTCAGAAAATTAAATAGTATGTCAGATGTTTCCCTGCAATATTATGGAGCAAGAATTTGAATCTAGATCTCCCCTACTACAAACACAGTTTTCATTTCACAGTAATAATTAGAATGTATATTTTCAAAAAATAAAGAATATGCTAATCTTCTAAGCAAAATAACTTAAATTGGTATTATAAGAAAAATACAATACTATAAAAATAAACAGTAGTTAATTCATACCTGTACAAATTACCAATAAGGTTGGAAATAATTTGCAATTCCTATTTAATGTGTTTAAATGTGTGTAAACATACAATAAATACAGTGGGGGTTGTTTCTGACCGGTTTATCTCAAACAACTTGCTTAATATTGTCATAAGTCTCCTCAAAGTACAGTTAATAGTTGCAACCTTCTTAGTATATACAGAGCCCTTTTCTTTTTTAAAAAAGTCTCACTACATTAAGTCATCTCTAAAGTGTCTGCCAACTAACTCTAGGTGCTTATTCAGCTTCAGCTTTAAGTTTCCACACCAGTAAACTTCAACAATACTAGTTCATGACCCATGAAGCCCTTCTTTAGTGCAAAACTTGGCTTACTAAAAATGCTCAGTTCAGATCAAGGGAGAAATATCAAATGAAGAAATAACATTATCAGTTAAGAAACACATGCATGCTACTTCTAGCGATTAATCTGCCATAGCATGAGAGAGTTCAATTCGAGCGTTGGTTAGGATTCCACTCAAATACTTTCATCTACCAAGTATTTTTTAAAGGCAGATCACTAATCAAAATATTTCATAATATTTCTCTTAATTTATTTTAGGCTATTACAATGTCCTTGCTGCACTTAACTAATACCTTCTCCAGGAAACGCTAACGGTAAAAAACAACACAACTTAATAAACAGTTAACTCCCCCTTTATTTGCTAAAAGTGCAAAACATCCCTCCATCAACAAACCAAAACCCAGACATTATACAATTACATTTGTTATGGCAAAACAGGTTTCAAGTCTAGTGTCACCCCTAATACTGCCAGAAATCCTACACTGATGATTATGAAGCCTCAGTGATACTCAGGGGAAAGAATGTCATGATCCCTGGGCAACTCCTGCACAGCACACATATTCGTATTCAGGACCCAGAACATTGCCTGGCGAATAAAAAATATTAACTAAATAAATGTTCACCCACAGAGGCACCTGACTGGCTCATTCAGAAAAGCACGCAACTCTTGATCTTGAGGTTGTGAGTGCAAACCCCACGCTGGATGTAAAGAGTACTGTAAAATAATAATAACAGGGATGCCTGGGTGGCTCAGTCAGTTAAGCGGCTGCCTTCGGCTCGGGTCATGATCCCAGGGTCCTGGGATCGAGTCCCACATCGGGCTTCTTGCTCGGCGGGGAGCCTGCTTCTCCCTCTGCCTGCTCTGCCTGCCTCTTCCTCTACTTGTGCTCTCTCTCTCTCTGACAAATAAATAAATAAATAATCTTAAAAAAATAAAATAATAATAATAGTTCATGTACAGAACTAACAAGCAAAATTTGGTAAAAGATAAAAATTTTTAGCTTAACCAGCTGATACAACTGAAACTCTACATGCTAAAAGAGAACATATTGCAAGGACCTCATTCACTTTAAAAAGAAAACACAATTTTAAAAATATGTAATTAGAAGTTGTGATATTAAGACAAAATTTTCCCCAAAAATCTGCCTGTAAGCTATTCTGCTTAGAGCTCACATTCAGAATAAAAATTTTAAAAACGTTAAAGAGAAGAAAGGTAAAATTAACTTCTCCCACAAATAAAATTAAGTGCTCCCATTCCTGTATTTTCCCTATTTCTTTATACTTTCAGTGAGAGATTCAGCATTTAAATGAAAGCATCTAGCAACAGCAGCAGGAAAGTGAAATGAAGAGAATCATATTTTACAGAGATCAGGGAAGGCTAATAACTCCCTTCTCGGCCTCCTGGTTTTTTCAATCAAGCTTAACTAACCAACCAGTCTACATTTTTTGAATGACAAGTAACTAATTTTAAGAGCAAGATCTGATTTATCTTGTAACCTCAACCTTGAAACTTCAGAAAACTTAGCAGAATACTCTGCCTATGGTATATAATCAGTAATTAACTGAATAAATAAATGAATAAATACAGAATTTCCACTCATGGTCACAAAGAATTGCCATTAATGACAACTCAAACATTATTTGCTAACTCAAAATACTAAAGCGATTAGGGTTAGACACACATAGCTTACAAATAAGTGACCTATTTTAATGCAACCAACCTTTCTACAATGTTGGTTTTGTGGCTTTCTCCTCTTGAATACTGAAGTCTCATGTTATTAAAAATGGATATAAAGTGAAAGGATTAATTCATTCACTTATTCATTCAATTAACATTGATTTAGTGACATGTGCCATGCACAGCCTTCTCCAGGGGCCTCAGCCCATTATCCACAGACCAACCAACAGTCAAATAATCAGATAACATCACTCCCTTGCTAACCTTCTAATAGCTTCCCTTTGCAAGCATACCACAATCTCTAGTCTCATACTCTCCCCTCCCTCTGGTTCATTGAGCACTAACCATTATTTGTTCTTTCCTTATCTCTGGGCCTTTGTACCATGTTCTTCTACTAGGAAGAAGTAAGTAGACCTTCCCCCTATATTTTCACTTTATGCCACTTCATTCATCCTGACTCAAAAGTATCACTGCCTCAGAGAAGTTTTCTCTGACAATTCCAACTACCACTCTACTCCCTTTCAAATATCTAATTGCACATTATTCAGAGCATTAGTACTTAACATTCTGTGTTCACGTTTATTGTCTGCATTCTCCCTCACTAGAATATAATCTCAAAGACAGAGACACAATCTTTTTCACCACTGAATCGCCAGGAAAGGAATGGTAACCTGCACACAGTAAAGGTCCATAAATGTTTTTCAACTGTGCCTGAGGAAGGCAGACATGAACAAATCATCACAATGTTATAAGAAAGGTAACACAGAAAGTTTTATATACTATAAAGGCCAAAGAAGGAAGATGCTGAACCTGCTGGGGATATTAAGATTAACTTATATGGAAACCTTGTTGCTAGCTACAATAAAGATTGGGAGAAGACAGAACTAGACTGGATAGAGTAGTTATGAAGCCAATGCACTCATCCAGGAAAGTAAATGAGAGCCCAAATAAAGGCACAGTAGCAGAAATAAAAATAATTGGAACACCTGGGTGGCTCAGTCTGCTGAGTGTCTAACTCTTGGTTTTGGCTCAGGTCATGATCCCAGGGTCCTGAGATGGAGCCCCCTGTCAGGGTCCACACTCAGTACAGAGTCTGCCTGACATTCTTTCCCCTTTCCCTTTCCCTCCCCTTCTGCTGCCACCATGCACTCTAAATAAATAAAATAAATAAATAAATAAATAAATAATAAAATCTTAAAAAATAGTAATAAAAATAATAGATTTAACAGTTTTCTGAGATAAAATCATTATCATCAGACTGGTAGCAGATTTGATGTGTAGAATAAGGACAAGGAATGAGGCCAGGATGTCTCTTGGGTGCCTGCTTTGGCCCCATTAAAGTACTACTCTTAGCCCAGATGAAATATATAGAAAGATTTTCAGAACAATAATTATTAAGTCTGAGACAGATATGTTGATATAAGTGACTGTACGGTCAACATGTTAAGTAAGCAATCTGGAGCCCTCACACTAAAACATAAACTTGATAGACATTTATTCCACCAATAAATACATAATCAAGTACATACAATGTGCTGGGGCTGTTCTAGGCGCTGAGGATACAATGGTGAACAAAAAAGAAGTATTGGTCCTCACAAAACTTATATTCTATGGAGACAATAAATAATACTGTAAGAGCAATAGTGACAAGGACTATGGAAGAAAAAACAATAAAAAAGAATGCAAAGTGAGGGAGATAAGGGCTAATTTAGATAGAACGATCAGAGAAGGCCTCATTGATAAACTGAGAGTTGAACAGAGAATTAGACAAACTGAGGGAGCAAGCCTCCAAATATTGGGGAAGAACAATTCAGACCGAATTTAACAGAGGTACAAAGGTTCTGGCTCTGAAAAGAGAATATGGGTAGGAATGAATGGCAAGGAGGAGGTTTTGCCAAATAGAGTGAATAAGAGGAAAAGAGTTAGGCAATGGTGAGATTATTGTAGAGGTAGCCAGGGACTAGATTACAATGGGAGTCATCACATAGAGTAGCAGCATATTTCTTAGAAAAATTATCTTGTCATACACATCCCAGTATTTAATACGGTGCTGAGAATATAGCAGGTGCTCAATGAATTCTTTCCAAATTAATGAGTAGATAAATCAATGAATTAATGAATCCCCATTATATTTGACCACAATTTATATTTGACCAGTTCCCGAACTCCAATTCACCCCAAAGGAAAAATCAAATAGCAATTTAGAGGACTATATTATAAGCTTTAGCAATCTTCAGAAGCAGAATTTTAAAAATCTTTTTAACAGGGACATCACCACTAGAAAGTACATATCCTTCCAAGGGGACTGCTTAAAGGAAACATCTACTTCAAAATATATAATTTCTAGATTGTCTGCTAAAACAACACATCATTCGATAAACCCTTCACAAAATAATCAAAGTATCATTTTAGACCAACTTCTGATCATGTTGGACAGCCAAGAGTTTACTACTTTAGCGCTATTCTAGGAAAAATCATTTAAAATAGTTGGGGGAAAATGATGTACTGGTATGTACAAGAGCAGTAAGTAATATAATCCTGAAAAACATGGTTCAAATATAGATTTACTGCATTTTGTCATTCCTAATTAATAGTATCAAACAAGCATTCACTTAAAATTCACCATTAAAACTGAGTATTTTTTCATAGCTAATAATCCATACTCAATGAACTAAATAGTCTAGACTCAGAATCAGCAAGGATCTTCCAAGGTTATTACTATGTTCCCACCTTCAGGGAATTCTCAATTCATTGTTTTCCAGACTTCCAGAGTAGATGCATGAAAATTTTAAACATTTTGAATATTTAAAGCAAAATGAATACTAATATTTTTTTAAATATCAACATTTTAAAAATGCACTTCATCAGAAGCTTCTTTACCTTCAGTAGAGTGAATACTTGTTTCACTTTCACATTTACTCTTGCTCTTGCATATTGAAATAAGTAAGATGTTCTTTATTTTACTAATCTATGCTAAGCACATATTGCTAAGTTGCTTTCAAGTATTTAATCAACTTCCTATGTAATACTCAGTTCTAATTTCTTGGGGACAAGAACCAAGAGATGAGCAGTTGAATCTTTTTCTATTAAAGCATCACCAACTCAACAGGAAAGAAAAGCCCTAAAATCCAATGATTAAGTAAAAGCAAAAACAAAAAAATCTTTAACAATTAAAATTTATTTTAAATCAAGGAACATAAAACATTATCAAGCACAGTAAAAGACAAATGTTGTCCACTTCTATAGCACGTCCTATCATATTAAAGTCACAAGAAAGAGTAGAAATAGAAAAAGAAACAGAAACCAATGAGAGAAATTAAGAAATATAGGGAAAGAGAGAAAAACAATCACTCAAAGACATTTTATAACTATCAATGAGGTCTTAGGCACTCTCACTTAACCTCATAAAGTTCTACTATATCTACCAAAAAAAAAAATCAATCTCATTACTTTATGACTCCCTCATATATGAAACCTAAAGCAGAATTAGACAAGTGTTCTAAGGTCCCTTTTGAGCTCTTAAGAAAGAGAATCATAAAAGACATTTAAACATTTATGCTCCTTCAAGGAGAAGCATCTCTATTTTATACTCTAACAACTTTTCAACTTTGATTAATACTTAAAACTGTGTGCTGTAATTCTAAAATATTAATACACTGATATTTCCATATGAGCATATCATTTAAGTGAGGACCAAGAAATGTTTATCATCCTCCCTTTTTTTCCTGTAGAAATACTAACCAATTTCAGTAATCATTCCACTAATTTAATTAGGTCAACACAAAACTTGTATTGGACTGGAATTCTAATTTTTCCAATTTTCCTTCTAACCTGTTGAGTTTATTGTGTTCTGATTATACTTTTTCTTTAAACAACCATTAGGAAAAAAAATTTCACCTATCTAGATGTGTTGACTACAGCCTATTAAAGCAAAAGGTCAGGCTAAAGAGGCAAAAGACTAAGATATTCAGAAAATGATTTAAAATTTTTAAATAAAGTTGGAATTAATGTCATTATTCCAAACCCTATCCACTCATTTAAATCCACTGCCCATTCAAAAGGGAAGAATATATCCATAACATCACATACCTGATAAATACATGCGGACTTGGATTAAAATAACTTTAACTCTATATACAACATGCTGATACAACATAACATTGGGCATATGAAGTCAAATACAAAAGAGTACATACTGTATGAGGATATCACAGAAAGTTCAAAAACAGGCCAAACTAATCAATGATATTAGAAGTCAAAATAGTGGCATCCTTCGTGTGGGAAAGTAGTGCCTCGAAGGAGACAGAACGGGAGCTTCTGAGGTATTGCAGCATTCTGATTCTTGATCCGGGTTCTGCTTATCCATGTGTTCAATTTGTCAAAATTTATAGGACTATACAATTATGACAAATATTTTTTGGATCTGTTTTCTTTAAATAAAAAATAACTAAACATTTACTGTCCTCTCACGACATTATGCATTTTAATATTTAAAAAGAGAAAAGCGTCTAATATCTCCAGTTTTCAAGGCCCTCAGTAACTTACCCCCCTACCTTACGAATCCAATATGAATACTAAAATTCTATATCCTTATTACTCCTCTCTCAATAAAATGTTTAATGCCTTTATTTACGCTCAATTCTTCTTGATTTAACATCCTGCTCTTTCAAATAACAATGCCCTACTTTCTTTTATTTTTTCCCAGCTCACACTTATCTTTCCCTTCTCTCATTTCCGTTGTTCTAAATGGCCACTAAAGAACACCTAATATATAGAGGTATTAGGTATAGATATGTGCCAAACTGTGCCAAAATTATAATAAATATTTTACAAACTTTCATTACAAAAATTACAAAATTTCATTCTTCAAGTGTTATTTCCAGCAGAGATGAGAAAACATGCTTAGAAAAGGCAACTTGTCCAAACTCAAAAAACTTCTAAGAGGCAGGGTCAAAATTCAAATCCAGATCTGTCTGACTCTAAAGGCCATGCTCTCAGCTACAGAGTTAGACTATCTCTATCTTATGTAATTAGCACATTATTTAATGTTATTTTGTCCATATTAGTCATATTTTGTACCTTAATATCTATCTTTATATAATCCTACAGTCCATGTCGTATACATATATACGAACTCTATCAAGTCATACCTCACCTACCTTGAACTACGCTATGAGGTCATGCTATCTAGAAAACAACCAGGATGTAAAAAGTAAGCACACCAAAAAATGGCAATAAAGATTCAAAGTATGTATCATCACCAAGTTTATTCACTAAAGATAACATATATTATTGACAGCAGGGGCCCTTAATTCTTCATAATCACAACCTATTTATATTTATTTTCCATATAATATTAACAAGTCCAGTTATATAGTTTCTATTTTATAGCACAGTAAAAGTAAAAAAATAAAAGTGCTAAATATAGGAATAAGAATTGCAATGTAAAGCAATAGCTGAGTATAAGGAAATAGCACATAAGATCGAAAAGCGCAGTCCAGTGTCACACAAATTGTCCTGCCCCCACCTCCAACAAAATAATCGACATTCATGATGGCCCCAGCCAAAAAGAAAAAGTTAAAATGTAGTTGATATATTCTTAATAAAGGAGAGAAATATGTAATGGTTATAGAAATAAATATATCAAAAATGGCTAAAATGTATATTTCAGAACTCAACCAATAACTTGTTTCTTGAGGACTCCAAATCGACATTACTATAATATATAGCATACTCATTTAATCACTAATTATTCCAGCAATATGACTTATCTTCTACTGTACTTGTCTTTAGAAAGATTATAAAAGGTTAAGTGAATGGGTTTTAGAATCAAAAACAGTGAATGGGATCTGAATCCTACCTCTCTCTCTTTTACTGCCAGTATGACCTTGGGCTAGTTAGGCTCCCTCTGGGCACCACTTTCTTCATCAGTTACATAAGGATATTAAAACATATTTTCTAGAAATGTAGGAAGACTAAATTAGATAATTTAAGTAATGTTTTTAACAGTTTCCAACATATAATAAAGTTCAAAATATGGCAGCTATTTTTTGTAATCAAAGACCATGTCTTAAACATCTAACAACCAGAACAATGCTGGACACATAAGCAGTATTCAGTAAGTAGCCGGGGACTGGCCTGTATGAGAAGAAAAGGGTAAGACTCTAAGAGCACACAGCAGCGTCCAACGTGAGTAAACCTATTATTTTATTTGTAAATATTTATAAAATAAAAATATGAAAGAACTAGAATCAATTACTGAAAAATTATTTATTAAATTTTGGTTAATTTTATATAAGAATTTCATTAACAAACTTAGCTGCTCAGCAAATAAACAACTTTGAATAAGCTACCTATCAATGAAAGGTTTGAGTGATGATGGATGACATCTGTCAGATACTATAGAGAAGACTCCTGTTTTGAATGGGGGACCTAATAAAATAATTTCTAAAGTAGTTTCCAAATATGCTTAAAAATAAACATAATGTGTAGATACACACATACCTCCCCCAATCCATTCATATTCAAGTATCCCAAGTGAACATTTACTTGCAATATAACTACTTATGTTAAAAATAATTATACTTTTTATCTATAATACCTTTAATATAGAAACAATTACTGATGTAAGTGAAAAATTTTTCCTAGGACTCAAAAATAAGTCTAAACTTTTTAAATAAAACAAAATATCAGAAGAAACAATAACATAGTAAAAGGCAACTACTATAACTTATCCAAATTTCTTAATCTTCTCCTTTTTTACTTCCTTTTAAAGAATAATCAGAATCTTTTTAAACGTCTTCCATTCGCTAGGTAAAACAATTATATTTCCGTATTCAAAACAATGTTGAAACATGAACACATAACATTGAATTCTCCCATGACAAAGGAGAAAAAGGTTATTTTAAGGTTCTTATTAAAATATACAAAGTGATTTAAACATTTTTAAGGCTATGCTAATCTAAAATTTAACTCATGAAAAAGTTGTAAAAACTTATGTTGAGAATTATTCTTACATGCCATATGAAATCTTATATAAGAATTAATCTGACCTGCTTTGTACCAAGTTATGCCATTCAAAAATAACATTAGAAATCCAAAGCTACATCAATAAAATAAAACCACAAGTCATTCTAAATAAAGTAGCAAATAGCTATTTGTATTCGAATAGTCCATTATCATGATTTTATGCTAATCATGTGATAGACATGATTAAAAACTTAACCACAATACATGTAAATAAAACGTTCCACAATAGTCCACCAACCACCTGGTCACACATACAGAAACTGCCATACAGCTAAATGTTAAGAGTTCACAGCTCACCTACCTCCAACCACTGGAGTCTTCTCACTCTTTCTGCAACTCTATTCCCTTCAGTTTTTCTTTTTCTTTTTTCTTTTTTTTTTTTTTTCTTGGGGGGAGGGGCTGGTGGTGATGGTGGTGGTGTGGTGAAGGTTAGGGAGTATATTATACAGAATTATGAGTGGAGAAAAAACAGGGCAATTAAAAGTTTTAGTATATGAGGGATGAACATTAAGCATGGAAAGAATAAGCAATACTACCTTAAGATGTGATTTCTCGAAGTATGAGACTACAGATAAATATATATATGTGCACACATCTAAAAGCAGTTAAATACACTTTTATCTGGCAAGCTGTTCCTTCTTAGTAACTAAAAGTAAATTACTTGGCAGTCTTCTTTGTTTACAGCTTCTGTGTCTCTTCACTCTTTATTCATTATAAAAAACACATGAAATTACACTGGATTCTGAACAAGATCACTAAAATCCCTGCAAGTGGCAATTCAACTCTCATTTTGCCGCTTTAATAAAAGCAATAATTTCCCCAGTATACCCTTTACCCAAATAACTAGAGGGCTGGGTAGGTTGTCTGGATTTAGCAATGAAACATTCCATGTTTTTCAGAATGATTTTAATTTCAAATATTCTATCTCATTGTGAGGCCACATGTTTAAATTCTGAGATCAGAAAATATGGTCATTTTAGTGCGGAAAGTAACAAAAACACTACCCATCTCATTTATTATCTCTATTTCCAAATTGCATAAATCTCAAAGTAAGTTTGATAACAAATTTACAGAGCCCTTTGAACATGCAGTATTAATGAAGGGGAAAGGAAACACATATACTACAAACAATGGAAGAAAAAAAAATCATTTATACTTGGATTTGGAATAACAGCCAAGCATTTATATACTCATAGTCACAAGCACACAATTATTTCACAATATGCCTAAAAGCTCTCAGTCCAGTCCTGACTACCTTTAAAGGCCAGAAGAGCCCTACTTTTGAAATATAATTAATCTTTAATAATTATTATAATTATATAATCAACTTTTCCTCAACATTACCTTCAAGTACGGAATAATATGCCAGAAATGTTAGTTCACAAAATTGTGATTTTTTAAAACACTGATCCAAAGTTCTACCTATTCAAATGCTACCCTTTATTGCAAAAGTCTGACAGGTGTCAAGACTTCTATGAGGTCTTCCCTCTAAGCTATTCCTTATCTATCTCCCCTTTTTTTTTTCCTGAATGCCTCCAGCTTTTGATTCCTTTATAAGGACAACTGGCAGGTTCTTCAAATACTACTATCTCATACTATGCCCTGATACAGGTATACCCCAACAACTATAATATAAACTTGAAGCCAAGAATTGTGCCTTCTTGATTCATGATAACACTTACTAACCCAACTATATAATATAGGATCAAAACTATGTTGACAGACATTAACAAACCACTATAAATCCAAATCTTCAAAATACTGGAATAAAAAAAATGGCAAAGTAATTGAAAGAGCTAAATTCTTGAAAATCCAGGTAATTAAAAAACTGTCTTCTGTATTTCTTACCAAACTCAACTGACTTCAAAAATAGGATATGTTTGAAGCTCTGGCAAACCCTCAATTTTATATTTTATATAAATTTCATCATTACCAGGTACATTGCTCAGTTTATACAATCTGCCTGGCTCAAAGACTTTGTAAAAGGAATTTTAAGAATGTATTTAAGTTCTCTTTCAATCCTATGACTTGGGACATATGTTATATTTATCTAGTTTTATGCAGTTATTTTCAATTTAGTTTGGCATTTGTATAATTTTAGAAGTATATTCATTGTAGAGATAAAATTTTAAAGTAGCTATTCAGCTTTAACCTGGCCACACTAACAAAAAAGCACAGATAATACAAAACAATGGATGATCCAAAAAGCATTAACAGTCAACTCTCAAATATTCGCATGTGGTTTACCTAATATATATTTTAACCTATTTATGTTTGCTATTCTAATAGTATTTGCTCAGGAAATAAAAATTGATGCTAATAATTCACATAAAAGACAAGACACATCAATCTATGTAGGGGAGGAAAGAATATAAAATCTTCCCAAGCCACATATAAGTAATGCTATTTAGATTATGTAATTTAGCACTCTTCCATCATTATTCACCTTCTTATTAAGTGCAGGTAAATGAGAGTGGACTGTATTTAGCTTGGTGACAGTCAGAGATACAGATACACAGGCATGCAAACCATTCACTCACCCCACTGTGCTTTTCACAGCCCTATTTTCAGTAGCCTGAGACCTGGGAGGGGGAGGAGGCAGCAAGTCACTGCAGATGATCACTTAAAAGGAAATTGAGAGTTGACTATAATTTACATTTAAAGTGCTATGAAATACCATCACTCCTACATGTATTCATTAGTGTTTATGGGAATACTTCTCACAGTGATTTAACGAGGCTGTAATGCTTTCTTTTTAACCTTTCAATATCCCAGAAACATGGTGATATCTGAGGATCACAAAGACAGAAGGTGACAATGCTACACGTGTAACGTAGTATGTATTTTAGAGATCCAGGGAACTGAAGCCCAGAGATTAAATAGTATGCCAACATCATCCTTAGATTAAGGAAGGGTAGAACGGAATTCTCCAGACACCAACTTCAATGCTACAGTCTTGCAGTCTCTTCAACCAAAATTCCGCTCGTCTTCTGAGATCATAGTCTTGCTAGTTTTCTTCTCTTGGCCACCTTCTTCTCTTTTTTGATTCTTACACTATGACACTCCCATCAGCTCATCCTGTAACACTTAAATCTTTCGCTCTTTCTCCATTTACATTCTTCCCTGTCTCAACGCCCTATGCAGAGAACAATGAGATCACAAGTTTAGAAGCATTCCAGTATTTGCAGCTACCTTTTATATCTGATTGACTTAATCGCCTGAAATTCAAAGTACAAAGCTGAACTCATTATCATCCCTCCAAAATGGATTTCTTCATTTCATGGCACCATCAATCTCAAAGTCCCTCAGGAATGTAAACCTAAAATGTTCTTTTACTTCTACTCTCCTTAATGCTGTACTACTCCATTTCCCATCTCTCTCTCCATTCTGACATTCAATAAATGCTTCAGTTATTATTACATTATAGATGCTGGGGAAGCTTAAGATCCAGTAACAGAAAAACAACTGGACAAAGAACTTAAGGCAATGAGAAGTGATATTTAGAAAGGAACAAACAAATTGTGGAGAAGTAGAGGAGGAAGCAATGAATTCCCACTGGGATGATTTCTAGAAGTTGCAAGTGACCTAGACCTTAAAGAATTAGGATTTCAACAAAGAATACTGACAATGAAATTGTAGGCAGAGGAAACAACCTGCACAAGGTCAAGTAAATAGAAACTGCATGCCATATGCAAGGAATAAATCATTTTTTCTAAAGCAGATTCTCAACAGGGGTATAACACAATCTCCAAGGAGAAAGAACAAATGAGGGGAGGTAAGTGCTTTGGATTTGCAAACTTTCCCCATCCCCTCTGAAAAGCACTGTGTGTAAAGAAGGAAGAGAGTGTCTTACACAAGTAAACTCTGCACAGAGGCTGACAGAATAGTATGATTAAGACAGTACAGAAGATAATAATTCTGGAATAAATCATAAAAGGTCTTCGATGCCAAGTTAAGAAATCTGGGCTTTATTCTGTGAGCAACAACAAGCCAAGGAAGTGTGAGTATGAGTGTTCTGTTTTTTTATTTAAAGGAAAGTTAAGATCAGATCTACATTTAAGGAAAATAATCCCGGCAATCGTATAGCAAAGAAAGCAAAGAAAAGATTTTACATCATCCAAATGAGATAATAAAGATGTGAACAAGACCAATGACAATGGAATAGGAAAGACTAGATTCATTAGATATTTCACAGGCAAACTGAAGGACATGGCACCTGAACAAAGATAACCTATACGTCTCTAGCCTGATTATTACAAAGGATGGTGGTGGTAACTAGAAAGTGAAACGAGAATATGCTTTGGGATGCAAAGTTTTACACATTATCTCTTTTAGATGAGTAATAGACACATAATGCTAATAGGTTTGCAAGCTTAAAAGAGTCTAAATAAAAATGTAATTATCATAACTATCTCAGCACATGGATTTTTTTTTTTTTCCAATTCATGGATTTTTGAAGCCCTCAGTGAAAAGGCTGTTCAGGGACACAGCACCTAGCACCGTAGGAGAGAAGAAAAGATCAAGGACAGAACCTTAAGGTTTACTTGCTTAAGGAGCTGGAAGACTAGTCAGGGAACACAGAAGAAGCAGCATGAGAGGTAGGAAAAAAAGCAGGAGAATATTTCACAGAAATCAAGTGAAATAGTTGCAAGAACAGCAATAGTGTAGTGCCTCCAAGTGCATGATCTGCAGTTAGTCACTCACTAATCCCATGACCCTGGCTGAATTACTTACCTGAATTTCAGACCTTTAGAATTTTAAAGCCTATATCCTCAACTGTAAAATAGGGATAAAAAGAGTACCTCAAACAGTTATTAAAGATTAAGTGAGATAACATATTTTAGAGCCTGGAACAAAACTATTAATACAGCAGTAATACTAAAATAGAATAGGGAATTTAAAAATGCCAATGAATTTTGCATGAGATTACCAGCATCCTTTAAAAAACTATTTTCAGTACACGGGGAAAGCTGTGCTTAGAAGACTACAGTGGTTAAGGAAGAAAGCTGCAGAATGAGGATGAACTATTCTTTCTGTAGAGTGGATGGAAAAACAGATATTTTGTAATCTTTGTCTTTATTTTTCCACACCTCCCACCATCATCCCATGCATGGTATAGTACCTGATCCATATGAAGGATATAACAAATGATGACTGAACATAAGAAAACTTCCAATAGGAAGGAAGAAATGAAGAAAAAAGGGATCTCAGTTCTACAAAGAATCTTAAGAGGAAACAGTATTAAAAGCATACAATTCCTTTCCAGGTTAGCCATGAAAGGAAACAGAGATGCTTTATTCTCTGACTCAGGAAACCAAAAGATAAGTATGTATAAAATATAAAGGGGAGAAGACAGGCGCACCTGGCTGGATCCGTAGGTAGAGTATGTGACTCTTGATTTGGGGTCCTGAGTTCAAGACCCACATTGGGCACAAAGATTACTTTAAAAAATAAAGGGGAGGAGTCAAGGGAATTCACGTTAGACAGCTTCGACATTCTTAATAAAGAAATATAAGTTCTCTGCACAGTGTAGGAGTATTCCAAAGTCAGTTTGAAATCTGAAGAAAACAAAAAAGTTGATTACTCCATTTCACTATATATTGACCTTCATTTCTAACTCCATCATCCTGGTCTAGTTCACCACCATTTCTTAGATTACATCAGTGGAGCTTCCTAGGCAGCTCCTTTTCCCGCTGACTTTTACCTTTCAGAAGGTGTGGTACAGTCTCTTGGGAGCCCATGTTTCCTTTCATTATGTCCACCACTATTCTTATGAGTAGTCAAACATTCTGTGAAGCCTTCTCTGATCCTCTACCCACCAAACAATTCATTATTTTCTCCTCTAGGTTACTTCTGATCCTTGTACAGTTTGGTCACTTAATTTATCGTTCCATATTGCAATCACTTTATTAATATCTGTTCCAGTAAATTCCTAAAAAGGGGAGTAACATCTTCCTTATCTTCACTCCTCCAGCACTTAATTTAGCATTTAGCAAATAACAAGCATTCAGTCAATGTTTGTTTTGTCTAACTCAAGTCAGCGATTAAACAACATGAGTAACCTGCTCACTAGAAAAAAATCAGAAAACAAAAAGTAGTGTTCAAATCTGCATCATTCAGATAACCTTCCTACTTTTTTAAGTATTAAACAGCAACTAAGACTGTCAATTTTTGTATTCTTTCTAATGGAAAAGTAAAAGAATTAGATAACCAAAAAATATAAAACCCAATATTTTTACATAAATTCTATTCTAAAAGATTTCAATACAGGTTTGTCCATGTCCTGAAAACTCACTTTGAACACAATAATTAAATTACTGTACAGTAAGGACTTACACAGGAAGAATACTCTGTGTCTTTTCAAGTTATTCAGTACCAGAAATGTACTATGAGACTGATTTAAAAAAAAAAAAAAAAAAAAAACAGGCTATCCTTGCAGTGGAAGTGACTAAGGGAAGCATTTTGGTTTCAAAATAGATATTGGCATGCAAAACAGAGAGAGTATTTAAATTATATCAATAGCAAGTATCAGGGACTTTCACAAATTAAGTAGAGTAGTTGTTTCAACAAAACTGAAAGCAGCAATCACCAATAAGTTTACTGTGAGATCTACTGCAATGAAGTTCCTAAACTAGATCAAAATTAGTCCACCAACAATTTTTAACTGAAGTACGCTATGTATGAACTAACTACCAAAACCAAAGCACCTAGAACTCTCCTGGGCCTCAAGAAGCTTGCAAGGCTAGCCAAATCATTATTACTTAGAAATTTTCTGGAGTCAGAGAAAAATTCTAAGGTTCTATAAAATAAAATACTACATTTTATCTTAAGCACATTATGATACTCTTTGCTTAGACCTAATTTACTGGTAATCTCACAGAATACTTCTTTACAGTTGTTATATTCAAGAACTCTACTTCAGACAAACTATACCCAATTAATAGTATGTCTCAAAAAAAAGAAAGCCTCAATACCATAATTCCTTATTAACAAGTTTATAATGTTAAAAACAACTTTGAAATATTTTAAATGCGATATAATCACAACTGATTTCATAGTGTGGGAAGACAATTAACGTTTAGTTAACATCACTCACAAAAGTATCAGCTCCTGTACTATTTTAAGCATTAGTTCATTTACTTCTCACATTCTTAATAACCCTTTGAAGTTATCTCTCTTTGAGATGAAGAAAACAAGAGTTAAACAAAGTCAAATAACTTGCCCCACATCACCTATTAAGTATCCCAGCTGAGATTAAAACCCAGAACTATCTGATGGTACAGTCTGATCTCTTTTCACTATACATTGATGGTTCCTTTAGGAATTACTATGGCCATGACCTCTATTTAACAATGAAATTTGTGCGATAGCTACACAATGAATTTCTCAAAGGTTACATAAAAACAATTAAAATGAGAGTAAACACTGCCTTCACATTAAAAACATGTAGTTTTGGTTACCCAAACTTTATCTAAATGTACTGTAATTCAATCCACAAACAGCTGTCCTTCAGCAGCAACCCAGACTGCCCTAGAGCTCTCAAACTATTACTTAAGTATAATTCCTCATGAGCTTTCTTCAGTAGATCCACAAGACTTCTTTAGATTCACAAACCTTTCAACAATGAAATATCTGTCAGAATAGCAATTCCTTGAACAACAGCTTCCCTCTATAATAAATTACTTTTTTATTCTCATATAGCCTCTCTTACTTGCATATACCTTTTGCCATCAATTTCAATTGGCTATATATATTCCAAACTAAACTATATTTTATCAGGGCAAGTAGAAACAGCGTTTTCTGCTTGTTGCATTATCCTAAAAACACCTACTGACAACAGTGTTCACACAGTGCTCAGGAAATATAACATTTTAAATAGTAAACATACACTTATCTGTGCATTTGAGTAAGTCTGAAGTAAATCGAAGGTATCAAATCAGATTTGTACATTTTTTTACAAACCAAAATTTTGATACGAACCACAGAAACTACTATATATAGCTCAGCAAACTCAACCTAAAGCACAAATATAACATTTCTAGGATCATATCCAAACAAGCTTTTAAGGAGAAAATTAAGACAGAAGATCTATCTAATAAGTTCTCTTTTCACTATCTAAACACATATGCCCACAAAGAAATTAAATCACTAATAAGGTACATCTGTTACAGAACACAAATACTAATTTTGTACCCTGTGGGAATTTTGTTTTTGTTAGGAAATTTACTAGATTCCCACATATATTTTATATAGATTTTTCATGTGTGTTTTATATAGTCAAGTTTCCAAACTGTTACACAAAAGTCAAAAGCTTTACATCTTTCTACACTAAAACTCAAACCCTATCTGCTGAAAAACCCTTCTGCCTATTAACACCAGCACCTAATTCGCCCAAAACAAAGTCCCTGAACTTCCAGAATAAAATATTCATACAAAAATGTACTCTTGTAGCTAAACAAAAAGCAGCCGTTTAGTTTATAATACAGTTATCTTACACTGTGAAATATAAAATACAAATCAGACAATGCACTATGCTTTAAATACCAGAGATGAGCCTCAACAATGAGCCCGCGTCTGACAAATACTTTAGATAAGTCATTACGTCAAGTAGAACATAGGTTAAATTTTTTAAATTTTTAATGAAATGTTTACGACTTTAACTTCCTAAAGTGTTTTTCAGATCTCAAAAAGGAAATGGATTCTATACAGCTGAACCAGGTTACACTCTATGCTACAGCCGGTGTGAAATATGACTTCTTCGGAACCAGTAGACCAAATCCTGTTTACCGTGGAAGAAAAAAGAAAAACCTTGTGTACAACTACTGTATCTTCAGCGAGATATTGTCGAATAAACTCCAGTACGGTGACTAATAGAAGATTCACTGGCCAGTAGCTGGATTAGATCCTTAAAAACACAACCGCGGGGTTCGCCCAGTTCCGAAGGTGTAAACAAACCCGTCGCCACTGCAGAAGGTAAACAATGAACCTGCAGCAAGGGTGAGAGGGCGGTCTTTGCCAACTACAGTCCCAGCCACCGGGCAAAGGGAAACGGGAATGAACTACAGAGTAAACCAGGCACTTAACCATAGTCCCCGATTCTAGGTTTCACTACCGAGTTATCAATGCTGTGGGTCCCCCAGGGAGGTGAGCAAAGAGAAAAGCAGTCACGCAGGCAAGCAAGAACCCAGCAGGTCCGGCTTCTGCTCTGGGGGACGGGGAGGGCAGGATGTGGTCGCTCTTCCCTCAGACATCCTCCGGCAACCTAAATAACAGCCTCAACCTCCCGCCGGCCGCCTCCAGGCGAATGGCAGCACGAGCTCTGGGATGGGAGTTAAACGCTCCCTTGAGGGTCCAGAGAACCCAGAGGGTCGGCGGCTCCGCTGAGTCCCGCCTGGCGTTCCGCGGCACTCGCCGCACCCAGAGACCGGGAGAAAGGCGCGGGGCCAGGGAAGCGGGCACCGGGAAGGGGGATGGGTCCCGGGAGGCTGCCCCGAGCTTGGCTCCTGCGAGCCAGCAGGCGGGGCTCGGGCTCTGCCTCCCGCACCCCCGCCGGTCCCGTGCGGGGCCCGCCCCTGCCCCCTGCCCCCTGCCCCCAGACCCCGGCTCCTCCCCAGCAGCGCGCCCTCGCCGGCGCCCGCGGCGCTCCGCGTTACCTCGGGTCAGATCCAGCGGAACGTTCTCCTCGCCGCTGTCATTCCGCCCTGTGCGAAACAGACACACAGCTCCAATTAGGATTCGCTAGCAGGCCAGCGGCGGCAACCCTGGCTCCGGCCAGCGCCCCTAATCGCTCCCCCAGCCCAGGGCCAGAGGGGGGCAAGGGCCAGGGGTCGCGGGCCCCAGGCGGTGGGGAGTGAGGGTTGCAGCGGGCTTACCTCGTATTCGGAGGTTCTTCAGCGAGCGGCCGCGGCCGATCGCCGCCATATTGACGGGTTTCAGTCACAACACCGGAAACCTCGCCCAATCGCGCGAGAACCCCTTCCCCTCCCCGCGCGCCGCGCCCGCCCCCCGCGGCATCTCCCCCGCCCCTTCGCGGCGGCAGGCGGCGGGTGGTGCCGGCTCTCCCCGGGCCATGGAGGGAACGCGGCGCAGACCCAGGGTTTCCATGGGGCTCGCGGCGTGCGCACCCGTCCGCCCGCCTGGGAGCCCGAGGTCGCGGCTACGCGCCCGGCCCTCCAAGTGCAAGTCTGCCGGGAGGCAGCATTTCCCACGAGGGGAATCCCATTGATGGGAGTTTGCAGCGTGGGGGATGCTTCTCCTCCAGTGCCGCGGAAACTGTAATCAGGGCTGAGGCGAGCCGGGAGGAGGCCGGGATGCGGCCGCACGCCACCTGCGGAAACCATCCTGCCCCATTCTCCAGCTTGCTTTCAAGCCCTCCCTTCCTTATGCATCAGTGAAAACGATGTTTATTCAAAAAGCTGCGCACGGTTTTAACGTAACTCAGATCCCTTCCCAGAGTTGCTTTACTCCAACCAAGTTAACATGTAACAAAGTTTGTTTTCCACCCTTGTTCTGACCACCGTGCTAAGCAGCCTTGCACTTGATCTGCAAAACCACACTTAGCCGGGAGAACTTCTCTAAGAGGAAGTGGTCGGGTGGACGTTTTCGTTTTTGACCGCCTGTCACAGGCCGGGAGAAGGGAATTCGGAAGCCGGGTTGTGCAGGGTGGTGGTCCCGGGCGGTGGGTGAGATTGTTTCCGCGCACGCGCGGGCGTCGAGAGACCAGAGGAGAGGGTTTCCTTTGCCTACAACCGAGCACACGCCGCTGAGGGCTGAATCGGGTTTTCTGTCTGTGTAGCTCTCGAACACGGGCTAATGTAGATGTTGTGGGTTAATATTTTTTATACATAAACCTAGTAACTATTAACTGTAGAGATTTCAACTCTAGAAACTGGCCTAATTAATATATATACACCTGGCCTCTGACCCAGCAACTTTCTCTTAAAGTACACTAACTTTAAAGAGAGGGTAAGTGATCTGCCGCCTCCTACTCCTCGACTTGTCTTTTTATTCCGTGAGACTGGTAGTTCGACAGTGGAGATCTTGCTTTAACCACCTCTCTTCTCCCAGTTAATGCAGTGTCCAGGATAAATGTTCAATAAATAATCGGTTCGATGAGTAAGTGTCTTGGATTCCTTTGTTCCAATGCTCTTTTTGCTGTTAAAAAAAAAAAAAGCAATATTGGGAATATATTTGCCGTTGTTAATAATAGTGAACAATTGGAAACACAGATGACCAAAGGTAGTGATTATGCAAATTACTACAACCATCAAAAACGATGTAGGTCTTGTATATTTATAGAAAATAAGGTTCATGATTTTAAGTCGAGCAACAGATTACAAAATCCCCCTTTTATACACGTTTAAAATATGTATAAATTAAAATTATGCGTTATAAGAGATTTTACATATCTGTGTACATAGAAAAGGGTCTGAGAAGATACACATCAAAATGTTAAATAATTTTTTTCCCTTCAGTTGTGGAATTATACATACGGTTTTTGTTTCTGTTTGCTGTCTATACTCTAAATGTCCTGTAATTAATATATATCTAGTATAAAATAGGCAAAAGTTATAAAAAGAAAAATAAAAGCTGCATACAGTAGCATCATCGGAAAATAAAAGAGGAATACTGCTTCCTTAGAAGACTATCCTCTGTCCATATATTCCAGATCCTTTTCTTATTAGGTTTACGATCAGATATCTGTTCCTGATATTGCCCTTGTATTCAATGATGCAACACAATTAGAGTACTTTTTAAAAATGTCTCTTTACATAACCACTAATAATTTTGATAACAACAAACTTTGCTCTTGCTCTTGTAGCTTTTAGGTCTTGGGGCAAATTTATTTATTCTAGTTACAACCTAAGGTAAAAATCACAAAATTTGAGGTCTGGTTTGGACGTTTAAAATTTGCATTTCATCCTTCCATGTGTCACATTTCACCATTTTAGAAAAGAAGAAATCTATCAATGGAAATTCTACCATTCTTAGAATTCTACCAATTCTACCAATCTTAGAATTGTTCCAATTTTCAACCAACCCTTTTTATCCTATTTTTGTTCCTATTTATTCTAAATTAACTCCTTTCTAATACAATTTAACTTCATTTCTCTTTCATTCTTCCATGAAAGTTGAGTACAACTGATCCACTTTTAAATTACTTAAGGTACATGAAAGCCAGAATCTAATAACCTTTCATCTTTGTAACTATACGTTCTTGTTTAAAGATCATTATTCAATTATTCCATCTCTTTCAGGAGGAAAAAAAATCATCTTTCCCCAATCTTACAATGAGGTTAGTTTTTCTTCTATTACTATCTCAGTCATTTAAGTGGTTATGTTCTTCACATTTGTTGTTAAGGTGAATAATAGGATTTCTGATAAAAAGCACAAGTTCTTAGTGTTTGCAAATGACACTCAACTGGGAAGTAGGAGTTTAGGTAAATTTTAGTAAAGAATACATTTCACAATGTTTTGTTTGCTTTTCAAACAATGCATTATTGATTCTAGCCAGCTTGTTATTTGTTAGAATCTCTAAGTTGTCTTCTATACTTGCCAACAACTAGCTATTTCTCTTTTTGAAACTTGCTTTTCTTCCTTGTTTATTTTAGCCCACCCCTATGTTTTACTCATTTTGTTTACTTGTTACTACTTCTCCAATTTTCCGGGTCATTTTGATTCTAATCTGGTCATTGAGAATATGACTTCCTCTTCTTCTTAGTTTTCATTTCCCAAGTAGGTTTCATTTGCTGTGTGAATGAAATGTCTTTTCTCATAGTATTAGTCACTGATAAAAAATGTTATATGAGATTGGGTCCAAGACCACACCTCTGAGAGATAACTGCTTGATTCTGAAGATAAATGACTCCATTGATAATCACTATCTGGGTTCTATTCTCTATCCTATTACATGAAGTTAAGAATTCTAGTTTATAAACCAAATATTATCAGTTTCGGGTACAGAGATAATGTTGAACAGAAACAAAGCCTTGCCAAAATCTTAGTTCCCTTTATCTATCTGCCTTACTACATAGGCCATACGAAGATAAAGCAACTAAAAAAAACCACAACATTTGATGGTCTGTTTTTTTGTAATTTCTCTTCATAGTTAAACCACACTTTTAAAATCTAGATAAAGAACATTAAAATGACAGGCAATGGACTAACATCAAACAAATGTTGTAATCTTGCAGAGTGTTGATTATGAAGATTCAGCCTTGGTCTTGTTTGCCTCTTAGAATTGTTCCTTTAAATTTTAATCTCTGTCTTAAAATAGCAGGAAGTAGTCTCTTAGTATTGTTCCTTTAAATTTTAATTTCTGTTCCAAAATCTCTTGTAAATTTCATGTTAGAAAAATTCTGTAAGGTATAAAGTCACTCTATAAAAACAGTTTTAAATAGAGTATGAGCCTATGTTTGTGAAAGAAGGATACATACATTCAGAAAATAAAATTTGGAATGCACTAAATGCACTAAATGCACTAAAATTTCAGCAGTGATTATCTCTGGTTGGTAGAATTTTGAATGGTTTTTATCTTTTTCATTTTAACTTTTCTAAAACAAAATTTTACTTATATAATTTTTTAAGAAAAATTATTTTAGAGAAATTTTTCTGGCTATTCTAAATCACAATGATAAACATCTCATTATAATAATGTGCTAAGCAAAGGACCTACCAAATTATTTGTCTGTGCACCTCATCATTTAAAAAAGAACACTCGTGCACACACTCCAATAATGTATGTAATTACTCATTTTTTTAAAAGATTTTTGTTTTTAATCTCTACACTCAACATGGGGCTCGAACTTACAACCCTGAGATCAAGCATCCCATGCTCCGCTGACTGAGCCAGCCAGGTGCTCCTACTTTTTTTTTAATTAAATAAGACATAAAACATAAAGATGAAATAAAAATGGTTAAAAGTAAATTTTAATGTTCCTTTATTAATGACACTAATAACAACGTGGCTGAATATACTTTATTATTTTTTAAATTTCTTGTTAAATACTTTATGATATAGCAATCCAAAAGTCCAGTTCTAAGAAGAGTTTACTTGGATGTTGGGTTTTAGTAGCTGAAATCTCACAATATACCAAGTTTTTTT
This sequence comes from Potos flavus, assembly GCA_028534135.1. NCBI lineage: Eukaryota > Metazoa > Chordata > Mammalia > Carnivora > Procyonidae > Potos > Potos flavus. The sequence goes on along the minus strand of CM052895.1, from coordinate 107,002,148 downwards.
TTTTTTTTTTAATGGAAGAACTACTCTACTGGCTGAATTTTTTAAACCATAATGCTTGTTTTTTAATTTCACAATCAGTTATACAAAGGTTTTTTAATGTAATTTGGCTAATAAACGTCCATTTTTCCTAATGTCAATTCATTTTTATAGCAAACTGGAAGGCACAACATTTAGAAATGTTTAGCAAATGATTTAAAAATGATTTCAAAACTCTTCCTCTGAAAGATTTTAAACAGAAAATTGTTTCCATGGTTTTTAAGTGTGTAGATATAAAAAATTATGTAAGTGACACATTTATATTTTCAGTTGTTTTCAGGAAAAAAAAACTATGGAAGCATTTCCAAATACTTATTTTCTAAATGCTCCCTCCTAGCACAAATTTCTTTTGAAAAGTAGTAAGATCTGCAGTGCCTGGGTGGCTCAGTCAGTTAAGGATCTACCTTTGGCTCAGGTCATGATCCCCCTGGGATCGAGCCCCACATTGGACTCCCTGCTCAGCAGGTAGCCTGCTTCTCCCTCTTCCTCTGCTCCTCCCCCTGTCTCCTTCTCTCTCTCTCACTCTCAAATAAATAAAATCTTTAAAAGAAAAAAAAGGTGTAAGGTTCTTAGTTACTGTTATCACAATTATCTCAAAGCGAAAGATTGGAGTCAATATTTTTTAAAATATCTGATAGATAACGTGGTACTAGAAGCCACCAATCAATATGAAAAACTTAGTTTTTCAATTCAAACTAAATTATGAAAAATTTAGTTTACCACTAAATAAATATCAAACATCCCCATGGTACAAAAGATTTTCATAGTCACTTCCTTTCCCTTTCAAGGTGTATGAAAATTAAGCTATATTTTAAAGATCTTTATTACATAAAATTATCACATGTGGTACTATTTCTACTCTTCTGTGAATACCTTTTAAATTTTCATTATAGAAACTACTTCATCAATTTTTCATAAAATACTGTCTTTATTAAGGAAGTTGTTTACTGATAAGGATGCACGTTCTTTGGTACATCTTTACTTTAGTGGCTCAGAAAAAGCGTAGCGATTTGTGTATTTTCATTATCAAACAGAATTCAGCCAATACCATAAACTAAGCAAGTGTAGAAGCATCTATGCTTCTATGCATTGCACAGCAAAGTTTCCATAATGTGTTTTTGTTCAAACGTCTTTTTCTTCAAGTTTTCAGACTTTTTGGTCTTTTTTTTTTTTTTTTCTTTGTCTGTCTTGGTTGACCAATGGGACTGCATTTTAGTTTGTCAGCAAATTTTCTTATGTTTTTTTTTCACCATAGCAGGAAATATAGAAAATTATCATAGCAGGAAATATAGAAAATTATCTTCATATTCTGAATGTTTATTTTTATATATTTTACAAATCAGATAGTTTTATACTATAATTAGTGAACATCTCAAAGAATATACACTTAGACTTAAGTAGTAGTAAAGGATAATCTACATAAATTCATATTTTACATGACCTTAATTTCCATTTTAAAAAATTGTGGCTGACATTATGACCTCTGATTTCATTGTCATTGGTTTTTTTCTTGCAATGATGTTGATAAAATGTTAATATCAGGAGTAAAGTTACCTGAGCTTCCATATTTTAAAACTGTGCTTTTATTGCTTACAAAAGTATGTAACTTTTGTTATATACCACAGTTTCTTTGCAATATTCTTTTATTTTTTTTAAAGATTTTATTTATTCATGAGAGACAAAGAGAGAAAGCGAGGCAGAGGCATAGGGAGAAGCAGGCTCCCCAAGAAACAAGGAGCTGGCGGGACTCGATCCCAGGACCCCCAGCATCATGACCTGAGCCGAAGGCAGATGCTTAACCATCTGAGCCACCCAGGTGCCCTGCAATATTCTTTTAAGCCAAGTTTCCATTTGATAAAAGGTAGTTTGAAATATGCTCCTTAAAATATGGATAGTTAAAATATGCCCCTTGGCCATATACCCTAGTGGAAAAAATTTTCAGGAAAGTGTTTTAACTCCTCTGAGTTGCAGAACTCCCAATCTTCCCTTAGGATACATTCCATGACTCATGCTAATTTATCTACAAAAGCTGATCAAATGACTGCTCTGTTGTTAAATCTGCATAATATATCAATAGTTTCTTTTTTCTTTTTAGCTAAAGAAAATCTCCAAAGTTCCTCCACCAGAAAACAAAAACAAAACAGTATACTAAAATTAGAGGAACAGTGTGAAAACAAAAAACTGGAAAAGCAGAGTTATCTAGAGGGCAAATGCCAATTGCACACCCATGATCTGAGACCAAGGCACTACCAGAGGTAGAAAAACAGAACATGAGACTGCAGTGTTAAGCCCAGGATCCTAGGAGTGGACCAAAGTGGACCCAGGTTTTAGTGCCCCCTGGCTTCCAGCAGTAGCAATTACAAATCCTTTCTGGAGAGAAGAATGCAGGACATCAGCTCCTAGGCTCTTCACGAATTAAGATCAAACAAATAAAAGTTCATACTCAAAGATCATCAAACTCACAGGAAAAAGTCAGTATAAGGAAGAATCAGAAGAAATAAAAACTATAACTCACAGACTTCAGTTATTGATGATCAGAAACCAAATATAAAGGAACTCTATTTGAAATGATTCTTTTTAATGAAGAATTTCTGATTTCATCCATGATGGAGAATGGGTATTACATTCACTTTCCCATAATAAACAACTATACATTTAGACAAAATATGTGAACAACTGTTTTTAGGCATGGGACAATAAGTAATGTGGCACTGTGACCTTGAAATAAAAGAAACAAACAAGGTGAACTCCACATTCTTTCTGGCTTTTTGCCTGAGGACACCTTTCAAAACACAACACAAAACTATGGAAACCAAATAGAGAACAGCTGTCTCGTAGAATGGAAGGAAGAAAGATTGAAGTTCAGACATAAGGAGGCAATTGAAATTTGAGGGGCAGAATACCAGAGAGGAGGAACATATGCAGAGTAGGAGCTCCAGAAATTTGTATATGATTCCTCTTGATTGGTTAGCTGAAATTTAAGCTGCGCAAGTAGAGGGTGAGATTCTGGGAGGCCTGTCAGAGAGTAGCTCTTGGGGGCTCCGAACTAACTGAAGGTTCCAGGGGTTGGTCGAAGATTGCAAAGACAATAGAGTTCTAACTAGCGAGTAAAGAGACTCCGGTAAACACCCTGAGCATTCAGTTAAGAACACCCAGAAGGCTATAATTCAGAGAAAGGTTTGCATGGAGACTCCCAAAAGGTCATAACTTAGGGGAAAAGTTACACTAGCCTAAAATAAATGCTCCTATAGACATATCCAAACCAAACCTAAAATCAAGTCTCAACAGGATCAAGCTGATCTTCCAGTAAATTAATGAACGGAAACCCCCCCTCAAAGCTCATTAAAAGAAAAACAGCAATAGCCAAACTCTCAAACTCATAGCATTTACAATGTAAAGCATATAATAAAAATTGTATTAGATGTGAAAAATCAGAAACATGTGATTCATTACTATGAGAAAAAAGTCATTGAATACAGACCAAGAAATAACACAGACATCAAAATTAGCAAAATTGTATAAATATAGTTAGAGATTTAAGGGAAAAGCAGGATGTAAGTAGTGACCAAATGGGGGCTCTTACTAGAAAATGCATACTATAAAAAAGAACCATGTGAAAATTGTAGAAATAAAAAATACAATATAAAAAATGTAAAATCCACTAGATGGTGACATATTGGACACACAAAAAAGGGGGAGTGGTCAGTGGATTGAACACAGACCGATAGAAAGAATGAAGAAGAAAAAGACGAAAAAAAAAAAAAGAACCATATTTAAAAAAATCAAACAGTCTGAAATATGTGTATTTGGACTCCCAAGAGAAATGGAGTGAGAGATTACAGCAGAAAAGAAGACTTGAAGAAACAATGGCTGAAATGTTCCAAATTTGATAAAAAATAACAAGACACATCCAAAAAGCTGAATGAGTCACAGACAAATAACACAAAGAAAAACATTCCCAGGCATATAATAGTCAAATTGCCAAATACCAAAGATAAAGAGAAACATCTTTAAAGTGATCAGAGAACAAAAGGCAAATAAACTACAGGCAATAATAGTAAGAATTATTGATGACATCTAGTCAGAAACAATGCAAGCCAGAACTCATTCAAATGACAATTTTAAAGTGAAAAAGGAAAGAAATATCTATAATCTAGAATTCTATATCTGATAAGATCAATCTTCAAAAATGAAAAATAAAATTTCAGATTTAAAAAAACTGAAATAAATTGTCATAAACAGATATGTGTTTTAAAATAAACTAGTTAAAGTTAAAGTTAAAGTTCCTCAGACCAAAAGAGAAATAATAGCAGATGGAAATGCAGATGTACATGAATGGACAAAAAAATGCAGAAAGTGGTTTATATATAGGTAAATAAATTATTAGATAATTTCTCATTTAAAGCAAAGGCAATACAGTGTATTCTGTGTTTAAATTGTAGAAGTAAAAATAAGACTGTTAAAAGGTTCTCATATTATATATGAAATAGTACAATATTAGTTCAACGTATGCAATGATTAGTTAAAAAGATATGCAAATAAATTGCTACCTAGGAAATTTCTAGGAAATTCTTACATCAATTACCAAATTATGCACTTCTTAATTTCAAAACAGTACAAAACTGTAGTAATTAAGACAGTGTGATATTGGCATAAGGATAGACAAAAGGAAGAAGCAGATAGATAGATAGACCTGAGTAATGCTATCAACAACTTTACCTAACTGACATTTATAGACACTCAAGAACAGCAGAATACCCATTTTTTTAGAGTATAGATGGAATATTCACCAAGATAGACCACAATCTGGGACATAAAACAAATTTGTAACAAATTTGAAAAATTGAAATCATATAAAGCATGTTTTTGGACCATAACAAAATTAAACTAGAAATCAATAACACACAAAAAAAGTAGTCCCAAATATTTAGAAATTGAACAGCAAAAGGCACACTCGTAATTTACCTGTATGATAAAGTAGAAATTGAAAGGTAAAGGAAAATGTATTTTGCATTACATAGAAATGAAAATATAACATACCAAAATGTTTGGCATGGAGCTAAATCAGAGAAATGAATAGCATTAAATGCTTAAATGAAGTTCTCATAGCAGTGGTTTACGTTTCTACCTTAAGAAACTAGGAAAAGAATAGTCAATTAAATCCAAAGCAAGTAAAAGGAAGTCAATTAAAAATAATGAAATAAAAAGCCATTTCTTTGAAATAACTAATTGATAAATCTCTAACCAGACTAATCAAGAGAAAAGAAAGAAGCTACAAATCACAAATATCAAAAGAGAAGGTTAGGATATTATTATGGAACCCAACAGATGTTAAAAGGACAAATGGACAAATTCCTTTAAAGATACAAAATACCAAAGCTTTTTCAAGAAGTTATTTTGTAGGTATTAACAAAATGATTCTAAAGTTTATATGGAAAGATAAAAAGTGTAGAAAAAGTGTAGAATAGCCAACACAAGAACACAAGAACAAAGTTGGAGGACCCACATTATTTATTTTCAGGATTTACTGTAAAGCTATGGAGAAGTCAGGGTAATTTTAGACATAAATTAATTGAACAGAAATAAAGAGCTCAGATCTATCTATCCACACCTGTATCTATATCATCTCTATCTCTATCTCTATATGTATCTATAGCTATGTCTATATAATTATTTTTTGACAAATTAATTTTTGACAATTTTTGACAAAGCTACAAAGGCAATTCAATGTAGAAAGCATAGTCTTTCAATAAATGGTGTTGGATCACTTGGATAGCCTTATAATAAATAATGAGCCCTGATCTACACCTCACACTCTAAATAAAAATTAACTCAAAATGAATCCTAGATTTAAATATAAAACCCAAAACCACAAGACTTCTAGGAGACAACAGGAAAAAAATCTGTAATCTTGGATGAGGTGAAGTTTTCTTAGATATGAGACAGGAAGCATGGTCAGCATGAGAAAAAATTGATAGATTGGATTTCATCAAAAGGAAGAACTTTGGTTCTTGGAAAGACTATTTTAAGAGAATAAAAAGACAAACTACAGACTGAAAAATTTTTTAAATTGTGGTATAATTGACAATAAAAGGATTTCTACCATCAAGCTAACAACACCTCCTTTACCTCACGTATTTACCATTATAGTTGTTGTTATTACTGTTGAGAATACTTAAGGTCTATTGTTTTAGCAAATTTCAACAACAGAATACAGTATTATCACCTATAGTCATCATATTTTAAATTAGTTTCTCAGACCTTGTTCCTCTTTTTTAAAATTTATTTTAAATAATCTCTACACCCAACGTGGGGCTCTAACTCATGACCATAAGATCAAAAGTCACATGCTCCATGGACTGAGCCAGCCAGGTGCCCCAGAGGGTATTCCTCTTACAACTGAAAGATGGTAGCCTTTCAACAGCCTCTCTCTATTTCCCTCACCCTCCAGTTCCTGGCAATCACCAACCTACTCTCTGTTTCTATGGATTTGGTTTTTAGATTCCACATATAAGTGGGATATTGCAGTATTTGTTTTTCTGTGTCTGGCTTATTTCACTTAGCATAACGCCCTCCAATTTCATTCATGTTGTTGCAAATGGCAGGATTTTCTTCTTTTTAAAGGATGAATGATAAATATTATTACATGTAGAAAGACACTTAAATTGTTTTTATAGCTTGGTTATTGCACATAATGCTGCATGAACATGAGAGCACAGGTATCTCTTTAAGATAATGATATGTTTCCTTTTGATGTATACCCAGAAGTGCTGCGTCATATGGTAGTTTTATTTTTAATTTCCTGAGGAACTTCCATATTGTTTTCCATCTTGGCTGTACCAGTTTATAATCCCAACAACAGTATGCAAATTTCCTTTTTCTTCATATCCTCACCAGTACTTCTTATCTCTTGTCCTTTTGATAATAAACATCCTAACAGGTGTGAGGTAATATCCCATTGTGGTTTTCATTTACATTTTCCCGATGATTAGTGATGTTGAGGATCTTTTCATGTTGGCCATTTGTATGTCTTCCTAGGAAAAATGTCTATTGATGTCCTTTGCTCATTTTTAAATTGGGTTATTTATTTTTAATTTTTTTATTCTGTTTTGTGTTTGGTTTGGTTCCTTTTGTTTGCTTATTTGCTAATAAGCAGTATGAGTTCCTTGTACACTTCGGATATTAACTTCTTATGAGCTATGTAGTTTGCAAATATTTTCTCCCATTTCATAGGTTGCCTTTTCATTTTGTTGGTTTCTTTTGCTGTGCAGAAGCTTTTAATTTTGATGTAGTCCTAATTGTTTATTTTCATTTTGTTGACTTTACTTTTGATTAATGAAAACATGGCACAGGGAAATTTTTAGAATGATGAAATGGTTCTATTTTTTATTTATAGTGGTGGTTATGTGACACTGTGTGTTTGTTAAACTTACAGAACTATATATTTAAAGGGTCAAACTTACCTGTACGTAATTTCTACATCAGTAAAAAAATGGAAATAACAAAAACCATTATTCCAAGGGATAGGGGTGTAGTATGAGAAGGTCTAACATACTTTAATAGGTTTCCCAGAAGGAAATAATTGAGAGGATAAAAAGATGCAATATTTCAAGAGATTACAGCTTACCTTTTCTAGGATCTGTGAAAGACAAAATTAGCAAATATGGGAGAGAAAATATATGCCAATCAGGATAAATAAAAGGAAATCCAGACCTGGACACTATATAGTGAAGACAAAGACAAATCTTAAAAACAGTTGCAGAAGAAAGACAACCTACAAGGACTACAATTGGAATAATTATTGTCTCCTTTGCAGATGTAATAGATGCCAGAAGACAGAAAAATTATCATTAATGTCGTAACAAAGTGGTAACAAGTGGTAAACAACTGTCAACCAAAATTTCTGTACCTAAAAAAAAAAATCTGATTTTAAATAATATGAAAACAAAGACATTTTTAGATAATCACAAAATGGCAGTGTTTACCTCCAAAAGACATGACTATTGAAGCTTTCATTATATGTATTTCAAGAAGAAGAAAATGGCCCTGGAAAGATAGTCTAAAATATAAGAAACTGTGATGAGTAAAGAAATTGGTAAATCACATAGACACATTTAAGCAAATATAGTCTGCATTTAATAATAATATTTAAATATTGGGGATTAAAAGGAAAGAAAATACTGGACAGTAATAGCTTGCCATTAAGGAGTGGGTGATCTTAGTTAAACAATTCTAAAGCTCTCATGTTTTTTGAGGGAGTAGTTAAATAATTGATCAACTTAAGACTTTGTAAAGTATGCAGAAAAAAATACAAGGAGAACCACTAAAAGAAGAGCAACAGAGTATATAGTATAGAAAGTGCATATGAGTGAAGTGGGGTGAGGGGAATGAAGGAAGAAAATCAAGAAAGGAAGAAATCAATCAGCCCCCAAAAAGGTCGAGAAGAACAAAGATACATAGAAAGAAACATAACAAATAGAAAGGACAATGTCAAATAGGAAACAATTCTAAATATGTATACGTGGATGGAATACTTAATTATGAGTTTATCAGTTAAAAGGAAGAAATTGTTAGATTAATAAAAAAAATCCAATTATACGGTGTTTCCTAGAGATACACTAAAATAAAAAAAAGTTAAAAATGAAAAAATGGAAATTGTGTATAAGATGAAAACAGCTTAGTAGTTGTATTAATATCAGAGAAAACAGACTAAGTCAAAAACCTGTCCCAACATAGTGAAAAAAGGCTTAATAAAGAAGACTTCAAATTACAAATTCGTATGTACTTAATAATAGTCTCAAAAAGTGATAGAAATAGAGAAATTGGCTCGCTGGCCATCACAGTGGGAGATCCCAACACACTTCCTTAATTATTATTAGTTTAGGCACACTCCTGTCCTGATGAATACTATTCAAACTTGATTTTCTTACAAAGAGACGTATTGAAAAGAGCAAGCACAGAAGAGGAAGTAAGCAGGATTCCCTAGAAAAGAGTATCAAAAAAATAGTTGACTTGTATTTTTATTCACCTTCAATGTAGAGATACATCTGTCAATTAAGAGAGGAGCTGTGGGAACACGGCTCAGCCAACGTTAAAAACAAAGGTCACAATCTGTGAGAGTCCATGTTTTCAAAAGAAGGAAAAATCATTACATGGTTGGTGCCAGTGGTTTTCATGTCCTATTTTAGAATTTTCCTGAAGATCCCATTATAACATATATTCATGAGAATCTTTTGTTTAAGGAAGCAGCTTGTAAGTGGAATAACTTTCTCAGACTGAAGTATCTGTTTCCATTCTACCACAGACGGTCCGTCCTTCTTTCCTTCCTTCCATCTTTCCTTCCTTCCATCTTTCCTTCCTTCCTTCCTTCCTCTCTTTTCTTCCTTCCTTTCTTTCTTTCTTTCTTTCTTTCTTTCTTTCTTTCTTTCTTTCTTTCTTTCTTTCTTTCTTTCTTCTTTCTTTCTTTCTTTCTTTCTTTCTTTCTTTCTTTCTTTCTTTTTCTAGATTTTATTTATTTATTTGACACATAGAGAGAGACAGAGGGGGAGAGAGAGAGAATGAGCACAAGCAGGGGGAGCAGGAGAGGGAGAGGCAGACTCCTCTCTGAGCAGGGAGCCCGATTTGGGGCTTGATTCCAGGACCCTGGGATCATGACCTGAGCCGAAGGCAGACACTTAACTGACTGAGCCACCCAGGCCCCCCTCACAGTACCCTCTTTCCAGATATACTTGGGAAACTGAGTTAGTAACCAGAAGGTACTTGGTCAACATGGAATCAGATAAGTGATTATTTTTTTGAAGAATATTTAACTATTTTATGTTTTCACAAATTACGTCTAATATTCTGCATGAACTTTTCCGAACTAATTTTTTTTACTTTTACTAACTCCTAATAGTAATTAATTTAAAAAGTACTGCCACAATTGTGAGAGTTTAAAAATTATTATGAATCCTCTTTTAGTACTATATTGATGCTACTGAAGTCTGAACTTTCTGTAAAAAGTGCTCAAAGACTTGAAATTACCTGGTCAAATAGCGAGCAATGCTCAGCGTGACCATAGTGGAAATAAAGACAGTGGTGTGGTCCTGGGAATGAGTCTCACGGCAGATGCAGGCATAAAGGGAACCTCGGCATATGATATAGAGCTGGCTTTGCATATTGTGGAGAGGGTGAGCCCAATCAAAAAAATGGTTGGGAGGAACTGCTTCTCTGTGGAGAAAAAAGATTGACATTTCCAGATGGGTTCAAAGAATTTAAAGTGAAAGCAAAACTTTAAAACTTTTAGAAGGAAATATAGAATATCTTCATGAGCTGGTAAAGCTAAGGAGTTTCTTAAATAAGACACAAAAAGCATGGGGCAATATCCATTCAAGTGGAGGATCTGCATATTCTACCATTGAGCGGTTCTAATCCTGGGTATTTGCCATATAGAAACCCTCATACACCTGGGGAAATTCCAACATGAATGTCCATAGTAACATTGTTTACGATAGCAGAAGTTGGAAACAACCTAACATGACTTTATTATTTTTTTTTTAGATTTTATTTATTTATTTGAGAGAGAGAGAGAGAGAGAGTGCACAAGCAGGAGGAGGGGCAAAGGCAGAGGGAGAAGCAGTCTCCCCGCCGAACAGAGAGCCTGATGCGGGGCTGGATCCCAGGACCCTGGAATCATGACCTGAGCCAAAGGCAGTCACCTAACCGACTGAGCCACCCAGGCGCCCCCTAACATGGCCTTAGTAGAAAAACAGAAATATCTGTGGTTTTTTCATTCAATAGAATGCTTGCTATGCCTTTCCTAAACAAAATGAGAAGTGTCAAAAGCATGTGGCAGAAAAGCACAGACAGTATGATACTAGTCACATCAAATTTTAAGATATAAAAAATAATACTTGAAACATTTTAAAAGATATATACCTATATAAGGAAGTATAAACAAATGCAAAGGAATGAGAAACACCAAAATCAGGTGCTGGTTTTCTCTGAGAAGGAGGGAAGGAAGGAGTAAAATTGTGATGACAAACACAGGATCTTTTAATGTACTCATAGTATTCTATTTAATGAAAAAATTAATGTTTGAAAGGTGACTGAGGGAAAATGCAAAACTTTTATATTAGTATTATAAACTGAAAAATTAAATATTCACTAAAATTTATCTTTAGATACTAAGAAAGTTTAGGGGGAATTTATGATGAGCACAAAGTGGTCATTAACTTAGTCATAACTCAATTTCACAAAGCATTGCCCTGTATGTTCACCCACCTTATATACCAGATGAGGTTCTACATGGTTTTAGGCTGTTTATAAAAATCAAATCATTTTCAAAGGATAAACACTTATGATCTTTTGATAACAAAGAGACTACAAATAAAATTTTCCTAAGTACTGAAGGCAAATTTGAAAGTGGTATTCCTCCTTTTCTGGAATAATAATAAATCTTATTCCCTACAAACCAGTGAAATAAGTGTAGAGCCTTATAAGTGACTAGTTTGAAGGACGATACTACTCTGAATATGTAAATT